>JARHVA010003697.1:1270000-1622500 GCA_037957365.1 Torreya grandis | reverse complement strand
CAACTCACAAATGATATCCTATGGGGAGTGATCAGTAATAAAAATAATATTTTACCAAGAGGAAATATGAAGGAAAATGAATGAAAAAGGGAGTGTAAAAATCAAGACTTAGGAATCTTATGAGAAGACCTTATGAGGCAAGAGTCATACTAAGGACATAAAAAGACACTAAGTGACTAGTGGTCATTTATGTACAAAGGAAATCCACTTACTATAGATAGAAAGCTTTGTAGGTAAATAGGTGTGATACTAAGATCAAATCATGATGGTATATTGGTACAAGGAAAATTAAAATGGACCTACCTTCACACAACACGTTCCCCACTCCTTAGGACCCCTTACAGAGCCATAAGTATACTATGGAGATTGGGTACTTGTGTGAGAAAGTAGGTAGCACTAATTTTTTTTATTCTCCTCCTCTAATCTACTATCCCGCCACACCCCAAAGGACCTTGGCTCTATTGTTATGCCAACTATGGAGTTTGATATTTGACTAGAAGAAGGAGATGTGCTATGAATCATGTCTTTTAGTGTGACTATACTTTTAATAATATTCAATATTTTTGACTTTTGATATCATTTCCTTCTATTTAACTGATATGGATTTTAACTTTATTTTGCAGAATTTTTAAGATTCCTCCTCCATATGGATTTGTAATGACCAATCATGAGAGAGATAATGATACACATGAATGAGCTATAAGCTTAAGTTAAAGGAAGTTAAGTAACCCAAGACACAAGACTGACTAGAACACTTAGGCTTGATAATGAACTTATCATGTGATCTCAAGTCTCAACTATGTATATGCTTAGTTTTCAAAAAGGTAAGAGGGGAAAAAGAGATCCAAAGGAGGACTGGTGAAAAGAAATAGTAATGAGAAATATTGCTTTCTAATTGATCATGTGGTAATAGGAGATAGTAACCAAAGGGAAAAGGATAAGTATAACTAAGTCGCCATGATAACTATTTGTGAAAGATAAAGATAAGAAAGCAATCAATCATAAATAAATAAGGGAAGTGTTTTGAGAAAAATCAAAAGGAAAATAAATCAATGATAAGGGAAAAATAAAAATGATAAGGAAAAGATAGTTATATGTGAAATGTAAAATAATAACATAAGCTAACTATAGTACAACAAGAAGAATAAACATGATATAAGATAATAAACAATTTGACGTAGTGTCAAATGATATAAAAAATAAAAATAAGATTGAAGGACACATCCAATCCAAATATAAATGATAAATCACCTTGCATGTGCTCATAAATATTGGTAAATCTATCCACACACATTATTAAATACATCAGATAAGTCTCTATGAAGTTGAATGCATATTGTAGCTAAGGTCTCATCAATCTTTAGTGAATACTAGGAAAATAATTCTTTTCTAATCTCCTTAACTAAAAAATTAGTAATGCTCAAAGGATCATGTTGAGGAATAAATTTAAGCAAAGACTAGTTAGGAGAATGCATGAAAATAAGATCTATGGGAGGAGAAGGAATAACTTGTGGAGAAGGATACATGGGTGGAAGAAGGTCCATAGGTAAATGAATCATAGGTGGAGGCATAGAAGGTGGTTAAGGGACCATAGGAGGTGATGGAACCACTAGAGGTGGAGCCATGGGAGAAGAAGGAGGAGCCTTCTTATAGGAACAACCTATGGGAGGAATGGTAGAAGGTCTATGGATGGATATAAGGTGATCCTTGAGATGTTGAAGAATGTGTCAATGATTAGTTTTATGTGTTCTATATAAGTTCCATAGATAATATACCTCATCATACTTAGGTAGATATTTAGGAAGTACCTTCTACAGAGGTACGGCTTTGTCTAATGATGGTGAAGAAGGATGTAAGGTATGAAGGTATGTCATAACTTCTGATAATGGGTTGAAGAGATATTATCTATCCCATGGAAGCAATGTATATGCTTATGAGTGATTTTATGAGCAATCATAGAAGGAGGTGATATAGGAGTGGAAGAAGCTAAAGAGGACTCATTGACCAATTTGGTGGGCAAAGAAGCCACGTAAGTTAATAGAAGCAAACCATAATCAAGGGAGGGTAATGATGAGGAAGGAGTGGAACTAGGCTTAATAAGAGGATCACTATGATGAGAAGCAAGAAGAGGCTTGGTAATAGTAGGAGAGGAAACATGCTCAACTATAATGAAAAAAAAGAACAAGATTACTATAGATGTCCCTACTAAAGGAGGGGTAGGATTTGTAGAAGGTCTAAGGAGGACTGTCCTAGGTGTGGTAAAGTAGTAAGGTTTGGTCATGGCACGATCCAGAAGCATGGTCCTAATTGGATCATTAAAAACTAGAGGTATTAGTACCATCTTTACCATACGATAAAGAGGAAAAAATGTAAGAATTAGGAATTATAAATGAAATAGAATGATGAGATACATGAAAATACTCAGGTAAAGAACAGTGGTAATGAATAATCTTAGCATCATGGGCTTGGACAAGGCTACCTAAAATATTATCATCTAAAGAATATCCATCATCATAATTTGGAGTATGAAGATCGATGACATATGTTGGGATGACCTTGTCATTAGAAGAAGATTGGTGAATAAAGTGTATAGTCTTTGTTAAGACTGTAGGAATTTCATCACAAGGAGGCTTGTGAGAATGAGGTTATAATAAGGAAGAAAACTACAATATGGGATGAGGTGAGAGATCAAAAGTATTGATCTTTAGATCAATATCATTGGGCTCATCATCATTAGAGTCTAAAATTTTAGGATGAATGTTACCAATGAGCTCAAGATGCCCATTATAACCTCTGGTTGAGTTGATAGGAAATTTGAAATGTTGTGACTCATGGAATGGAAAACTAGGCAATGGTTAAAGAGTAGGAATCTTTAAGACACCATGATCTTGGAATTGTTTGAAATTAAAAATGTTAGTGTCTCATTGAACCCTATAAATAGATCCATTGTGAGGAAATTTAACACATTGGTAGGTGGAAGAAGCACTAGCTTGCATACAATGCATCTACAGTCTACCAAGTAAGTTATATGAAAGGGGAAACTTGAATATCATCACCTTCACACTAATGATGATGGGTGGGATGGTAATGGGAATCCACAAACACCTTAAGGGAGTAATTTTCATTTTATCATATCCTTGATAGGTATTATGTGTAGACTTAAGATTACATTTAGAATATCCAAGTGTCTTAATTAAATCAAGAGAAGTGACATAGGTGATATAAGACTTATCGATCAAGGCTTGTTTAACATGGATATCACTAATTTGAATTCTTATAAATAATGGAGGATCATATACATAAATGAAAATCTCATCTATAATCATAGATGTGATAGGAAATCATAAATAAAGAGAAGTGTATATAGTTTCATCAACATTAATAGACATCTCTTCACATAATTTTAGATACTATCCTCAGATCTAGTTAAAGTGGCCATCCATCTTGATAGAAGAGGGTGAGGGATATTCATATAGAATAGGAGTTTCATGAGTTGATTTCTATGACATGGAGATGTAATCATGAGTTTAATAAAAGGTATGTAAGATGTAATATTAGTAAGTTATACAATGGGATCCCACTCATCATAACCCGTAAGGATATTGTTAGGTATAGGTTCATAATGATTAAGAAGATATTCAAAAGGTGGATCCAATGAGCATTAAAATTTATGTTGATAAGAATGAGAAGGTTGAGAATAAGGTTGTAAATAATTTGATGATGTAGAAGTAGTTGGTTTATATTGATCTTGAAGTTTAGAAGAAGTGTTAGCATAAATTGGATTATTATTAGTATTAAAATATGATGGTAGAGAAGTAGAGATATTATGAGATGTGTCATCTAAAGGAGAATCATAAATTAGATCATCAAAATAAATATGATCTTCTTTTCCCAAATCATTTAAATGAGTTAGAGAAGAATCCTAGATAACATGATATGTTTGGGATGGAGGTAGAGTGTAGATGGGTTGTGAATCAATGAAAGCCACCACTCTTTGCATATAAGTCATGCTAACCACATTCTATTCAAAATTTGGATAAACAAGACTATACATTATTGGTGTAATAAATGGAATTATCTTGACCTTATTGGATTGGTTGATGATTAGGTAAGGGGTCTTTATAGATATTTAAATGATTGTTTTCCTGATTTAAGCCTTGAGTTTTATCATGGGATTTATATTATTTGAAATCAATCTCATAGGCTTATTGATTTTTTTGAATAATGGAATCATGATCAAAATTTGGGCCAAGAAGAAAGTCCATAGCTAAATTACAGAGCTATCTAAAAGTCTCATGAAAGTGATCCTAGCTAGCATGAAAACAACAAAACTTATTAGGATCATATCATGATTTCATAGGTTGAGTAGGGTCAAGCTCTCATGGAAGATGCCTAGGTATATGTTTAAGAAATTTAGCCAAGGATAAAGGTTTATGGACATTAATGTTGTTTGGTGAGAAATGAGGATTTGTGAATTGTTGAGAAGGAGTTGGTTTCAAACAAGGGTTAGGAATGACAACTTAAACATTGTGAATGGTATCATATGAATTGATAACACCATCATTGGTAATATTATAGTTTTTGTTCTTTATTAATGCATGAGGAAATATTATCTTTTATATTGATCTATATCTTCCTCTAAGGTATGTGGAGATAGGGTACAAACTCAGTATTATAATTTAGGAAATAAAACATTTGTAAAGAGATGAAAAATATTGTTGTCCACCATGTTATGATCACATTTATTTGACAAAGTCTTCCATCTCTTGAAAAAAGAATGGGTAGTTTTATTTTTTTTTTGTTTTTAGGTGATGAAATGGGCCAAAGTGTTCTTAGAAAGATCACTAGTTTGAAATTCTTATATTAAAGCATTTACTAAGTCCTCCAAAATAGTGTGTTCTAAGTTGATTATACCAATCAAAGGCATCACCTATGAGGGTTTTGGATAGGATTTTGGTAGTGATAAAGGTATTTATCTTGACCTAATCCTTATAAATATTTGAAAATGTCTTAAGGTGAAGAGTGGGATCAATTGATCCATTGTAAGAAATAGTAGGTGTTACACCTCTGATGTCAATGTTAGAAATTTGGTTGGTAAGAGGTTTATTTTGTAAATACTTGATGACTTTGTTGATCAAAGTAGGTTAAGGAATGATATTACCTTGATAATGTCAAATAAGAGGAGAAACACTTTGGTTATGTGTTCCCCAAGTCATTAGTTGAGGATAAGATTGAAGATAAGGTGGTTTTACATTCTCATCATTTGATTCATATTATGAGATTGGAATGTGTTCATTTGATTCAGAGTTTGAAACAATAGTTGATGAGTTTGATTATCGTTATGAGAATAAATAGTATTGATATTAGTGTCTTAGGTACCACTATTAACATTGATATGAGCTTGGGAAGAACTATGAGAATTTCAGGCACTAGTGGCAAATTTTACTTGTGAAGCTAAAAATGGACTAGTAAATGGTTGAGAAGATGAAACACTAGACGCATGAGTACCTTGGGTAGAAGTTGATGAAGTAGTGGAATGATGAAAGATAGTGGATCTTATGAGAGGCCCACTAGAGGTAGAACCTACCATGTTAGTAGAGATACTAGGCATGGAAGTAGAAGTTAAAGAAGAAGATGTCATGGCATAAGAAGAATTCAAGATTGAAGGAAGAGGTTGAGAAGAAAATAAATTGGTACCCCCAAATCTATTTGAGAAAGTGGGAGTAGGAGAATGAGATTCTTCAACTTGATGGCTAATCATGAGGTTATAGATGGTGAAAGTATCCTTACCTCTATGTTGAGGGAATTTCATGATAAATAAAAGCATTTCAGGAGTATAATCTAACTCAATCTGATCCTTTAAGATAAGAAGAGAGTTTTTCTACAAAGAGCTATGAGGAAGGGTCTCATATTTCATTATGCAAGTTTCAATATGAACATTACTAGCATTCTCAAAAGGAACCCTACTTTGTCTATGGGATACACTATTAGTATTCATGAATTCCATCATGTTTGTTATCTAAACTTTAGTGTTTTCACCAAATAAAAGGTCCATTATGAAAGGAAAAAAGGCAAGATGAAAAAGCAAATAATTATAAAGTGACTAAAATAGTACTAAGTCGACCTAGTTGACCTAGTGAAAAATAGGGACTATAAAACAATACAAGGTCTATAAGGTCGACCTAGTTCAGTGAATAGTGATTGCCAAAAAGAGGTAAGGATATTATAAATAGTACTAGGTCAACTAGGTTGAGCTAGCACAATGTACAAGGAAAAAAAGAATTTTGATAACAAGCTATGAATTAAATTAAGGTAATTAGCAGTAATGTAAGAAAGCAATAAGTTCTAAAAGGGAAATAAATGGTCAATTTAATTGATGTTAGCTAATCCAATTGATGCATAAAAAGCAAAATCTTGCACTAACACTGGATAATGCAATATTTTTCACATATAATTAAACAAAGAATAAACAAACAACTTGAAAGTAAGGTTAACTACTTGCTTAACCTAGAATGTTGATTAGATTATTAAAAATGATTTAAAATGTAAAGGGAGATTGGATATAAGTAAGGTATTAGATAGTGATCTATGGATAGTTTTAGGCAAGTTTAGGATTAAAAAGACTATAATGGTAATGATATAGGATTTCTATTGGGGCCCACCCTCTCACTTCACACATTATAGTGATAAGGGTATTACGTGATTAGTAAAAATATACCATTAACCATACTTTATACTTGACCAAAGCATCAAGTTAGCTTCCCATTTGATGATGAAATCCAAGTAGATAGACCTAGGTATTCAAATGTTTAATTAATTATTGATGTTTATGTGGTTTGGCCATGTGTGTAAAAAATAATAAATAGTAAAACTAAGTGATTAATTTCAAATCCCATAATTAAACTATGTGAATTATTCTAAGCATGTAAGCAACTTAAAATAAAGATGTGATTAACATATATGGTTCATTACAACTTTAAAAGAAGGTGTAGTTAAGAAACTACATGGATAATCATATAGAATAGGGTTGACAAGGTTAACCCTATATTATAGAAGAAAATTATGAAAGTGAAATAGGTCAATCAAGTCAAACTAGTTATTTTAGAAAACATGGAACATAGAACTAGGTCCACAAGGTCAACCTAGTTGTCTATGGGGAGGTAGTTTTAAAGACTGCAAACTATGAAAATAAATATAGAAAAGGAAATATATAGAGAAATATAAATTAACCTAAATAGTTTAAAGATTAAAAGGAGAATAATGTTGATCTAATAGCTTAGAGAAGACTGCAAGTAATCCTATAAATTAGGTTGAGCTGGTTGATCAATCTATATAAGATCTTATTTAAAAGAAGTTGAAAATGCACTAGGTCAACCTGGTTAACCTAGTAGGTTGAATAGGAAGTTTGAAAACCTAAAAAACATGAACTAAGTCAAGTTGGTTGATCCAATTATTTGAATAGAATTTTTTAAGTCTAAAAATGTATACTTGGTCAAGATGGTTGAGCTAGTTACCTATTCTTGAAAACCTATGTATAGAGATAAACAAACTTGGTCGACAGGGTTGATCTAACACAGTAAACATATGATAAAAATAATGATGAATATAAATGAAATGAGTGAAATAAATCTTGAAATGGTTAGTTTCACATCAATTTCACAATAATGTATGCAATCATAAATGTATCATGTCTATAGATCAATCCTATAATAGATGGGATAAAGCACACCTACACTTATGATTAGGGGCATACAATTGTTAAACATGAACATGACCAATGTGAGGATCCACTAGACCTGATTACAATCACACAACAACCCTAAAAGATTCCTATGATTTAATATTTAACTAATCTAATAATAATAAAGGCAAATTTAATCTAGTGTGCACCAAATCTTGTGGCACAAAGTGGGGGTTATAAACAAAACAAAATAAAAAACTAAACTAAACATGTATAGAATATATATGCTCATGTCAATGTATATAGAATCGTAATACATGGAAGAGAAGAATACAAATACACTATCTATCTACTCTTACAAAGGAGGAATAAAGTTAGGAATACTTACTTTTCAATATGAACCTGCTGAGCTTTAATCTCCCCCTTGGCCAAGTTACTTGACAAGAGATTGTTATGGTATGTAAGGATAACAAAGATAAATCAGATCTAGGCTACATAACCTATCCAAGCATCAAAATTACTTATCCACAAGATGAGATTGAAGTTCCAAAGAATGTATTGAACCCTAAATATTTATTTTCCAAGTAGAATGGTCAATGGCTAGATGTTCATTCACACTTATTCACTTAATTATTTGGTATTATGAAATGGTGGTAAATGACATTTTATATATAGTAGTGTATTAACATAAAATCATTTAAGAATGTTAGATTTTCTAGGTTGGCTTGGTTGACCTAGCATGTTTTCAAGTCTAACTCACTAGGTTTGTGTTAGGTCAGCCAAGAGACCAACAAACCAAAAGAGAGAAAAATCCTTAAATTGTGTTAGGTCAACTTGGTCGACCTAAGACAACCAATAGGTCAAAAGGGTGTTAAGGTAAGAAATGAAGGATAAAACATAGTAAGTGATAGGAATAGGTATAACTAAGAAGAAATGGTCTATGCACCCCTTTCTTGATGTACCCCTTCAGGTATGCACTCAAAGAAATTGAGACTTTATATGTCTTAGAAGATATGAAGTGTCACTAATCATGACAAGTTTGAAAATATTGTGTATATAACATCCATAGGTGGTAAAGAAGATGTAGGAATTTATGGAGGTTAGAATGTATAGTTTGCTCTACCACCAAATGAGTATTAAGAAGTGTAGAATTAATAGGAGGCACATGACCTTTAGGATCTAATTCATAATTTGTAGAAATGGTATGAATATCCCAGTAAAAATAATGGATTTGATCTAAGATTTTTTGATAATGTTTAACATCCAAGTCTCAATATTAGGCTTGGGTCATTATGTAATTACCAACATATGTTGGAAAAATTATACATGCTTGAGATTCAAGGGGAGTTTTAGAAGGTAAAATTCCAATATTATTAAATGTATATGGAGACATGATGAGAAGATATTGAAATAAGTTTTCCACTCCATAATAATTGCAAGTAAAGGCCTCTTCAGGTAAAGAAGGCTCCTGAATATTGCATGAAGGGGTAAAATTAGTAATCTCATTAATGAGGGGAATATTATGGTCCCAAGGTAATAAATAAGGAAGAAGCCACTCTAAAATTTAGGGATATAGCTTGGTAATATTGAAAGTATATTTCAAATCATTAGGTTCATATTCAACTAAATCAACAAGAGTGAGTTGTAAATCAAGGTTGATGTTGATGAACTTGGGTAAAGGACAATTATTGATCTTAGGAATGGTAGTAATATGATACTGACATTTTGGATTAGGAAGTTATATACTCCAAGGGTTGTGATCAACCTCATGCTTATATCATTTTCCATTATGTAATAATTTAATACATTGGATACCAAAATAAGTAATGGCCCTCATTCTATGAGTCTATGGGTGACCAAAGAGTATATTATAAGATAAAGATAAACAAAGGACCATAAGTTTAGTTTGAATAGTCTTAGGTCTAATTATTAGGGGAAGCCAAATAAAATCAAGTGGATTTTTATTAGTATTATCAAAACCATGATAGGTAAGATGAGTTTACTTGAGATGATCTTGGTTATAACTAAGTTGTTGGATAAGCCACAAAGATGTCACATTAATACTTGAGCCTTTGTTAACTATAACTTTATGAATAAGGGTATTATTAGTGGATATTTTAATGAATAGTGGTGGATAATCATCTTGAAAATTAACTTCATCATTAATCATGGCCTATTCAATAAATTCAATAGAAGGATTAGAAGAAGGACAAATAGTTTCAATGGTATGTACGTCGATAGGTTGAGGTTCAATAGAAGGTGGTTATTTATCTATAGGAAATGGATATTGAATTTATTATAATTTTGGCATAAGAAACTTGAGATGATAAGCAAAATTACAAACTAACTCCATAAGTGGAATCTTGTAAGGCATAGATTTAAGTTCTTCAAGAAAGTTCTAATGAGATTTAGAAGAAGAACTAGCATAATGTTTATGGGATAAGGTAGATTTTTAAGGAATAGAAGTTGTTTGGGGTTTGGAAGGAGGTGGTTCCTCATGGGCTCTCAAAACTAGATTTGTGTTTGTAGTATCTTTGAAAAGTTGTTCTTCCAAAGATGGTTTCTTAGGTTTGGTGATAGGATCTTTATGAGTTGGCTTGTGATGATAATTGACTTTGTCAGTGTTAACATATTTAATTTTTTTTAACATTGGTCATATTTGGAATTAATAACACAAACATCCTTGGTATTTTATTAATTATTAGTAGTGTAAAAATATTTCTAGTTATTTGAGGTAGAAGATTTAAAACCTAGTCATTTTTGAGAAGCAATATTGTACTCTTGATGATGAAAGTTAATAATTTCTTCATGATTAAATGAATCACTAAGAATATAGGAGACAAAAAATTTAGTAATCCCTCTACAAGATTCATGGTAGTGACCAATGTTGGTGTGGAACCAACAAAATTGATTAGGGTCATACCACTTAGGAGGATTGTTAGGGTAAGTAAAAGGTTTAGATGGTGGTAAAAATTGTTTCATTTGTTTCATAGTGAGTGATGTGTGAGAAGGAGAAGGAATGTTTTCTTTGAAACCTTCTAGTTTGGTTTGAGGAGTATTGACAGTGATACCATTATTATATGTTTGAAAATATCCTTTAATAATTTTAGGATTAGGTTCAAATTGCTTCATAAGAAAGTCTTGACGTTTAGCTTGGTCAAGAGCTTCATTAAGTGTTAAGGGAGAAAAAGTTTGAACCTTGTATTGAAGATAAGAAGTTAAACTAGTGATGAAGATTTTAAACAAATTACAATTAGTCATGTTATAATCATATTTATTAGCTAGATATTTCCATTGTTTACTAAAATCATGAGCTGATTTAATGGGAGATTGCTTAGCATTGATGAAATGACTAAGACAATTTTAGGGAAGATCATTATATTGAAACTCTTTAACTAAAAAAATGACTATATCCTCAAGTTTCCATATGAAATGTTTTGGAAGTTGGTTATACCATTCTAATACATCACCATTGAAGGTTTTAACTAAGAGTTTAGTTGTGGTGAAAGTATTAGTTTGGATCCACTCTTTGAAAGATTGTCGAAGGCTTTGAGAAATGAGGCAAAGTTTTTATTCCCATCATACTTGACAGTTGGAGATATGTTACCAATATAAATAAACATAATGAAGGGAGATAGAGGCTCATTTTAAATATTTTGAAGCATTTTATTATTCATTATAGGTTGAGGGATAACATTTCCTAAGACATCTCTAAGAGGTGGAGAAATATGATTGGGATTGGCTTTAGTATGGATAGTTGGAGGTTGATTAGCCATATTAATCAAATGAAATTGTAGTTTCATCATTTGAGATGTTTTATAAGTTTGTATTATGTTCATTTGTTATATGACTTGTGCTAAAAATTGAGTCATATTAGTTGGTGGGTTGGTGTTTGTAGGAGCACTTCCCAGATCAGTATTATAGGGAGGGTTATTAGAAGATGGATTATTAGTGAGATTATTGATTAAACTTGAGTCAATTTCTCTCACATTAGTTTGAAGAGTTTGAAGAGGGAAATTCTTTTGGTAAGTATAGAAAGTATCAAATTGACTTACTTAATTTTTAGGTCTTATTTGCAACATGTGATAAACCACAGATGGAGGGGAAGAGGTACCCCAAGAGTGAGGGTTCTCTTGGGAGGAAAAGAGAGAAATGAAAATATCATATAGTATCTAAATGGATTTAGGTTATCCAATAATATTATGATAGGGGACTTCATGATGACTTGAGAGAAATGAAAAAAAAGGATAGAGAAGAAATAGAGAACTTAGTAAAATAGATAGGGAAATCAGTATGATTACAGAGTCAACTAGGTTGACTTAGTATTGGAAATTTGGGAAAATAGAGTTTGATAAGAGTATAGAGTCAACTGGGTTGACCTGGTATTATTATCTGACTAGGAAAAGAGGTACAAGGTTGACTAGGTTGACCTAGTATTGTAAGTAGGGGAAATAATAGTCTATAAGAGACTATGTCAAGAAAAACCATTATGTATTGAAAATAGGGAAAAATAATACAATGTACTTTTAATTCAATAATGGAAAGTAACACACAATAAATTGGGTCAATGTCTATGAGGCACATAACATAAATGCTTACACCAATGTTGGCTAAGGCAAGTGTCTATAATACAATATACAATGAGAAAATAGTAAGTAATCAACTTGGAAATTAAATGTTAATTAAGTGGTCATCCTAAATGTTTTTAGATTATTAGAGTATTATTTTAAGTGTGATAGGAAAGTTGGCTAAATTTAAGGAACTAGAAAGTAATCTATGGATGGTTTCAGGACATTTAGGATAAAAGGAATCTATGTTGGCAATGGTACTAGATTGGTATTGGGTCCTACCCCCTCACTTCATACACCTCAGCAACAAGTGTGTTGGGTGTTTTACCAATACATACCATTAACCACATATTTATACTTAGATATAAAACCAATTTAGATTCCCCCTTAGTGATGAATTCAAGTAGGTAGGCCTTGGATAGACAATTATTTAAAGGTGTTTTAAGATTATGTGATTTGGTAATGTGTGAAAGAAAGAGAAAAATAGTGAAACTAAATGGTATATTGAAAAACCACCTAATTATACTATTTGATATGTTCTAAGCATGCAAACAACTAAAAGTGAAAGTGTGAAGTAATTAGTAGCATACGAGTGTCAATTCTAGCTTTGAAATAGTGCCAATTTAGATGATAGTGTAAGTAGACATTATATTACATAGTCAATAGTGTCACTATTATAATACTAAAGTAGAGTTCTTTAAGAACTATGTTTATAGTGTCAACCTTATATTTTAGATAGAAGATAGAATATATAACTAGGTCAACTAAATCAGCCTAATTTGTTGTATGAGGGCAGTTTTAAAGATTGCAAACTATTAAAAAATAGAACTATAATGAATAGTAAAAATCATAGAGAAAGATATAAAGGAACCTTGGTGGGTTAGAAGATGTAGAAGAAAGTTAGATTGCTATTGAAGTGCCTTGATTTTTACTTGTAAATTCTGCCAACTATGTTGACTAGGTCAACCTAGTTCTATAGTTTCTTGTTTATTAAAACATGTGAATATGACTATACTAACAGTGTTAACCTAATATGTTATTTGTATTCTTATAAGTGTATTATGTTGACTTGATTGACTTAGTAGCCTATCTATAATTGATAAAATATATTATATTGACCTATATGATCTAATGACCAATATTTGTAGACACCTAAATTGGCCATTGATAACCTCCAATCAAGGTTTTGGCTAGTTTCCATCTAAAATGCACAATTTGGCCTAAAAACACTAAAACACACAAAATAATGTGAAACTAACATATTCAAGTGCCAATTTTGGCTAGGGTGTCCCTAAATGGGGTAATGCAATTTATGGGCTAGATAACTTTTGATCAATTCATTTTGAGTCAAAATGCCAAATTTGCACCTACGTGCTTTGGACTACTCTTTCCTATCAAATATTTTTCACAAGACTTTTGCCTTTGTTATTTGTTTTTGGAAACATACTAAATGGGAATATGAATCCAATTCATCTAACGTGGACTTCTAATTCCAATCTAATCAAATTTAGGACCAATAATAAGGCATTCTAATTAATTTGAGTAATTTGTGCATAAAGTGCTTAATCATGCTTAAGAGATAATTAACTCGAATCAAGGCCTACTAAAAAATTCTATGGGAACTTGTTGAATACTCATTTTTGGAAATGAATATTGAATAGTTGCATCATTAAATTACTTCATTTATTAGGAAGACATCCCTAGGCCATAAATCCCATAAATATCAAGATTCATACCCTTTATGCCTTAGCAATGCCTTCCATGATGCCCTCCATGACTCTTAATTTCCTCTTATTCCAATTCCATGATGAGGATAATTAAAAAATTAATTCTAAAAATTTAGTTAATCCTCAACCACACATCTCAATCTTGAGATGGATGGTTGAGGTTGATTTTGATCAAATCTAAAAATCTATAAATAGGAGGCCTCACAACATCATTTCTAAGCTTAATTAGTGCAAAGTTATAATGCAGAATTATTTCTAAAAAGCTTCAAGCAACTAGTTTTATAATGCCAAATTGATTCTAAGACAAGCCAAGCCACAAGCCAGAGGTGCCAAGAGGAGATGAAGGTAGCCACACTCCATTGAAGAAGACCTCTTGAAGCACAAGCTAAGTAAGTCACCATTACAAAGGCATTTAGAACACCTAAGGAAGGTGAAAGGAAATCTTGTGTTTTCATTGCTTGATTTTTAGTTATGCTTGTTATTTGATTTTTTTAACTACATTCTCCCTAGTGTCTAGGCCTAGAGATGTTACGCTATTAGTGTGTTTATTTCATTTTGTTTTCATTTTGGAACTAACACCATACTAACCATCCTCTCTTGAGTCAAATTCCTAGATCCCATATGGCATGCCTAGTGGGACTAGATGCATCCTTCACCTAAAGGAGATCCTTTTACAACCTTAAAAAACTTATTTAAGGTTTTAAAACTTTTGAAAATTAGTTTTCTAAATTTTTTTTCCATTTTTGGTAGCCATAGTTTTTACACTGTAACTAATGTTGGCAAAAATACCAACATCAATTACTTATCTTAATCGATGTTGGTCAGTAGATTGACATCAGTCAGATCTTGGTTGCCCGTAACTAACATCGATGGTATTGACTGATGTCAGTCACTATGTTTTCCCAAAAACATAGAATTGAGACTTAATTTTCCATAGTTTCTTGTTTCAAACTCAAAAGACCTTCAAAGCTAAAAGACATGCTAATAATTTTGTTGTAGGACCAAGCAAGATGTTTGCTCAAAACATGTTTAAATCACTTTTTTCATGTTTAAATTTGGATTAAGAACTTTGTGTTGGTGCTTAACATGGAATTTTTAGATGTTTTTGGTGAATGTTTTTCAAAGTTTACAACTAAGACCAAGGGGTCAAAAATAACATCACCAAACATTTCATTTGGGTTTAAAATTGAACACACTTGTCAATTTTTGCTTGCAATAGTTGTTTAGATTAATCTTGTTTGGAAAAAAGAGGTATGTTGTGTGTATGCTCTTCTATTTTCTCCTGTAAGGAACCCTTGGAATAAAAATCACCATTCCTATTACAAGTAGCCTAGTCCAAGGCTTAGAAAGAAAGTCATCTAAATCACCCCACAAAAACTCATCAAAGTTTAGGTGACCTTGAAAATAACCCTAAATTATTTTTATTTTTATGTTTTATTTATTTATGCATCTTGGCTTGTGAGGGGGATTTCATCACCTCTGAAAACTTATTTAGGGATTTCATCTTTTAGCATTAACTTCATTTGACTCTTTTAAAGTTGTACATAGGATGTAGTGGTACTTTAGACATCTCACTACACTGAACGAACAACAAGATGTAGTGGATTTAAAAAGGACTAGACATTTTTTCAACAAGTCGAGTGATATGGACCCAAAATCAATGATTTTATTTTGTATTTTTTGGCATGAAAGTCATTTTACAATTGATTCCCCTAGACCATTCAAAAACTTATTAGAATTTATAAAAATCCCCACTTGCTATGAAAGTATTGTTGGTGCAAGTTGTGCCTTAAGGTCCATGTCATAGTACTATCATTTGAGAGAAGTGTGGTTTAAAAACCCTACTATATAATGCATATTTACTTTTGGATGAACACTTAAAATCCTCTCAAATGATGTATATTGGTGGATTCTGATAGTACCAAGCACCCTTATTAGTTTGGGATCTAAGGATGATTAATTAAGTTGGTCTTGTCTTAGTTTAAAGTCTTGTTTGGAGTCAAATCTTGGCATAAAAAAATAATCCAAACCCAACACATAGTCTATATTTTCTTTTGAACAAAGAGGCATTATGTTGCCCATGTGAGATCATCAAAAGCTTGAGAGTCATATCATCCACTTTGGCACAGTTATGCTACCTAATTGAGTCTAGACATTGACCAAAGTTTTTTAAGTGTTTCATTTGTAATTTAAATTTGATATTAGACATTTACAAGTTCATAGGGCTGATGTGTTAAATGGGTTCACTATTTTCACTAGACTTGAGGGAGCTTAGGTTTAATTTCTAATTTAGGTTAAAGGCCATTTTAAGACTAATGATAATTATCATCACTTGATAGAATTAAGTTATTTTATGATAAACACTTGTATTTTAAGTCTATACGCCACAACATTTTGAGTTAAGAAGGGTAGTGTTATGTTGTCAAAATTGTGGAAAAATGTCTTTACCTTAGAGAGTTTTTGAAACAAACTTTTTTGTCACACCTTTTGGGTAGTAGAGCATCATTACGCTACCCAAATCATTTCAAACTTTGTTTCATGGACCCTCTTACATAGAATTCCAAATTTTTTCCTACATATTTAGACCAATCCATGTGTACTTTTGATCCTTTGTCTAAAGCACAATTATACTATTCACCTTTTTCTAGTTTCTTTTTCAAAAGAACCAAGTCTTATACCATTATTTATGAGAAAATAAAATATTACTAAAGTGCCTTTTGTTTCATACCTTATACCTAGTTGACCAATTTCATGTCCAAGAGTTGAATGCCTAGTGTTTGTTAGAAGTCTTTCAAATCCATTAGATTAAAACTTTCATCTATTTTCAAAGTCTAGATTTTGACATCATTTGGAAAATAGTTTGAGCACATGCCTTATTTGATCCTAGCTTTTGACACCATCTTTGGCCAAAAGACCTAGCAAATTTTAATTTCTTAGATTAGACTTAATCTGAAACACTTTGACCTTAGAGTTTGGCATTTAGATTTTTTGGTCCATTTACTTGCTTACCTTTGTGTGAATAGTGAAATGTTAGATAATTCATGCTAGCTTATTTCCTCATAAATATTTTCATAAACCTTTTGATCCTTTTGGCAAATTTAGACCCAGTTGAAGGCATCATTTGTTTTAGATTTTGTCCTTTTTAGAGTTTGTAGAACTCTTTAACCTTCTATCACCAAACATTGACTATGGATCCCAACATGTACTCCTAAACTCATAGTGGACTCATGTACAATATAGGGATTAGTAATGTAGTTGTGTAAGAAGAAATGGTGCAATACCCCTATGTAGATAAAATTGCTTATGAGATGGATTCTTATCCCTCTTATAATACTCAATTAGGTGCACTAAGACAAGATCCATTGCCTAACTATTTGGTTAACACACCACTTTACATAGAGTAGGACCAAGAATAAGCTATACAATAATTAGCTATAATACCAATAATGGATGAGATAGTAATCCAATAGTCATACTCTACCGATATGGCTTCCACATATGATCCATTTTTGTTTGAATGACATTTGTTAGAGAACAAAGACAAGATTTTGGTTAGGGCCATAGAGGTAGGGGCTAAGTTTCCAGTAGACTTCCATCATGAAAATTTACCAAGTCTAGTAAGAGTGTCCCATAATATCACATATGATCAACAAGCTTCTTTTAGCAATCAGATGGCTCTATTCCAAACAACGTACCAAGACCCCAATATATCCAATCAAGGAAAAAATATCATGGAAGATCACTTTAACCAAATGAAAATAGCATACCAAACCAGCCTAAATTTGGCACATAATTTTAATTAGATTAACATGGTAGTAAACCTCTCATTGACCTAATTCTATTAACATGAGTATTGATGGAATTATCTAGACAAGAGAATTTGAGTTCTGACCTATTTGTATAAATTACTTCAATAGATAACTTGATACATATGCTAGTTATTAAAGAAGTGTCTATAAATTCTACTCTAAATAGTGAGCCAAACATAGTAGAAAATGTTAAAACAATGTCCAATCTTGATCAAAGTGGTACTAACATACAAAAAACTAGCCAACATTGTGTGCTTATAGTTAATCCCATGAGTAGATCATCATACCAAGGAATAAGAGTTCTTGTACCCCAGCCTCAACCAATTGCTTCCTCAAGTTTAGAACCTAAAGGATTAAATAATCAAACAATAGCTAATGTTACACCTGAATGACATAATGTGATTAATCCTACTCTTCCTCAACAAGTAGTGAGTGGTATTCGACAACAGTAGACATAGTCTAGTGTATCAACACAATAGAGGATGAATAAATTCCCACCTTGATCAAGGGAAATAAATATTCCACCTCACTAGGTAACAACAAACTTACCTCTATAGTCATAGACTAATATGCCAATTTAAAACCATATAATGACTAATCAACAACATACAAATATTAGTCAGTGATAGATGTCGAATCTCTAACACGATTTTGCTTCATCATAGGGATTCATGTAACAAGGAGGTCCCCATGATTCTCAAGTACCTACTAGACAACCATTGGTTCAAAATGTGCCACAAATTCAAAAATAAGGTCTTGGTCCACAAGTTCTTACTCAATAACAAGGTTTAATTAGTCGAGAACATGTCCCTTTTCAACCATAATAGGCACAATATAGCTATATCCCTTCATCCCAACCACAGAATCCTCTAATTCAAACCTTTATCTCCAACCCAAACTAGAATATCACATAGCCAAATATGCAATTTCAAGTGTGTCCCAATCCATGTATGTGTATTCTTGGTCCATTACCCAACCAAGCCAATGTACCCAAATAGATGTCTCTATCATACCCTAGTCAAAGTGTCTTATTTGTGACCTCCCAGCCATCTACCCAAACCAATAATCTCCCTTAAACTAATATCCCTTCTAGTTTCCTATCCCAAAAATTGGAATAGATGAAGGATACGATTATTGCCATTCAAGTAGGGAAGAAAACTAAGGATTTGAAATTAGATGATGCATGTTCCTATCCATTCAACATGGAATATTCATAGATACTACTTCCTCAAGGATATGAACCACCTAAATTTGATAAGTATAAAGGGAAGGGTGATCCTAAGGCTCATTTGACTGAATTTTTTGTCCAATGTCAACCATTGGCATATAGTGACATATAATTTTTACTATTGTTTCCAAGAAGCCTAGCTATACAAATCTTGGAATGGTTTTTAATTTTACCCAAGAATTTATTAACAAAGTTTGATGATATTTTTGATAAATTTGTATAACACTTTTCCTATAATCTTTAGCATGAGATTTTATTAGTAGACCTGACACAAGTAAAGCATAAAATTGGGGAGAGTTTTGCAAGTTATTTACAATGATGGTGAGCCCTTGCAAGCTATGTCACCCATAGTTTACTACATAAATAATTAGCTATTGTGTTTACAAAAAATTTGCATAGTGAGATAGCTTATCATCTAGAACTATAATGTGCACATATGTTCAAAGAGATCTTTGATAAAGGTTTGTTGATCAAGTGAGTACTCATCAATAAAGGGGTCATCAAGCTTAATTAAACTAATCAAAATCAAGGTACCAATCATAAAAATGATGAATATCCCATCCAAGTGCAAGCATTGTAACCAACATAGGCCAATAATCATGAAAGACCAGAACAATTCAACTAAAATAAGAATGTTATGGGAAATGGAGTAACCAAATCTCATCATTTCCAAACTATGAATACATCATATACACCACTATTTCAACTTAATCATACCTAAAAACCTCTCTAACCAATGCCACAGTGTAATAACCAATACCTACATAATAAATAAAATAGTCTTTACCATTACAATCCCCTCCTCCTAAGAGAACCATGCCTACACATCATATCTTTAATGACCTAGGAGAACCTATTGAGTCTGTATTTCACAAGCTTGTTGCTACTAATCTGATTAGTTGGCCTATATCAAAGCATTATTTGCAAGGCATTCCTTACCCTGATTGGTACCATGAAAATGAATTTTGTGACTATCATCAAGTCAATGGGAATAATCTATGAAGATGTGTCCAAATCAAGCATTTAATCGAGAATATGTTGGAGAATGGGGAGATAAAATTAGATAATGGTGCTTCCACTTCTAATCAAACTCTTGGGATTTATTAAAACCCATTTTATCGACATAACATTTAATAACAATAAAATAATCAACAACAATAATGATGGTTAGTGCAATAGTAAAATCAATAGTATTAGAATCAAAGGTTGAACTGACAAAATCAATAAAATTAGTAGTAGAATCCATATTGATAAAACAATGGACAAAACCAAGGTTATAATGGTAATAACCAATACACCTATCATGTAGTTTCACATGACTAAAATAGGGTTGTAGGTCATATTATAGGGGGTAGCTTTAATACCATGTTCATTAATTCTTGACCAAGTGCTAATCAACTTAGATAATTTCTAAACAATAATATTTAGCCAAATTATGTGGATAATCCTTCTTTAAACTAGGAGTGCATATAGGCCAACCGACAAACTAGGGCTTCCACTTTTAGATCTTATAGTGATAACTTGTTTTTGCCATGTGATGAAATGTAAATGGACTAGTAATCGAGACTTGTCCTATCTGGTCCCACACCATTTCCAACATCAGTCAATAATAATGGTCCAATATTTAATCTTGATTATGTAATCATAACTTAGAGGTCAAAGATTACTATCTAAGGCCCATAACCATCTACCACCTTGCCTATCATCTAATCAACCATTTAGCCTCAGAATAAACCATACACTACTGACCAAGACAAGAAGTTTGATATTGTGGAACAATTACAAAAGACACCAGCACAAATTTATATTTTATATTTGCAATGGATGTCAATAGTACACAAAAACATCCAAAATGGTTTTTTGACCCAATCTACTATTGCTAGTGACATATCCCCTAATAACATTCAATCTTTGGTTGGACACCTAAATCTAGCCCAACAAGTCACATCTAACTAAAGCATTATGTCTTCCCTTGGCATGTTCCATAATAACCATTGTACATAGAAGTTTGTATCAGATGACATAAACTAAAACATGTACTTATAGATAAAGGATCTAGCCTCAATATAGTGTTTCTAAAGCTCATCAGGCTTCTTGGGTACAGAATGACAGATCTCTAGCTAGAAATAATAACTATCAAATCTTATGATAATTAAGAAAGAGAATCATAGGGCACCATTAGTTTTCCAGTTATCATTGGGCCTTTGACCCATGATACACTTTTCCATGTGATGGATCTTGAGTTATCAGACAATGTGCTTCTAGGTAGGCCTTAGTTACATGATATTTGTGTAGTCCCATCAACACTACATCAATGTATCAAGTTTTCCCACTTAGGGATGGAAGTAAATATTCTAGGAGATTTACACCCATATGAAAATTGCAAGCATCTTAAGGCTGGGTTTCAAAGCTATAGTTATTAGTACAACATGAATCCAAGTTTCAAGTAGGATAAAGTAAAGGCTACACTTATTTATCCTTCGTTATATAATTGCATAGATTCTAATACCATATATTCCTTGTCCCACATGCCACCTCTGGAAGCTTCTAATCAAATCACCATTTCAGATAATGGATCAGGAGAATATGTGACCCATGACACATTTCACATTGACAATCTTCTTTAGAATCTAAAAACCTTCGTGTGACCTAAGTTCATGCCACATATGCATTGATAATGAAAGAACAAAGATAAGGGACTTGTCACATTTGTACCATCATTTGGCCTAGGACTTGACCCTCTTGAAGGGAAGAAATTATGGTTATATAATGACAATAAAGTTGATTATTATAAAAATGCAAAGTATCCTATTCCTAATAGGAACATGGAGCATCACAATTATGAAGGAAGAGACCTTAGACTAAATCAACAAGGAACCATCAAGCCAATTTCAATGACTAAGTATGAAAGACCTTATGGACTTAGATTTAAACCACTTGGGGGTGACTGCACATATTTTTTTCAAACTCCATCACTAGTGACTAGTAATGATGATGCTGACAATGAAGTAGAGTCTGATCATAACCTAGATAAAACCAACATGTTTGATAACAATTCCATTTGTACCCTTACCCTAGCCTTTCATCACAATCCATTGCCATTTTATTATCTGTAACTGATAGATTGGGACCAATGAGAATCTAGTCTATCGATTGATGAGTTCCAAAATTATGAGGCATTTTATGATTTCTTAGGCCTTAGAGACAATGTTATTTTGGGTGATCAAAAATCAAGATTCTCAATCACATTGGATCTCGCAGCCTATTTTGGAGAGTGAGTAAACACCCTTAGCCAAAAACAAATTAGTAAAACATTAAGGTTCTAAAGTGAAAACCTCTTTGAGGCACTTTTTGACTAGGTAAAAAGTAATGATAAAGGCCAATCTAGTGGTGAAAACATATTTTAGGTGTCATTAAATGGGGGTGTTCATTATTCTTCAATTTTAGATCAAGAGAACACCAATGATGAACTTGCTTGTAGATCTGAGTTTAATTTTTAGCAATAATAATTATTTGATCAAATTCTCCAAGAATTTATAACTATTTTTGTTACATGGCCAAATCTCCCATTTGGAGACTTAGATTCATCATGCCTAGGAGAATTTTAAGATCAATTCCTAACAGAGGACCTTGACATAATCCAAAAGTTTAAGTCACTACTTACTATCCTAGAAGACAATTTGACCCTTCTAGTCAAAGATACAATGGAGGTAAATATCAAGACTCCATCAGACCTAAAATGGATCAAACTAGGTGCATCCCTCACTGAGGAAGAATGTGACATATTTTTATCTCTATTAAAAGAGTTTGTGGATATATTTGCATGGGCCTATTCTGACATACTAGAATTAGACCCCACCTTAGTTTTGCACCACCTTGTGGTTAATCCTAGTGCCAAACCAATAAAACAAAATCTCTATAAGATGCATCCTCACATTTATATATTAGTAAAGAAAGATTTGGAAAAACTCTTAGAAGTAGGATGTATCTGATCCATTGATTACTCTTAATGGATCTCTAATGTAGTACCTACTCGTAAAAAGCCTAAAGGAATCATAATTTATACTAATTTTTGAGACATCAATAAAGCTTGTCTTAAAGATGATTTTCTATTGCCTAATATAAACATGATCATTGAATCCATGGCAAGTTATGAAATGATTTCATTCATGGATGGATTTTTAGGATACAATGAAATCAAAATAGCACTAGAAGATCAGCATAAAACAACATTCACCACTCCATGGGGAACATTTTGCTATTAGGTGATGCTATTTGGCCTTAAGAATGTAGGAGCTATATATAAAAGAGCTATGACTATCATATTCCATAATATGATGAACAATATTATTGAAGACTATGTCGATGACATATTAAGAAAAACCAAGACAAAAACTGACCATTTAGTAGTGATGCATAAGATATTTAAAAGACTATGAGAGTACAAAGTCAAATGCAATATAAATAAATGTGTGTTTAGTATAAATTTAGGTAAATTACTAGGCTTCATCATGTCTTATAGAGTTATTGAAGTCGATCTAGCTAAATTCCATGCTATAGTCAAGATACCACTACCAACTAATTTGAAGAAACTCTATAGTTTCCAAGGTAAGATCCAATCCATTCAATGCTTCATCTCTCAATTAGTAGGCAAGTGCCATCCATTTATGCACCTTTTGAATAAAGGAGTTGTATTTTAATAGGATGATCACTACCAAACAACTTTTCAATAGCTCAAAGATTATCTTGTCAATCTACCTATTTTATTACCTCGTAGAAAACCATTTGTGTTATACCTATCAACTATCGATCATGCCCTAGGGGTACTCTTGGCACAACATGATGTCAAACAAAAGGAGAATGTTATTTACTTCCTAAGACATACCTTGGTTACATTGAACATAACTATGAACCTATTGAAAAATCTTGTCTAGCCATGGTTTTCATAGCTCAAAAACTACATCATTACATGTTAAATAATAAAACCATGGTCATTTCAAAGGTAGATCTACTCAAGTATCTACTATCTAAGATAGATTTTCAAGGTAGAATGGCTAAATGGATCATGTTTCTTAGTGAGTTTGGAATAGATTATCTAAATTAGAAAGTAATCAAAGGACAATTTCTTGTAGATCAACTTGTTGAAGCACCTCTCATGGACACACAACCACTCAATTTTGCATTTCTTGATGAATCCATCATGACCATTATTGATACACCCCTTGAGAAGTATCCCTAAAAGTTATATTTTAATGGTTCATTCACTATGCATGGATCAAGGGTATGCTTATTGTTTATTACACCATAGGGGGATCTAAACCCTAAATCATTCATAACTAGATTTCCTTGTACAAACAACATGGCCAAGTATGAAGCATTTATTCTAGGAATTTTATAAGTAGTTCATTGGAATATATCTCATCTTTAATTTTATGGTGATTCTCAATTAATCATCAATCAAGTCACATATCATTCTCAGCCCAAAGATGACAAGTAGGTTCCATATAAAGCCATGGTTGACACTCTTAAAAACAAAATTGCCAACATTCAGTTTAAGCATATACTAAGAGCTAGTAACAAAACTATAGATGCCATGGATACTATTATCTTGTTAATTAAATAAATAGATAAATCTAAAGAGTATCAGTTATTCATCAAGAATTTTTCAACACCAACTCATAAACCTTTAATCACTACCATGTTTTTGATATTATTCGTCCTAATTCTATTTGGTACTTAGAACTTTACAACTACCTTCATGACCAAGTTCTACCACATAATCTATCTCAAAAACAAACTAAAGACTTCATTCATCATTCCACTTGTTATACTTTACTTGGATCTACTCTTTATCATCATAGTTTTGATGGAAATTTGCTTCATTGTTTATCTTTGGTAGAGTATACATTAGTGTTAAGAGAAGTTCATGAAGGAGTATGTAGAGTCCATTCTAGTGGGGAAGTCCTATCTAAAAATTTCTTGTCTACTAATTATTATTGACCCATAATGGATGCAGATGCCACTACATATGTAAAAAATGTGATAAATGTCAATGACATGCTAATTTGATTCATGCCCTAGTAAAAAGTCTAAAACTGATGTTGACACCATGGACATTTTCTACATGGGGGCTTGACCTAATTGGGAAGATTAATCCCACTTCATCTAATGGCCATAAACATATCCTTACCACCACTGAATATTTTTCTAAGTGGGTTGAAGTTATACCCCTCACCTACATATACAAATTCATAAACATATCCAAATTCATCTTTAACCACCTCTTCTACCACTATGGTATTACTTATGACATTTATATTTGATAATGGAGGATCATTCAAGAATAAACATGTAGACTAGTTATGTAACAAACATAACATCACACAACACTTTTATAAAGCATATTACCCTCAAGGTAATGGCCAAGTTGAGGTATCCAAAAAAACCATTGTCAACATTCTCAAAAAGATTGTCAATGATGCCAGTCATGATTGGTACCTCTAGATATTTACCACCCTTTGGGCATACCATACCAATCATCATACCCCCATAAGATCCACCCCATACTCACTTATTTATGGCACTGAATCCATCCTTCCCATTGAGGTCAAATTGCCTTCACTATGCATCTCTTTTAAGCATGTCTTGGATGATCATGATGATCGAGTAGCTCACTTGTAAGAGCTGGACCTCGTAGATGAGAAATGCATGACCACACTCAAAAATATTTAATCATATCATAATTGACTCAAATTCCACTATAATCAGTGTGTGAAGTATAGAACATTTGAATTTGGTGATCTTGTTCTCAAATAAAACCAAAAGAATACTATAATCGAGAAGAAACATAAAGGGAAATCCAAAGCAAACTTGATAGGGACTTTCATCATCACTATAGGTTATGGATCAAGAGCATATAGGCTTGCCACACCAGATAATGATGAGCTTTTAGAGCCAATGAATATTATTCATCTCAAGTGGTACTATGCTTAAATGATAAGGTGTATTATCTATAAGGATCATTTTAGTTATGCCTTTTTATCACTATTCTTCTTTGAACAAATACCATTCTTATTCATCTTATTTGATAATTTTCACTTTTGATCTATTGACCCAGTGTGTTCTAAAACCTATCCCATTTGACATTAGTTTTTATCATTCATTACATAATTTTAGCATCAAGGTATGTGATTAGTTCATCATTTGGCTCAAAAAATTCAGATAGAGATCATATTTTGGGATAGTGTGATAAAAAATTTAGTAGTTGCATCCTTCCCTTTTTAGTTCTTTTTTATCACTAGTCTTTCTACTAATTATAACCACCTTTGGGAAAATTAGTACCATTTATCTATGGCATTATGTCCTATTTATAACTATCTATGGGAAAACTAGGGGTAATACTAAGCCTTAATGTACCAACTTGCCACTTCTTATGTCATATTGTGTCTTTTTACCAACTATGCCTATTTTTTTTGAACTGGCTATCATACTAGTCAAATTCCTCCACTGAA
Organism: Torreya grandis; assembly: GCA_037957365.1. NCBI lineage: Eukaryota > Viridiplantae > Streptophyta > Pinopsida > Cupressales > Taxaceae > Torreya > Torreya grandis. The sequence goes on along the minus strand of JARHVA010003697.1, from coordinate 1,595,976 downwards.
ATGGTAGAACTATAGTGACTTGAGGTCCTACTCTGGGACTATATAGGCAATGCTCAATACTTATTTAGGTTAGCTCAATCACCCCTTTTACTTATGATCTCACCATTTTATGAGCAACCTAAGCCAAGATCTCCCCATTTTGTGAGCAATATAAGTTTGAATGCTCTTGCTATTTTATGATCAATCTATGCTTGAATGCTCTTGCCATTTTGCAAGCAACCTAAGACACACTCTTTCCATTTTGCAAACAACCTAAGTATGAATGCTCTCATAATTTTATGAGTTTGAACCATTTAGTGTCTCATCATTCCCGATTGAGTTGCAACACTCCAAAACACTTCCAAAAAAATTTCAAAAAATCATTAGAAAAGAACAAAAACATTGACCACTTCTTTGCCTTAAAGATTCTAGGAACCCTTACTAAGTTACAAGAAAATCACTTTTCATTTAGTTTCTCCATCCTTTTTGCCCTTTCTCTCATGCACTTACCAATTTACAAGACCATTTATATTCTTCTATCACATCCATTCTATTTTTTTCCTCAGTTATCACATCTTCCCATTCCCTGGGAGAACTACATTTGGCCTAAAGTTTTTTATTAGATATTATATCCATGGAACTATGTAGGTAGCATCCACTTGAATAGTTCATATGGAGACAACTAGGCCACTCCCTTCATTTTATTTTATTCCCCCATTTAGTTTATTTGTTAAGTTTTCACCCAATTTCTAGGCATAATATTTATATGCCTTTTATTGCATTATTTGTTTGTTTATTTCTACTTATTTTGTTTGTTTATCTACCTATTTATTTGATTTTAACATTATTGCCTTTATTTAATTTATATGTGTTCATTGGGGTTTTTCTTGTTCATAATTACATTTTAATCCATTCATATTCATATGTCTACATTGTCATCATGGTTTCTATCATTGGTGCATTATTTTTTATTGAGTATTAGATTATAGGAGTCAGTCCTTATGCATATTTTGGCCAATTATTTATGGTGTTCTATCATAAATGCTACCATCACATGATACAACAAACCTTAGCTTAAAGAATTCTATTTATCAATGGTGGCATCTCTTTGGCACTAACATCTTGATTCACTCCTAATCATATCCCAACCAGAGTAATTAACCATGAAAGAATGTCAACCTTTATTAGTTTGGATGAGCATCTACCTACTAGTATTTTGTTCCAATTCATCATTACCCTCTATGTTAATTTATCATCATCCCCAACCAATTTTATCATGTTTTTTATAATCAAGGTCCAATGATTATAACTGCTTATGGGCAAGTCATTGCACACTATTCCACCTATATTTCTCAATGATTATAACCACTTTTGGAAAAATCATTATGTTATCACCAATTTAATTGTTATACCCATACAAGGGCATGTTTTTATCTTGTTTATCTTTCCTAATTGGGGTATCTCCATATTCTCAATGATTATAACAACCTTTGGTAAAATCATTATGTTATCATGCCATGTTGCCACTATTAAGGTACAATGCTTATAACTACCTTTGGTAAAACCATTGTGCACCATCCCACTTGAATTCTAAATTATTTAGACTAATTTTTCACTATAATTATGTTTTCACCCCCATCATCTTTCCTTTCTTTGGTCTCCTCATTTTTCTTCTTTCTTTCTGAGGGATCATTTGCCGATTCAGTTGTGTTAACCATTCCCTCGAAGGGGCATCATATAATTAGTTTATCATCATTGCAATTGTAGGCATATGGAACCTTTTCATTATTTTAGAGTACATTATTATGCTTATATATTGTAATTCCTTCCCAAATAGGGGTAAATTATAGACACCTAAAACTAGCCATCGATAACCTCCAATTAGGCTTTTGGCTATTTTTCATCTAAAATACACAATTTAGCCTAAAAATACTAAAACATGTAAAATAATGTGAAACTAACATATTCAAGTGCCTATTTTAGCTAGGTTATCCCTAAATGTGGAAATGTAATTTGTGGGCTAACTAAATTTGATTAGTTTGTTTTGAGTCAAAATGCCAAATTTACACTTGCATTCTCTAGACTGCTCTTTCCTATCAAATATTTTATACAATAGTTATGCATTTGTTATTTATTTTTGGAAACATCCTAAATGGGAATAAACATACAACTCATCTAATGTGGACTTAAAATTTTAATCTAGTCAAATTTAGGACCAATAACAAGGCATTTTGATCAATTTGAGTAATTTGTGCATAAAGTGCTTAATCATGCTTAAGAGATAATTAACCCAGATCAAGGCCTAATTAAAAATTCCATGGAAACTTGTTGAATAATTATTTTTGGAAATGAATATTGAATATTTTCATCATTAAGTGACCTCATTTCTTGGGAAGGCGGCCCTAGGCCATAAATACCACAAATATCAAGATTCATGCCCTCCATGCCTCTTTAATACCTTCCATGATGCCTTCCATGCCTTTTAATTTCTCCTTATCTGAATGCCATGATGAGGATAATTAAAAACATAATTCCAAAAATTGAATTAATCCTTAACCACACATCTTAATATTGAGATGGATAATTGAGTTTGAGATCAAATCCAAAAATCTATAAATAGGAGGCCTCACAACATCATTTATAAGCTTAATTAGTTCAAAGTTATAATGCAAGATTGGTTCCAAAAAGATTCAAACAAATAGTGTTAGAATGCCAAATTGATTCCAAGCCAAGCCAAGCCATAATCCAAAGGTGCCAAGAGGAGATGAAGGTAGCCACACTCCATTGAAGAAGACCTCTTGAATCATAAGCCGTGTAAGCCACCATTAAAAAGTCATTTGGAACATATAAAGAAGGTGAAAATAATTATTGTGTTTTCATTCTTTTCTTTTTATTTGTTATTGTTATTTTATTTTATTAACTAAGCTCTCCCTAGTGTTTAAGCCTAGACATGTTATGTTATTAGTGTGTTTATTTTATTTTGTTTTAATTTTGGAACTAACACCATACTAACCATCCTCTCTTGAATCAAATTCCTAAATCATAATATCTAATGAAGACCTTCAAAAACAAAATATATTTGTATTAATGTTGATGTGTATTAAACTTTCATATAAAAGTTAGATACTATACCAGCCCTATCAAACTAGTATCACAAATATGAAAAAAAAAAAAAAAAATGAAAAAATAATGAAAAGTGTGAAATAAAACTTTCAAAGGTTAGATTCATATTGGGTTCACCAAAATATATGCAATCATAAATTCAACATGTCTATAGATCAATCCTAACTTAGGAAGATATATGATACTTACACTTATGATTGGGGATACATAAGATAATCAAGAACATGACCAATATGGGGATTTTCTAAACCCAATTAAGGTATATATTATTACAATAAACAATACTAGGGAGGGTTTCAAAGACTCTAGTCAACATAATCAAGTAATAACCCTAACTAATCTGTAGGTTTTCATCTTCACTATACTAATAATAATAAAAGCAAATAAATCTAATCTAGTGCTCACCAAAGCTTGTGGTACAATATGGGGGCTAGTAAACAAACAAACATGCATAGGATAATCTTAATTAGTTTATGTATGAGTAATACCCTAATGCATGGAGAATAAGAGTAATATTATTCAAAGCTAATACTTATGATACTTCTATCTATTAAAGAGAGGAGAAAAATTAGAAAATACTTACTTAAAAGACAAACCCATCAAGACTCAATACCTCCCTTGGCCAAAGGGGCTTCGAAATATGTTGTTTTGGTTTGTAAGGATCACTAAAAAGGTCTAAAACATTAAATACTTCTCCACAAGACTAGTTTCTCTAAGTACAAACCCTAAGCTAAGACTCCTCAAGTAGAATGGTGGAAGAGTGTATTACAAAGAAGTGCAACTGAATAATAAATCTTGAGAATTCATAAATAATGATGAAATTAACTTGTATATATAGGAAGATTTAACCCTAATCCCTTTTAAAAGTGTCAATTGATAGGTTTGACCTAGTCAACCTAGTGCTATTATGGACAAAAATTCACTAGGTCATCCAAGAGCCGATCAAGACCCTAAATGAATTTCACCCATAAGAGTACAGGGTCAACCCAATTGACCTAGTACTATAAACTATAAAAAGGGAGTTAGGTTAGGAAAAGAGGAATGGAAGGTGGGAAAAGACTGAAGGAGTGTGTAGAAAAGGAGTATTAGCTTAGGGAATGATTCTTAGGAGCTAGATGGATTGGTAATAAGTGGAAATAAGGGAAAACAATCATGTAAAGCACAAATGGTCTACCCAAACCTTTATTAGTGCACCTTTAATAGCATGAACTTAGAAATATTGAGACTCAATTAGTTTCAATAAGATATAAAACATTAGTATTTGATAAAAGTGTAAAAATATTATGTGTATATAATTAACTCCGATAGGTATTATCATTTAATGTGCATTTGATCCAAGGAGATAAGAAAATATTTCTAAATTTTCATGGAGCTATGGGAGATATTTTTATATACTTGGTTAAATCATTCACTTCATAACATTTTCATAGTTAACTCTCTCATTGCTTACTTGTATTAGGAATTATGTGTTAGGAAATATGGAAGCACAATTGATTACCATATACAAGCAACTTACATGCAGAATTAAACCAGAATCACAAGTATTAGAATTCAGAAATAACACAGAATATGAGAGACAACACACAATCTTGTATTAATACTCATCCAAAAAAGAATAAAATAAAGAAGATGCCACTTCTTCTCCACACCTCTCAGAGGCTTCCCACACCTCAAGTGTACAGTAATTCATTCCTCAAATCTCTCTCTCTTACGGTCCCAACACATAACTCAAACACAGAGTTGGTGTTCACCTCCAACCAATTAGTATCCACTACTGCCAGTACCCATAAGTATACACACATACTCAATTGAGTGCAAAACACACTCCAAGTAGATATCCCATGAATTGTGACAACCTACAACCCAAATGATCTTACTTATGGAAGGAACTACCTTGCCTTCCTCTTTGCTCTTTGTTTGAGTACACACTATACTCCAAGTAGATCCTAGCTGATCTTGCTCCTTGTTGTGTTGCTGTCACCTTGATTTTGCTGCCACATATAGATCAACCTAGTTCTACACACCTGCAAACCTTAGACCTTGCACACACATACACCTGCAGATCAATGATCTTACTTACCATGTAGATCTCCTAACGTAGCCATGCACACCTACTGACCAAGATCCTGCACACCTAAAAAATCCTTTTGATTCTCCAAACCAGTACCCACACTTGGCACTGCTTTGGAACTAGGAGGAACACCCTTGCTCACTTCACACATAGAAGGAGCTGACTTTGCTCAACTCAAACTAGCACACTTTACAATATAGCCCATGAGTCTATTATATAGATCTCATGCAAACAATAATTAGACACCTAATTATAATAATTAGATCTATAGCCCAAGACTAAAATTAGCCTTTCAACATGTAAACACTCAGTTCATTAACAAACTATCTATAACACTCACTGTTCTAAACTGCACAGGTGACCGATGTCAGTCCCTGTCTGCCTAGAGGTGACTGACACCAGCTGACTTCTTACCAATATCAGTTGCTCTTATGTCTATTCCTTGTCGATGTCAGTTGGCCTGACTGACGCCAGTGTCTATGACACTCAGCAACCTCCTCCCCTATTTGCATTAGTGAAGCTTTTAGCTCCACAACCTAACAATCTCCCACTTGGAGATAAATAGTTACACTATACCTATACCTGTACCCCATCTAATTTGTTTCCTAGCTTGTATCCCTCTTCAAGCTCAATCCTGAAGACCACCCACCACACAACCTATGGTGCACCTCCTGTCATTTGAGTAACCTACCACATTCAAACCTACAAACCCATGTAGTGAAATCTTAACCATGCATAGCATGAATCCTTGCTACTGGTCCCTCTCAGATACCTGAGAACCCACTTCTCTGAATTGGCTCCTAACTCTCTGACAGCTCCCACTACTAGGGAAAACTCACGTCTGTACCACACTTCATGTGATTTCAAACACTGAATTGTCCAGCCCTTAGTGTGCTCTAGTTCTGCATCCTACATATTGAACCTCGCTAACACTTGATTCACATCAGCTCCCACTGGAGACAAAATCAACTTGTGATTTTCCATGTCTCTCATGCCAAAGAATTTTGATGATCCCAAATTCCTCAAGACATGCCACTGAACTAACCTTACCCTTAGCTCATCAAAACCTTATATGTCTGAACTTGCTAGCTAGCATACCATCCACATACAATAATAGGATAATGTTGTAATCATTATCCACCTGGTAAGAGAAACACAATGGTTACACTGACATTGACTAAAGCCCTTCTTTGTCATCCACCTGTCAAAACCTGTACCACTATCCTATAGCTTCTTTAAGACCATATGACCTAGCCTTCCATCTCATGTATCCATTCTCTCTATTCTTTAATTAAGGTATCCATTTGTCTCAATGCTTTTCATACCAGTTGGAAACCCTACCAAATCTCCCATCTGGTCCTACAACCTGTTCATGCCATGCTCCCACTGTTTCCTAGATCCTTCCTGCTCTACAGTTAGCAACTAGTATAAAGAAGAGGAATAATGAATTTAAACCCTACTTACACTTTCAGTCCTCCCCATGGGCATTTGAGACTCCTTGATAGCTTGCTATCCACCCAAAATCCATCTCAGTGACTGACCTCAATCACTACACAGTCTACATTTGACTGACATCAGTTCCATGCACCTATCTTGACTATCGACCCCATCGACATCATTGTCTACCTGCTGACAATGTCAGTCCTCCTAACCAATGTCGGTCTTACTATCACCGACGTCAGTCCTCCTGACTGATGTCAGTCTTACCTTTCTTGACACCACTGGCTCTAACTTGCACATGACTGACATCAGTGTCTATTTATTTGACACCGATTCCTCTTGATCGATGCTGATACCTATGTTCACCTGTGAGTAATGAATTTTTACCTATGAGCTTTCTTTAAATCAAATCCCTATCCAAATTACTCTGCTTAGAGTTACTCAGCCTTCTCCACTAATCTCTGTCTACCATCTCCTCCATAAACACCAAGGATTTCTAGTTCTTAAGTCTATCAAAGACATCTGACTTCCTCTTAAGAACATGCATCTCCTTCTTACTCATGTGACCAAGCCTACAAATCCATGTCTTCGCAATAAAAGAAGAATCAATAATATAAGCAAGTAGATAAAGAGTACATGCTTTCTTACCACCAGCTAATTCAAGTGCATCCACTTTGAGAGTTCTTGTGCATTTCTCATCACCCAACTTTCTTGAAGAAATTAGCCATATCTTCAACACTGGGACCTGCATGACCTCCTTCAACACCCATGTGTTGGCCACCTACAATTTTAGCTTCACTTCCCCTTTGCCAATTTTTTGGCAAGGCTCACCAACACCTCTCTTTGGGGCTGCATGGAAAGAGGCAATAGAATCTATTAACCAAGATTCTAATTTATCCAAGAAACATACTAGAGCATCCTATGCAATAACACCTACAACATCTACTTCTTCAGTTCTTTCATGCTGATCTTCCACCAACCAGCAATATCTCTTTACCTGCTCTTTCTTTACATAGGACCGTAATTAACCATTCATGCTTTTCAATTCATCCATTCTTAGTGTACTTTCTTCTGCCATTGCTATACTCTCACTCAATCAAAAACCCCTGAGAGTGACTTGTAACCAAACACAAAACCTACTCCCTACAACCTTAGCTCTGATACCACTTGTTGGGAAATATGAAAGCATAATTGATTACCATATACAAGCAACTTACATGTGGAATTAAACCAGAATCACAAGTAACTAGAATTCAGAAATAACACATAATATGAGAGACAATACACAATCTTGTATTAATCATCATCTAGAAAAGAATACAATAAAGAAGATGCCACTTCTCCACACCTCTCAGAGGCTTCCCACACCTCAAGTGTATAGTAATTCTTTCCTCAAAGCTCTCTCTCTTACAGTCCCAACACACAACTCAAACACAGAGTTGGTGTTCACCTCCAACTAGTCAGTATCCACTACTGTCAGTACCATCGAGTATACACACATACTCAATTGAGTGCACAACACACTCCAAGTAGATCTCCCATGAACTATGACAACCTATAACCCAAATGATCTTACTTATGAAAGGAACTACCTTGCCTTCCTTTTTGCTCTCTGTTCAAGTATACACTGTACTCCAAGTAGATCTTGCTTGATCCTGCTCCCTGTTGTGTTGCTATCACCTTGATTCTACTACCACCTATAGATCAACCTGGTTCTGCACACCTACAAACCTTAGACCTTACACACACATACACCTACAGATCAATCATCTTAGTTACCATGTAGATCTCCTAACATAGCCATGCACACCTACTGACCAAGATCCTACACACTTGAAGAACCCTTTTCATTCTCCAAACTAGTACCCACACTTGGAACTATTGTGAAACTATGAGGAACACCCTTGCTCATTTCACACATAGAAGGAGCTAACTTTGCTTAACTCAAACTAGCACACTTTACAATACAGCCCATGAGTCTATTATATAGATCTCATGTAAACAATAATTAGACACCTAATTACAATAATTAGATCCACAACCCAAGACTAAAATTAGCCTTTCAACATGCAAACACTCAGTTCGTTAACAAACTATCTGTAACACTTGTAGTTCTAAACCGCACAGGTGATCGACGTTAGTCCCTATCTACCTGGAGGTGACCAACGTCGATCGAATTCTAACCGATGTTGGTTGTTCTTCTATTTGCTCCTTACCAATGTCAGTTGTCCTGATCGATGCCAATGTCTATGACACTCAGCAACCTCCTGCCCTATTTGCATTAGTGAAGCTTTTAGCTCCACAACCTAACATTATGTTGTGCAAGCTACAATCCCCACCAATTCAAGTTAGATTCAAAACATGTAGGTTGTTAGTTGATTATACCATGAATGATTAGTTAGGTTGCACAAAATCAAAAGGAAAACTATTATATAAAGTGGTAAACTAACTATAATAAATTAGTAACTATACTAAGTAAAGAAAAAATGTATAAAACAAAAATGGCTAATCTAGAAAGTGCAAAATATTATAATGAAAATAAATGATTGAAATTAGGAACTAACTAATAAATAAAATCTAGACTAACCCTGCCTCTATCAAAACATCTATGGTTAGTCAAATACATCTTTGAATGGAGTATCCATGAAGTAATTCTTCAAAAATTGTCCATCAATTAGATATGTAAGTTTGTTACCTTAGAAGTCCATCAAATAAAAAACATGATTACCCAAGATCTCAGATATTTGATAAGTTCCTATCCATAGTGGGGTGAACTTGTCATGTTGTCCTTTATTTTCATAGGATTTTTCCCATAGAAGTAGCATGTTAGAAATCCTAAATTCTTTGGATTTTTTTATCAAACTATATTTTGACTACATCTTGATGACTGCTGAAGTTTTGTAGAGCTTCAGTCCTAGAGTCTTCCATCTATATGATATCCAACAATCTGGACTCTATCCTCTCACTTGGTTCTAAGTATTACTATATAAATTGATATGTTCTAAACTTAAGCATGATTTGGAATACTAGTTACTCCCCATAGACTAGAAGATATGGTGAGGCTTTAAGGGTTTTTTTGTATCAAGTTTGATCTACCTAAAATGCATATTTTAGTAAGAGATTCCACTTTCTATTATTATATATAATAGATTTCTTGATACCATTAATGAGGTTATTATTTTTTGATTCAACCAATCCATTCCATTGTGGGTAGTGATTGGAGGATGATCTAATTGTGATTTGAATATCATGGGCCCATTCTATAAATTTAACTTATTGAAATATTGGCCCATTATCACAAAACCAAGGAAATAAGAGTACCAAACCTAGTTGTGATATTATCTTCAAGGAAATTGGTCACATCTTATGCTCTTTAATTCTTTGTGGCTACTTCCTTAGTCCATCTAGTGCAATAATCTATAGTGGTGACCATAAATTTTTTGCCCAGCTAAAGAGATCAAGTTGATAACACCAATGACATCTAAGCCACATTGGTCAAATGAATTACTCTCAATCGTAGGTTATAGAGGCATTTTTGTGTGCACCTCTCCTTTTTCCAAAAACTAGCATTCATGGTACATCCTTACATGGGAGTGAGTATCCTTTAATATTGTTGGTCAAGAATAGCCCAGTCTGAGTATCTTATGAGCTATAGTATTTTTATATGGATGGTCACTATGTAGATATTATAGAATCTCTTAGGATTCTTCACATGATACACATATTAAATAGATACACTAATATTTATTCCTATATATTATTCCCTTCTTGATCTTATAATGATCATCTTTGAGCCTCAAGGCTCTCTTTTGGTCTCTCTTGATTTTTTGGGGACATGTTCCAATGAGTAAAAACTTAATGATACATGAATACCATTCTTAAGAAATCTATGTTTGGAAGACTTCTTTGATGGTGATGCATGGGTCTAGTTTAGTCATCAAATGAATAATGCCTTATCCTCTAATGATCTTATCAATTTTAATCTTAATGATTAACTCTTGTAATTTTGTCATCTATTTTCCTCTATGCTATTCCAACTCATTTTATCCTAATGTAAACTTGATAATAGAATTTGGTATAATAGAAATGGTATTGTTCCTAAGAATATAATGTCAAAACATATTCATCGATTTGACAATGGTAAATTTTTGTTTATCAATCAAGGAATATTTAAGCTTAACATCCTTTAAGTTTGTGTTCATGAAATCAATAGGATGTTTGCTTGCCTTCCTTTGTATGAACATAGCAATGATTATATGTTCTAAAGTAAGTAAGTACATGAAGAATTCATTAGTGAATTATGGATTTACTAATACTAGGACATGTGATGCAGCATTTTTTATGTCCTATAAAGACTTCTTGTCTTCTGGTGTCCATTCCACTTTGGAATCCTTCTTAAGCATTGTGTTTAGATGTCTGATAATATCTACAAATATTGATACAAAATTAATCTTTATAAATAAGGACTTAAGCTCTTTTTTAATATTTGGGAACATTATTTTGGAAATTATTTGAATTATATTTGGGTTAGTGGTGATCCCATATGTGGTGATAATGTGGCACAACAACTTGCCTTTAATAACACTAAATATTCTCTTTTTGGAGTTTAGTGAGATACCAAACTTCATGCATCTTTAAAATATGGACTATATATTATCTATGTGATTATCCCTATTTTTTTAGAAAATAGTAAGGTCATCCATTAATAGGATTATACATTTACCTATTATTCCTTGGAATTCATGATCTATGGCTCTTTGAAAAGTAGCTCCTGCATTGATTAGGCCAAATGTCATCCACTTATAAACATAAGTTCCCCATTTTATGGTAAATTAACTTTTCATTCTATCCTTTGATTCCAAAAACACTTGATTATATCTTAAAAATCCATCTAAGAAAGACATCATTCTAGAACTGCTCATAATCTATATCACCTTATCTAATGAGGTCAGAAGATAGTTGTCTTTCTCAAAATCTTTGTTAATATTCTTGAAGTGGACACACAACCTGAATTCATCTCTCTTTTTTTTACTAGATTTAGATTAACCACCTAAGTTGAATACCTAATAAGAAAGAATATCTGGGAACTTATCAACTTCTTTACTTCCTTCTAGATCAATAGTTCTAAAATAGGATTAATTGGTCTTTACCTCTACCTAAATGGCTTATGATTTGGATTGAGTGGAATCGTATGGGTGATGAATCTAGGATTGAATGTCCTCAAGTCATCATACATCCATGAAACTATATCTTGATATATAATGATCAAGTCTTTGACCCTTTGTATCTCCTCTAGAGTAGAGTTTAAGCTAATATTGATGAAGTGTAAGTTTATTTCACCACCCAAATTTTCTAACTAAACTTAGACTCATTAACTTTGATTTTCCTTTATTGTTTCACTTGAGGGTCAATATCAAATTATTTTTACAAGGTGACCATCCCTAATGGTAGACAATTTTCCTTTAGTTAGATGACATCCTCTTCATCCAATTCTTCATTGTACCAGTGGCTTCTTTCTTCATGATCAATTATCTAGGACATGAATTATCCTAAATTGGTTAGAAACTAGATGATCTATTGATCATCATCAAACACTTGAAAATTTTCAATATTATTTGTCACTAATGCATAAGGTACTGTAGACACCTAATTATGGCCATTACTTCCTTTCCACTAGACTTTAGACTGACTCCTACCAATCATTGCAAATTAAACATAAGAATCACTAAATGTCTCAAATTTAGTCACACATCATTAATCAATGCTCAAAATCATGTTGATGCGTCCCTATTTGGGATACTAGACCATATGCAATAATAACCTCTCATAGATTCATCCCTAAACACCTTATTGCATAATAATTATAAATTTGGCATATGGACCCATTAAGCGAGGAACTTGATCAAGTATTAAAAGAGCTAAAATGATAATAAAAATGAATTATCTAATTAAATTAGATTAAATAATTAGTTAAATTATCCATTTGAAAATTAATGAATATCTAAAAATGGAATTTCCAAAATTTAAAATATCAAGCCTTTCTTCATTACCTTTATGAGTTGTCAACCTCTTTTAAAGTATCTTAAAATATCTAATTTAAGAGCCATGCCTAGTAATTGAAAATCATAATTATATGATAACTATTAACTCAATTAGAGTTATCCTCAACTCACCTAGGGTTATTTTGAACCCATTCCATGTTTAGACATAACCTTAGCTCAATTTGAGTGAGAGTTAATTACTGAGGCTATAAATACAAACCCATGCCTATTGAATTCTAAGATATTTAGGAGCAAAGATATTATGCACAAATATATTTGACAATCTCTTTGATGTAGTGTTATAATGCTTAAATTCATTGAAAATAGTGTTACCATGATCAAATCTTGAGGCAAGCCATCAAAACTAAGGTGCCAAGTAAAGATGAAGCCAAAAAAACTTCATTGATGAAGATTTCTTGATGCACAAGCTGAGGAAGTCATTTAAAAAACCATTTGGAGCTCTAAGGAAAGTAATATAAGTTTTTATTTTATGTTTTTATTGTGTTTTCATATGCATGTTTATTACCTAAGCTCTCCCTAATATATAGGATAGAGGTGTTAGGATTTTAGTGAGTTTATTTGAGTTTTATTTCTTGGTATAACACAAGACTAACATCCCCTCTATGTATTCCTTATCCACACTTTGGCATGTTAGGTGGGACCAAGCATCCCATATAAACAAGGAGATTGAAATATTACTTTTATTTTTTCTAATAGATGTATACAAATCTTCAAGTTTTAATTTTTTACTTCATTTCTCACATCTTTCTATTTTTATCAACTCATAGGTTTTAGGGATTGATGTCAATTTTTAGTCACAGGTTTTATGGATTGACACTACTTTTCCAAATTGATGTTGATTATGGCAGTTGACCATAATCCCTATGTGAAAAATTGAACATAGCTGGGAACATGACCAATAGTGGTTTTTATTGATTTTTCTTATCATCATTATGTGTTGGATGATATATATATATATATATATATATATATATATATATATATGTATATATATATATATATATATATATATAATTTGTTTGAACCATTTCTTGTAGGATATATAGTGAGATATTTTATTTTTAAGCTCATTTACTAACCATTTTTCCATTAAAACATATGTTTTTTATGTTTTTTACATGGTAAAGTTGATGATTTGATCAATTGATGTTGAATTCTATAGATCGACATTGATATTTGTGGATCAACATTGATCCCTATATAAATTGATGAAAAATCATAAAATCAAAGAGCTAATTTTGAAATGTTTTTGATAAGGCAAGGTAGCAAACCAAGGGCCGAACCCTTAACAACCAAAAAAGACAAGGAGTCAATCAAACAAAATATGCCTTCAGAGAGATGAAGGCACTAGCTAAGAACAACAAATAGAAACAAAACACAAGAAATAAAAAGACCAGAGTTAGAGAGGACTCCCCTTACATAACTATGATTTGATAAGATCATTAAGTTTCTCAGTATTCTTTGCATTGTTAGCATGACCAGTATTACCCACCACTTCCATCATAGACATGTTTAGCAGAATTGTATTCCAAAGTCCTTTGGTGAAAATCTTCTCCACCTTCTGAATATGGGCCTTTAGGGCCCCAATTTTGAAATGTTATTTTCTAATTCACTTTTGAGTTTTTAAGCAAGTAGACCGTCTAAAACTTTGCAAGATCCAAAGGCCACAAGGAGACATTTAAAACATTCTAAACTTGTAGAATTCACATTTCAAATTGGTGTTTTAAAAATATCTTTCACTCAGTTTATTTTAAATTTTGTTCAAGGTTTATCAAACAAAAAAAATGCTAAGGGGATCAAACTTCATTACATACTTCATTTTGGTGATTAAAATAAACTCTCACATTAGTTAAATACTTATAAGAGTTTCATTTTATTACTTGTTTATTCAAATTTTTTGTTCATAAAGATGAGTGATTAGTGTATGATCTCCCCTTATCCCCTTTAGGGAACATAGGTGATAAAAAATTCTCATTCCTTTCATTTATCACTTTGGTCTAAAATCATGGAAATAAATTTTTTACATCCCTCCCTAAAATCTATATGATTTGGGTGATCCAAAATTGACCCTAAATTCCTTCCACTTCTCTTAATTTTATGCATTTTGGCTTATGAGCAAGAGTTCATCACGTCCTCAAAAGTTCTCTAGGGAAGCATTGACCTGGGAATTCATCTCCCAACATTATTGCAACCCCACTACATGGTGGGTTATATAAATTGAGGGTGACCCACTAGGATGCTTGATTTAAGTGGTTAAAAAAAGATCTATTAATGATACTTGACCTCAGACTATAGGGGCAACTCATAAATCACATTACACTGAGTAATTGATGGATGTAGTGGTTATGAAAAAGACATGACCTTTTCACGACAAGCTAGTTGATATGGATCTAAATGACATGATTTCATATCTATTGTTAACCACACTTATGATAATATATAAATGAGAAAAAATTTATAGTTTAGACAACCCCACTTATCATGGACATACTATTGATGCAGGGTGAGTAGCCCAAAGTTACATGTCATAATACAAACTCTTGAGAGAAAAGGGAGCCTAAAAACCCTAATTTTCACGTGATTCTACTTTTTAGATCAATAATTTAAAATCCTCTCAAAATTAATTATATAAATGGAATTTGATAAAATGATGCAACCTTGTCAGTTTTAAGATTTAGGACATTACACTTAGGTGTTTGTGTCATTTTATCATTTCTTGCATGGTATTAAGTCAAAACTACTTGTTTATCATACCATATCTAAAATGAGTTTTGTTTATACATCACTCATTATTTTTAGGAAGTGTTATGTCATTTATTTTATATCACACCTTTTCCTTCAAAATATTGTCAAAACCTTTATGTGTGTCACTTGATTGAAAAGGGTATCATTACGCTACCTAAATCATTCTAAAAAATTATGCCATGGAGTATTGAAACAAACATTTTTCCATACCTTTAGATAATGATGACATCATTATTCTACTCAAACAATTTCAAAGAGTTATTGTCTTGTGTCCAAAATTTCAAAATCAAAACCACATGTGTGTTTTGGATCTATGCCTAGTGTTGTCATGCCATTCATTCTTGTCTAGCTTGTTGTTTGAATCCTAGTCTTCTAAATCACATTAAAAATTAACCTTGACAAGTTTAAATACAAAAATTGATTGGTTTATATCTAGGCCTCATGTAAATTTGTCCTAGACATCAATATTTGGCTTTTAGGTTGTGTAACTTAGGTTAGTTCCTTGTTTGATTTGAAGATTATTTTTGTGCCTAGATTTACGGAAGTGGTCTATCTTCCATATGCCTAGTGTTTCATGTATTTTTCAAAATGAACAAGTTTATATTTAAATCTAAATGCCTAATTTATATCAAAGTGTTTAATTTTTTTTAGATTAAATCTCTTGCCCTTTAAACCTTGTTTTGTTTAAAATTATAGCTTTTGTGCCTTTTCCAAAAGACCTAGAAATACCTATTTTGAGCCTAGCTTTTGTGACTTGTTTTCTAAAAAACATATCAACATTTGTCTTTTTAGATATAGTTTAGAATTATTTGAAACACTTTATACCCAAGTTTGACATTCCAATTTTCATTCATCCACTTGACCCTTTGTGTAATAAATTTGATATTAGACATTTGAGGTTAGACTATTTTTATCAAGTTTTAAGACAAACCTTTGTGGAGATAGAGCTCCATTCCTTAGACCAATTTAGACTATGTTTGGACCATTTATCCTTTAGACCTTGTTTTTTAGAGTATGTATAACTCTAGCCCTTTTGTGAAATGTTCATCATTGATTTGGATATGTCTTATTACACTTATATTAGAGCTATGTAAAATCTAGATTATGATAATATGGTCACAAAAGAGAACTTTGTTTAAGACCCCTATGGTGATGATGTGGTTTTTGAGATAGATACTTATCCTCCTTACTATACTCAATCTAGAAAATAAATCCAAGATCCTCAAGAACAATATTTAGTGATAGCATCTTTGGGATGATTAACAGACTAAGTTCATCATTTTAATGCTAATGGTACCTAATCCCATAACTTTACCATTAACCATCCTTCAAATTATGCAACAATGCTCTACATTGTCTAGGGATAATATCAAAAGGTGATTCATCATAGGTCAACTCATCATAAATAGGTGTTTTAAAAACAACAGTGGATTAGTTGGTTCTTTTTTCTCTAGTTTAAAAGTAGTTGTGAAATACCTTTTTTTTAGCATATCTTGGTCTTTAAATGATGGATCTTGAAGAAGCATTGATTGGGTTTTTTATGTTTTGATGGTCAACATGGATAACATTGATGATGCTAAAAGATTTTATATCCTTGAAGTGTTAGGTTTCACTGAGCCCCTTGATTTTAGACTTACTTAAGGTTGAGCATGAGGTTAAGTAGGGGTTATGATGAGGCCACCAATTTCTCTATTTTGTAGCCTCATCCATACATAGTATATATATTTTTCTATGTAAATCCCCATAACCATCCATGACTCTTATAAATGACTTAATGAATTTATGATTTTGTGTGTGCATTGACATGTGTGTGTGTGTGTGTGTGTGTGTGTGTGTGTGTGTGTGTGTGTGTGTGTGTGTGTGTGTGTGTGCGCGTGTGTTATGAATTATTGATATTTTTTCTCAATTAGATTATACTTGTGTAACTTTATTTAACAATCATTTGAAGGATAATGTAAGGCTATAGGATCTTATTTAGGCACAACACTTATAGGCTACCCACAACAACTATAGTATTTACCAATAGGCTACCTATAGCCACTGCAAGTTACCTGCAACAACTATAGGCTTCACCTACAAGTTTCTCATAGATAATATAACTTTCCCACAACAACTATAAGCTTCACCTATAGTTTATTCATATCCATTATAGAGTTTCCATAGTAATTGTAGGCTTCACCTACAAGTTGTCCATAGCCACTATACAAAATAGATCTATTATTATGATCAAATATTAAGGACACATCTATATATCTTAGGAACCATATGGATAATTGGAAAGGACTATAGTTATTGTACAAACTCCCTACATGCAAGGAAATTTGGATGTGCTACCAAAGATGAGAAAGATAAGGACAATGGGAAGGAGACAAAAAGGAATAAGATATCAAAAGGGTATACCTTGTCATTAACTTAGTCAAGCCTAAAACAAGTAACTTTGATTACTAACCACTTGAAGGTTGACTGGGGTAGTTTCTAAAGTATTTATATTTTTTCCTAGTTTAGTGTCTTTCATTAGAAGTTAATAAACTACCTTCTATATTTGATGGCAAAACCTATATCAAATTAGGATTTAGTGAGTTGAAATTGAAGATTCTATAGTTAATAGAACTATAAAATTCATTGCATTATAATCTTCTATAGCAATCTTTAATTGCTACAAATTTGAGTAATGAGAAAGTTGATTCTATAAGAATCTTTTAAAAATCTCTCAAAGAAGGATTGAAATTTAGTTATGAATGAGGAAGGACCCCCTCAGAAGGAGTTATTGTGAAGATCCTAACTCTCCTTAGTTAAGAGTGTGTAAGTATATTTCATTATTAATTTGATTATATAAAGTGTGTTGCATGTGTGATTTATAAGTGTGAAGTATTTCTATATTTCTATCATAATAGTTTCATAGTATAACTATCTGGTGAATTAAATATAAGTTTGTTGTACTACAACTAGTAAAGCAAGTTAATCTATGAACCAATAATGCATATATATTTTTAACATCCTTGAAATGTGTACACATCCAAGGCTGATAATTAATGTTAATCAAACTCAAGAATCTAGTATTCACTAGGTAATTAGTCTACATAACATTTTGGTACCACTACCAGGGACGGTGTTAATTATTATTTTCCAAAACCAATCATTATTTTTTAAAGATTTATTAATGTATTTTTATACCTAGCTAGGTAAGTCAAGTGAGGACACTATGGTGTCTTATGATAGATGTCTAAGTTCCTAGACATATAATTCTAGTTAGGCAAGTTGAGTGATGGCACTATGGTATCTTATGCTAGATGTCTAATTTTTTATAATTAAATGGTACATAGCCTTGAATGCCTCTTTGTAATCTTGTAATTTAAATAGTTCATGTTTTTAGGATTTATTTCCTACAAGAGTGATTTTTTTGTAAAGTGTGCCTTTAATTTTCCTTCTTTCATTTCCTATTTTCTAGGATAATTTTCCTACTTTAATTTCCTATTTTCTAGGATGATTTTCCTACTTTCATTCTATGCTTCCTAGAGTAATTTTCTCAATTTTAGTAGATAAATTTACTATTTTATATAAATAAAATTTTAATTCTATTTATTTCAATTTTTGTACTCCTTTGTTGTACTTTTTTCTTATTCTAAAACAACCCCCTGCTCAAAAAACAAAAAGACATTAATCTTGTACAAGAAGGAACATGATAGATAAAAGGTGTAGCAAACCATTTATATAGAGAGAAAGAGATTCTTGAGAGATATTCCTACCAAACAAGCAACAATTTGCTACCAAGAAAGAACCACAAGCACCCACAATAACTAAAAATCTTGTTGAAAAATATACCATAAACCAGAGGGCTCTTGAAGAAAGAAACACTACAAACTAAAAGAAGTAGATTTTAAAAGAAGTTATATTGGCTTTGAAAAAATAAACATAAATAGAGGAAGCATTAGCTAAGTTAGTAAGGAGAAATGAAGGAGAAAATTTTCATGAACCAAACACTCCAAAAAATTTCATCAACACAACATTCCATTAAGGATTTCTTGAACAAATCCAAGAAATCTTAGGAGAATCTTCAAATTTCTCAAAAAAAAAAGACTAGAATAGTATATAAACATTTACTATCATACTAATGAAGGGACTAATACAAAATTTTAAGACATGATCCTGAGTACCTTTGGTTTCCATCTCATAATAAAAGGCATCATGAATAGAGAAGGAGACTATGTGGATGACAATAGGACTCCATGCATAATTACTTTTAAATTTCTTATTTCAAATACAATAGGTGTAACATAAATGAATAATATCCTACCCTCAGCCTTACCCAATTTTAGAGGTACACTCATAGAAGAACTGGACACTTTTTTGTTTAAATTTGATATCTTCTATAGAATCTATGACTATAATAAGGATACATAAAAAATGAAATTTTTTCTAACCACCCTCAAGGACTTAGAACTTCATTGGTTTATGGGACTGGGTAGTAATTTAGTACTCACTTGGGAGGATATGAAAAAGAAATTTCTAGCTAAAGATCAATAATATGGATGAGGAAGAATTTACAAAATAAATTACATCTTCAAGATGACTCTAGAAGGGGATGAATCTTTGGAAGACTATGTTGAATGGCTCATGTTCAGTGTACATAAACTCAAGGAAAATGCACTAGGAGAAAAACCTCTAAAACTCATCTTCCTAAAAGGAGTCTAAAAATACTCTCTATAAGCCTTAGACCTAATGAGTGGGGGAGATATCTCCCATCTTCCATTTTCAAACATCAAGGAATTGAGCAAGAACTATTCTAGGTCTACCATAAACAATGTTAGGGGAAATAAGCTTCCACTAGTAGCTATAAGTGGCCTATCAAAATCTGAAGTTAGTATCCTATTACAAGATATGAAACATGACATCATTAGTCATCTATCCATCCATTTGGATAGTCTACACTCAAAGCAAAAGCAATTATACTTGGATAAAGCTTTGACAATCTATTGTATGGTTTGTAAGAGAAAGAAGACATATTTTAGGTGTCATGAAGTTTGGGCTAAAGTAGCTAACATCATAGTTGAAGAACTAAAAATAGTCGAGTTGCATATTGTAGGAGGAGATGCAAACCAGGTTTTTTATGTTTCATAAATAAAGTCATGGGTTCAATGACCATCTTATCTAGGTATGGGATAAAATCCATTTTTTGCAAATTTTACCTCCTTTGACTCACAATTTTTAAATACTAATCCTAACTAGACTAGTATATGGATAAATGTCCCACCTCTTTATTCTAGCTAGTAACCACCTTAGACAAGCTACCCCACCACCTCCTAGCATCCTCCACAAAATTCATCCCCACCTTCTAATTCAAGCTACCCCACCACATCCTAGCAATCTCTACAAAATGCATCCCCACCTTGGACACAATCTTGGAAACCACCCCAAGGCTCATCCTTCACAAACCGGTGGCAATAGCCTTAGAGACCCAATGAACCCTAGGGAAATAATCAAGGATGATTCTTTCCATAGTAGCACTAACAACCTCCTTCTCTTATGCCTAATATAGAATTTTCACCCAATCCTAATCAACTCCCTACCCAACCTATATAGAATCCTATAAATATGTTGGCTCAACCAACCTTCAATATTGAACCTATCTAGTACCTAGCATATGTGGTAAACATCAGTGAAGTTCACCTACATTTAGAGAAATTTATACCACCTCCATCCCTATCTATAATAATGGAGTTAGATCAAGAACTCTAAAAGATCATGCTAATCCACCTTCATCACCATAAGAACCCTTTGAACTAGCAAATAAAGTTATTGCTAAAATAACCCCACCATTTCTAGAATGTCTTACCCTTCAATTCCATGTAATTGAACCTAAATTTGATTTCATAAGATAACTCAAAAATATCTATGTTAAAATTCCCCTCTTCTAAGCCATCAAGGATTTACCCATGTATTCCAAAGTTATTAGAGATTTATGTCCACATAAACCTAAAAGGAAGAAAAAGGATATCAATACAGTGTATGTGATTGGCCAATTGGTACACCTTATGCTATAAAAAACCCTACCAAAGAAATATTTAGATCTAAGATGCCCAGTAATAATAATCCAAATCAATGATTAGCAGTTATCTAATACATTGATAGACTTAGGGGCTATAACAAATGTAATCACAACTAAAACCATGCACAAACTATAGTTGAATAATATTCATCCCACATCTACAATGTTGTAAATAGTTGATAGGTCTACAGTCAAAATAGAAGGAATCAGTGAAGATCTTGCCATTACTATAGATTTTTGGGAGTATCCTACATGTTTCATTATGTTGTAGCCTAAGTCTAATTTGGGTGGATATCCTCTTATCTTATAACATCCTTGGCTTGCCATAGTAGATGCCTTAATCAGATACAAATTAGGTGACATGTTTATCTCCAATGATAACCACACTAAGAAGATGGTCATCTATCCGCTAGTACATCCAACCTTGTCACCAAAGCATACATTATGGGTTAAAAAAGATGAGGTAGAAAAAAATTTATAGAATATTATATTCACCATAGACCTTGCATGTACCTTATTTGGTCAAGAAGATGATATGCTTCTCTCCATTTTCTTGAGAATAATTACCTAACTCATTCTACAGATCTTAGCCAACTGTAATGTGTTGAGTGCCCATTTTTTAGCTTTTAAGAAGTAGATAAATTTGATGTATCTATACATAAAATATTCCACTAGATACTACCTCATAATTGTAGCCAAACCATATCTATTATCAATATAGAAATGATGAAATCACTCCCATAATAGATTGAAATTTCTCTAGGAAAAATATTACTTATTAATAGCAAGTTGGATTCTAATGAGAAAAAGTGCCTAGTCAAAATGTTACATGTAAATCAATGTGGTTTTGCATGGGATTATGAGGACATGCATAGAATCATCCCAAAAAATACACACATCATATCTATATAAAATAAGAGTGCCAACTAATCAGACAACCACAACATAGGATGAATCTAGCTCATAGAGAAATAATCAAATTGGAATTATAAAAACTACTAACCATTGGATCTATATATCCCATCTCAGATAGTGAATGGGTTTCACCTTTGGTAATTGTAAAAATAAAAATGGAAAATGGTCTATATTCATATATTATATATAACATAATACAACAACCATAAATTATCATTTTCCTCTGCCCTTCATTGATCAAGTGTTGGACACACTAGCAGGGAAGAAATATTTTTCCTTTATGGATGGTTTTAGTGGTTACAACTAGATAAGCATTGCTCACAAGGACCAAGATAAGACCACCTTCACTTATCCCTATTGTAATTATGCTTATATTTTTTTACCTTTTGCGGTATGTAATGCTCTTGCAACATTTCACAGGGTTATCTTGAGTATCTTTGTAGATATGGCAAATGAATGTGTAAAAATTTCTATGGATGACTTCACTGTTTATGAAGAAATATCTGATGAGTACCTGAACAACTTGGAGAAAGTAATACAACATTTTTAGGAGCACCATTTGTATTTAAGTCACAAAATTCTACATGCTTATGATAGAAGGCATTGTCTTAGGCCACCATGTATCTACTGAAGGAATTAATGTTAACCTTGAAAAAATCAACATCATAAAAAATATCCCTATTCTTTAAAAATAGAAAGATGTCAAGATTTTTTTAGGAAATGTTGATTAGTAAAAGAAATTTGTCAAAAATTTCAATAAATTAGCAGTACCATTATTCACTCTCTTGACTTAATATGTTGAATTCATCTGGACTCCTGCTTATGATACAATCTTCAAACAATTGAAATAATTATTGACCATTACCCCTATAATATGTGGTCCTAATTGAAAACTTCCCTTCTATTTTCATATAGAAACTTTAGATACTACCATAGGAGCTGTGCTAGGCCAAAAATATGTAGCACTCAATTATTTTATCTATTTTGTAAATGATAACCTACAAGTAGTTGAATTAAATTACATAGTTATTGAAAAAATATTTCTTGGTAGTAGTATACGTTATCAAAAAGTTTGATCACTACATCATAGGGTATCAATTATTTTTTCATACAAACCATGTATCCACTTAATACTTTATGAGCAAACTTGATATCCCAGCTAGAGTGATAAGATGGATCCTCTTACTACAATAATTTGATATCACTATTATAGCTAAGCCTAATAGGGACAATATCATAGATGATTTATTATAATGCCTACAATCCCCTAAAGAAGATGCCATAGTGGATGACTCATTTCCATATGAACACATATTCTTCCTCACCCTTACCACACCTTGGTATGTTGATGTTTCTAACTACCTTACTATAGGTTTACTCCCATAGCCCTTACTCCCTAAACAAAGAAGTGATTTGATTCATAAAAGTGCTAGGTATTCATGGATGTCTAGATTTCTTTTATATACTAGGCTTGACTCCATAATCAAAATATGTTTTAAAAAAGACAAAATTTCACATATCCTTAAAGACTACCATGATAAACCCTATGGAGGGAACTTTGTAGCCAAGTGTACAATAGTAAATTTTTTGAATACTAGATATTATTGGCCCTCATTCCATAAAGATGAAATGACATTTACTACTCATTGTCATAGATGTTAGCATATTGGAAGACCATGATTCGGTATACTACTCATTGTGATAGTTGTTTGGGCTTACCGAATCATATGAGTTAGTTTATGGGAAAAAATCTATCTTACCAATAGAATTTGAGCATAAGACCTTATAAATAACACTAACACTTGGAATGGATATATCTAAAGAATATAAATAAAGGGTTATATAAATGAATTCCTTAGATGAATACAAGAAACAAACATTATAGACCATAAAACTTATACAACACTAGCAGATTAGTTTGCATGATAGGTACATTAAGACTAGGCAAGCCAATGTAGGAGATTGGGCCCTTCTTTTTGATTCAAAATATAAATATCACAAGGGCAAACTCTAAACTAGATGGCTTGGTCCATTTTAGATTGATCATGTTTATGTTAATGTAGTACAACTCTAAACCACTGATTTGGTAAGATTTTTGTCTACTGGTTAATGACCATAAACTAAAGTTAGACAAAAAGATACTCATTCAAGAGGATTATTTTAAGCACATACACATGCAATTACAAAATAGATACACTGATGTGCTAGATCAACATGGTCTCTCATCAAATAAAGGGATAACTAGCTAACACATAGATGAAGAAGGAGAAGAGGACATCCTATCTCTCCTCTGGCATGAACACTGAGACCTTCACTTGGTCCTTAACCCATCACCCTCACTATTGACATGGTAAGGATATATAATAAACATTATATTATAGGTGGTAGGTAGGGTTGAAAGAAAACATTTTTTGGACATTTTTTATAGTTTATGGGTAGAAAACTAGCATGTTAGCTGCCCACAACTATAAAATGGGCCTAAATAAAAAACCAATTTACTAGCTATTTAGAGGTTAAAATAAAAATGAGAAATAAAAAATAATTCTAAGAAAATTTTTCATCTTCCTTTAGTTTCTAATGGCTATTTTGTAGCTACTATAGGCACCTCCTTCAGTTGCTATGAGCTCTTTTATAGCTACTATAGGCACCTCCTTTAGTTATTAACGACTCTTTTGTAGCTACTATGGGCACTTTTCCCATAGATATGTACAACATTATAGTTTCTATGGGCACCATCTTTGGTTGTTTCAGGAATACCCTAAAATCTCTCTAAGCACATGTAAGGTAGTTCTCAAACTCTAAGCTATGGCCTTAGATATGAGATTTTGAGCATACATGAAGACAGTAAACTAGATAGAGGAGGAATGAAGGAGGATTAGAGAAAAAAAGTTAAAACCTTTCTTAATACTACCCCTAAATAACAAGGAAAAGTCATGAGGTAGAATCCATAAGTAGTAAGACAACATAGAGTCAAATCATGCAAGCTCATGTAGAGGATGATCACAAAGTAACAACACCTTGAACTACCATCTTCTATGTTCATGTAGCACCTGACTTGGATCACCTAGCTTTGTAATAACCACCTTGTGGTAGGAGAGAAATAATCTCTCATCTAATTTGAATACCCTTGTTCTAGTTCCATGTAGGCTATCATGAATCACATGCAGGCATGCTGAGGGAAATAGAAAAGCCTACCATCCTATGATCTCGTATTTACTCTAAAATGCCCCAGTTATGTCTAGTTACAACTACAAGCATAATCATTACATTCCATCAATCACTCCCATGCAAACACTCACATGTAAATCCTCGATGTAACCCTAGGTAAATCATTAAAAAGCTACATAATATATTTTGATCATTGAAAAATATTCATTATTTTAATGTAACATGTACGATATTGGAAAACATATTAAAGCATGAAACATGTCATTCATTAATACCCCTCAACTCACACCTAAACCCACATGATGACATCCCAACCACACGTATACCCCTTATTATGACCCCATTCTATCCCTTCTATCCTATTCAATCCATGTCACTTGAGGACATGTGATGGCTCACATTGGGGGAGGATGTTGTAAGTAAGAATACCATGCATTACAAGATCCATACATGTGGGATTAGATAACATAATACCCTATAAGGAAAAAAATAAATTTCATTATTTTCCCTTACAAATATAACCATTCATGCAAAGCTGAAGCATGGCATAACCTATAACCCTATAACTTGCAACCATAAACTACCATTATTGACCAAACCCTGCTTTACTATAGGGAGATTTTTATAAGGAAAATAGAGTGTGTTGTTGATTACTGATTGAAAGTATTTATATAAAAGCTAAACTTAGTAAAATGGGAGGGTCAGTTATGAGGAGAGAATCCATGGATCATAGGCAACTTCAAGGAGAAAAAGCTAATTGGGTTATCTTTAATAGAGCTAATTAGACCACTTATTTTGAGAAACTACAATATTTATAAAAAATACTTGCTATAGAATTTGCAAGATACTTTACTAGAGACCAAACTACTATACATGGCATCACATTCCCAGTCATTGAGTAACTAGTGAGCCAAGCAACTAGGCTACCAGGTATAGGATAAAATAGGTAAGACAAACCCAATGGTCAAGAAGTCAGACAACAATTTTGTTAGGGAGATGAAATACTAGCACTAAATAATGGTGGTGTGGAGAGACTCAACTTACCTATAGCTTAGAGGGAGATAGCCTCATACATCATCAAATATACAACTTGTGAATGAAGGTATTTCCTAATTTATACTCTTTAGTTAAAATTTTTGAATCATTTAAGGCATGATAGGACCATTAATGTTCCCAATCACCTATGAAACATTCTTAAAAAGATGTCCAAAGAGTACCAAAAAGGCATTGAAAAAGACCTATCCCATCATTTCAAAATATAGTTGATAACTAAACATGGAATAAACTTTATTAGACCTAATCTAAGTTGAGAATATTTTTAAGCCCTAGGAAATAATCAACCTCAGTAAGAAAAGGGTAATAATGAGGAGGAATCCCCTGAGGGGAAGGCCTAACAAATTGTACAAGAAGATGTTGTAGGTACTAGTGCTACTTGCCAACCCATAGCTACTAAGGGTCCATCTAAAATTGATATGGGTAGAATAAAGAGAATGAAACTTGTCCTACCTCCTTCTGACACAAAGGAGGGAAGTCCATAATAGCATATTCCTTCTCCCACTATCTCTTCACCATAGATTGATTCTTCCACCATGGCTCCTTTAAGACAAAAAGAAGTTCTTCCACCAACTCATACATAAGAAAAACATGTTCCATCAGCCACCCCTCCTAAAAAGAAGATGAAAATTGAAGAAAAGAAACCCACTATATCAAGGAGACCTCCTCCTAGGAGATCTCAAAGAATTGAGAAACAAAAGATAACTACAACCTCCTCACCCATAGACATCAGTGAGGATGAAAATCTAAAGAAAGAGCCCAAGTTTTGAAAGACCCCTAATGGGTTTGAAATTAAAGAATGGTCAACAAATGAGGAATCTACCAAGGAAGAAGAAAAATGGTCACCGTAGCCATCCTAATTCATTGAGTTAAACATTAATATACTCAAACAAATTGGGTATGTAGAAGAAGAATTGAGAATGGTAGATCAACCAAAAGCAGCAGAAGAATTGATTGAAGAAGAGATTATGGAAAAACAAGAAGAAAAAAGGATATTTCCTCATGCCCATGAGTTCCAAACATTGGAACAAGCTATGAAATAAATATATAGGCTAAGGAATGAGATAATAGAATTGAAAGGTAAGAGAGACATTGAAACACTTTTAGGTGCAGTAGAATTTGTAGAACCTTCTATGGATAGAGAAAGGTTATTAGAGGAGCTTGTATCAACTTCCTTAGAGGAACCTATAGCAACTTCATCTACCTTGGTCACATAATCACTTGTAATGGATTATGCTCTAGATTTTTTACCATTCTTTAATAGATTCCCTCCTCCGTTACCCACTACAAAAACACTATAACAAAAGAAGTTATTAATGTGGATCTTTTAGGTACCACACCTATAGAAATTTATGACCTCATACATTCTCTTAAGGAATAATTTGGTGATGATGAAACTCATTACAAGAAGTTAGTACAAAGATTTAGGGTATATGTTGAAACAAAAGAACAATAAAATGACTTAAAAGAAAAACTAGAAATTGTTGAAACTAGGATCATGTATTTGAAGGAAAAGATTAGTAAAATATATGAAACCACTAAAATGCTAATGGAGTGTAGATCACATTCTAGGGTGCATGTTGTCTACTTAGAAGAGATATGGCTTAAATTTAGATATGATAAGATCTATAATGATTAGTATTACATAGTTTGAGGCCCAAAACCTTACTTTAAAGTATATAGACATGTTGATCCTAACCTCCAAGCTTAGTTAAGTGAGTTTTACATACACCAATATGTTTTACCTAGTGATGCAGATTAGAATCTGATCATATACTTGGGGGATGTCCAACTTAATTCATTTTCTTCATATGTTCTTAATGAAACAAGAAGAAGGAAACAGGTGGAATAGTATCAAGAAACATAAAAAGAAGCTACCTTGATGATTAAGGGTGAATCAAGTAATCTATATGTTGTAATAGAAGAATGGATCTCCTTCATGAACTCAAGTACTCCAAAAGCATGGGTTATCATAAAATAGGTAAAAGTTTAGAATCATTATTTGAGTCTTATGGAAGGAGACGGCAAGAATTTCTTTTTCTTATTCTCACAGATGGGTAGAACTCTCTGATGCTTTAAAAATAAAGGAACCTTACTCCCTTCAAAAAATTAGGGAAGCCATACATAGAGTATACATGAATATTGATCTTATTAGAAGGAGAAGGGTGAAATGGTTGGGATTGATGTTTCAACCTCTTTTGTTTTGGTTCCTAAATCATGACTGGGAGGGAAAGGTCATAGCTGATAAAGAGGCTGAGAAGAAAAGATGGGAGAACATTGATGATGCTAAAGGCTTATATATCCTTGAAGGGTTAGGCTATGGTGAGCCCCTTATTTTCAGGAAATTTTGTAGTTTTAAAATGTAGCCAAGGATTTCTTGAGGTTGAGCAAGAGGTTAAGTAAGGGGGTGTGATGAGGCCACCAATTTCTCTATTTGTTAGCCTCATCCATACCTAGTATATATATTTTTCTATGTAAATCCCCATAACCTTCCATAAATTATACAAATGAATGAATGAATTTATGATTTTATGTGTGCATTGATAAATATGTGTTATGTTATGAATTATTGATGCTTTTTCCTTGGTTAGATTATACTTGTGTAACTTTATTTAATAAGCATTTGAAGGATAATGTAAGAATATAGGATCTCATTTAGGCACAACATTTATACGTTACCTACAATAAGTGTAGGCTCTACCTACAAGCTACATGTAGCCACTACAGGTTACCTATAATAACTTTAGCCTTCACCTACAGATTATTTGTAGCCACTATAGAGTGATCATAAATAATTTAGGCTTCACCTATAGGTTACCTGCATCCACTATATAAAATAGAGTTATTGTTATGATCAGATCTTAAGGACACATCCAGATGTCTTGGGAAACAAATGGATGATTGGAAAGGACCAAAAATATTGTACGGACTCACTACATGTAAGTAAATTTGGATGTGCTACCAAAGCTGAGAAAGACAAGGATAATATGAAGGGGAAAAAATGGAATAAATTAATGAAATAGTATACATTATCCTTAACCCAGTCAAACCTAAAATAAGTAACTTTAGTTACTAACCACTTGAAGGTTAACTAGGGTAGTTTTAAAAGTATTTGTACTTTTCCTAGTTTGGTGTCTTTGTTTAGAAGTTAATAAATTGCCTTCTATATTTGATGGCAAAACCTAGATTACATTAGAAGTTAGTGAGTTAAAATTGAATATTGGATAGTTAATAGGACTATTAAAGTCATTACATTATAATTTTATATATCAATATTTAATTGCTACATATTTAAGTAATGAGAAAGTTTATTCTATAAGAAGCTTTTACAAATCTCTTAGAGAAGGATTAGAACTTAGTTATGATTGAGTAAGGACCCCCTTAGAAGGAGTTGTAGTGAATATCATGACCCTCTTTAGTTAATATTGTGTAAGTAGATTTCATTATTAATCTAATTATATAATGTGTGATACACATGTGATTTATAAGTTTGATGTATTTATATATTTCTATCATAATAGTTTCCTAGTATAACTATCTGTTGAATTCAACATAAGTTCATTATACTACAACTAGTAAAGAAAGATGATTTATGAATAAATAATGCATATATAGTGGTGAAATCCTTAAAACACATACACACCATGGGTTGATAATTAATGTTAATCAAACTCAAGAATCTAGTATTCACTAGGTAATTAGTCTACACAATAGTCCTATTGAAATCATATTCAAAAGTCTTAGGCCCCACTACAACCAAAGTTATGTCAAATTTGGAATCAACAACATTATGTGTACCTAAAAATCATGATATTCATTTGTTTCCTACCCATTATACACTCCATTATCATCCACCTTTACATTGCTAAGTCAAGCATGTCAACCAATATTTATCTATATTTACTATCCCTAGCTACACTTTCCTTTATATAATCTACAAAGGCATCTTATATCAATTTTTTAAGGAAATATAATCAATGATTAGTGAAGATTACAACAAAATTATTAGATTCCAAATTAGTAATAGTTTCTTGATAGAGTAGCTATTCATAAGAGGTATGGGATATCAATTTAAATATTTAAATATTGTAGTTATATCATATGTTGATCAAGACATGTATCTCCACATCATTAAGAATAATAAAAACATTTACCTTGACAAAACTAGCTACCTTGCCATCCACCTTGTCATTGTTTCATACCCTTCCATTTACCTTACCTTATCACTTAAGGGAAAATTTATTACCATCATATCCAATTTTCATATCACCACCATCCTTAAACAATTCCATACCATACACCATTCCAACATGCCTTTGTTATTAACCAAACTTTTTTTCACCTACTCTACCTACCCCCTTTTGATCTTGGTTCCATTGGTTCTTGTACTAACCTCCATGAGGGGATTCTTATCTAGTTTTAATTATTTAATAATTACATGTTCAAATGGTAGTTTATGAAAGTAGTATGATAGTCTATAAATTACTTATATTATTTACACTTGATGAGTGCCACTGATTATAACCACCTTTAGGAAAATTAGTGTTCTAATTTGTGTTACTAATTATAACCACCTACGGAAAAATTATTATCTCTACTTTATGTTTTTGTTTCCAAATTATAACCACCTATGGTCAAACTAGGAATAACATTTTACCATGCATTACTGTATCACCTTATCCTTACTATTCTCATTTACCTTACGATTTTCCTAAATTTATGAACTTGGTATGACTAGGCCAAATCTCACTATCTTTTGTGTTAATGAAACTACTTTGACCTGAGGTCCTAATGGTATTATGTATCTCAATTCATGTTGAGGTTATCCATATCACCCCCTTTTCCAATAATCTCACCATTTTGAGATCATTTAAGATAATGCTCTTTCCATTTTTCAAGTGGTATAGTGTCAATATTTAATGAGTTAAGATACCTAAAATTTTCAAAACATTCAAAACATTTCAAAATCCTAAAAATTAGAAAACTAGCTTACAATCTCCTTAAGAGATATGAAGCCTCAAAATTCAAAAACATTTGTCTTATTTAAACCTAGTCATCCTCAACCCACTCTACTAGGGCAAACTCTATTTTTGGTTCTACTCCATTCCACTACCATTGTGTGTTTGACCTTCCCTTTTGTATGTATCCATGCTTAGGTGTACCACCTATTTATCCTTACAATGAACCTTCATTCATAGATATTGACTTGGTTGATGATAGGGTATTTTTTTGCTTTTACTTTCAAGATTTTTATGTGTTTGTTTACTTAGTTGTTTATTTATTTATTTTCCTATTTGTTTACTTTTGTTATTTTTCCTCAAATCAGTATGTATGTATTCATTCGGTGATTCCTTATTCATTATTATTGAGTCTATCCATATTCATACATCAACATTGTCATCATGGTTTTTATCATTAGTGCATTGTTTATTAGATCAAGAGTCAATCCTTACATATGTTGGCTAAGTTCTCATGGTGGTTTATATCATGATTCATACTATTATGTGTTATAACAAAAATCATTTGGGAAGTATTACAAGCAATGGAGTCACAAAAACATCTCCTTGGTAACCATGGTAAATCCTCCCACCCTATTTGATCAAATCAACCCCTTAAACATTATAGTTATATCAATGATAATAATGATGAACTTCTCCACATTCAAAGGTATAAATAAACCATTCACATTGATCAATTATTATTCTTCTATTTTATTACTCATTCCATTTATCCTACATTTGAGTAAACTACATTGAACTAATGTCTATTTTGAATATACAGGTAGGCTTGGATACAAGACACATCTTGGGTCAACTTGGCCACATTTATTCTTCCAATCATCTCTTTCATAATTTTGGGAATCCTTATGTGCCTAGTTGTTTTTAGCTTCTTTAATAATTAGATCATTGCATCTACATTTGTTTCCACTCATATTTAATCTATGTAACAGGTTATATCTTTGAGTTATGCTTACCAATTTACCCTACTAGGGTGTAATAAAAAATATTATTCAATCTAGGTCATCTTAGTGACTATAACTACCTATCGAAAAATCATTATTTTGACTCATTCTCCCTATTGGAGAATGTACCTGTAACATTAATTATAACTAGCTTTGGGAAAATTAGTATCTCAACTTCTATTTCTAATTATAACTACCTTTGGTTAAATCAATACTTTTTTAAATCAAGGCATGCAAGCATTATCTCAATTAGATTAATCTCACCCATGGTTTAATTTCATTCTTTTTCTTTATTCTTTTCAAGGGTCCATCGATAAAATAATATGTGTCACCCACTCCCTCGAGGGGGCATAATTATAGGCTTCTCAAACATCGTTTAGAGATTCTTATTCAATCATTATCTACTTTTATTCTTAACTTCCTTTTTATTATTTGAGAATACATTATTATGCTTATAGATTTAATGCTTTCCCAAACAAGGACAAACTAGAGACATGCAATTATGGCCATTACTACCTTTTGACTATACTTCAGACTAATTCCTACAAACTATTATAAATTAAGCTTAAGAATCACTAAACATCTCAAATTTGGTTCTGAATCATTCATCAATGCACATAATCATGTTAAGGCATCCCTATTTGGGATACTAGACTATATGCAATAATAATCTCATAGAGATTCATCCCTAATCACCTTATGACATAATAACTTTCAATTTAGCCTATGGACCCATTAATCATGGCATTTGCTCAATTCTTAAAAGATCTATAATGATAATCAAAATCAATTATCTAATTAAACAAGATTAAATTCTTAGTTGAATTATCTATTTGAAATTAATGAATATTTAAAATGGAAATTCTAAACATTAGAATATCAAGCCTATCATCATTGCCTTTATGAGTTCTCAAGCTCTTTAAAAATATCCTAAAATATCTAATTTAAGATTCATGCCTAGTAACTAAAAATCAAAATTATATGACAATTATTAACTTAATTAGAGTTAGCCTCAACTCACCTAGGGTTATTTTGAACCCATTCCATGTTTAAACTTAACCTTAGCTTACCGTGGGTGAGATTTAATTCTTGAGGCTATAAATAAAATGCCATACCTATTTAATTCTAAGATATTTTGGTATAAATTTATTATGCATAAATATATTAAACAAGCTCTTTGATGTAGTGTTATAATGCCTAATTTCCTTTCAAGTAGTGTTACCATGCTTAGATCTTGATACAAGCCATCAAAGTAAAGGTTCCAAGGAAAGATAAAGCCAACAAAGCTCTATTGATGAATATTTCTTGATGCACAAGTTAAGCAATTCATTTAACAAACCATTTGGAGCTCCAATGAAGGTAAAAGATGATGTTTATTTTTGTTTTTGTTGTGTTTTCACATGCATGTTCTTTACCTATGCTCTCTTTAGTGTTTAGGCTAGAGGTGTTAGGAATTTAGTGTATTTATTTGAGGTTTCTTTCTTATACTAACACAAGAATAACCTCCCATCTATGTTTTCCTTGTCCATAGGTACTAACTTGATGGAGAACTTATGTACTTTTGAATCCTATAAGGGTGCCATATTTTCTACTAAAGTATCTAGCGAGTTAAAAACTTTATTTTATTCCCTAGGAATAGACACTATATTAAAAACCTCAAATGAATTGATTAAATCCTAGGCTCTATGCTTATATTTATTTAAGTATGACAATTTACATTGATACTTATTTCTAACCTAGTTGATCACTAGTTCTGAGTCTCTATATACCATAAATTCCTTGACATTATTCTTGAAGGAAAATTACAATCCCAAAATGAGGGATGTATACTCTTTTATGTTATTAATATATGGTAATTGGAGCCTATATGCTACTAGGTTTTTCTTCCCGTATGGATTGACCAATTCAATGCCAACACCTAATCCTTGCTTGGATCTTGCTCCATCAAAATGGAGGATACATAATTGGTAAGGGCCCTACATTTCTTCCTATATTTCATGATTCATAGTAAATGTATAAATTCTAATACTAAGATATTTGTAACTTAGTTCTTCTTTACCAGTGTTGTACTTTATAATAGGGTGCTTCATCCTTGGCTCCTAATCAATTCTAATTTGGTTGGAAATGCCTCTCCATGGAAGCCAAATATGAGAGAAGTATGTTTAAAGATATCCATTTACCATCTTTGACCAATCTTTACTCAATAATATCCCATACCCTTTAGGAATATCTATGATGAGTATGTATATAGTCATCTATAAATGAGGTTGTTATGCAACTTAGATGTGTAGATCATTAAGTTCTATCATAGGTACTATTATTTTTTCCAACTATGAAATAGTCCTTTTAGATGGAATTGGGGTCAAACTAAACTTCTAGAAAATATAGGTTGACATTAAAGTAGTTGAGACTCCAAAATCCACCAAAACTTTATGTATATTCTTTCCAAATGTTGGAATGGTTAGCAACAAAGGAGGGACCATAGGCTTGTTTTTATATATGACATTTGTATTGACCATAATGGCATTTTTTATAGCATACTTCCTTGTGATAAACTTATATAATAACTCCTTTTGATTTTTTATTTGTGCCAATTCATGAAGAGTGATATTAGGCTTGATATTTTAAATATCCTCAATAATATTATATCCTCCCTTGCTCTATTCTTCTATATGTTGAGTTTGATTATTCTCTTTTAGGGGAGGAGGATTATTATCAAATTTAGGATTTAGGGGAATAAATATATTATTGGGAGGAGTATAAGTTTCCTAAAATTGTAATTATTCATACTAAACTACTAAAATTCTTGCACTTCATCAAAATTATCTTTTAGAACATTGTCATATTCACTAGGGAAGGGAAACTCATAAGTTTAAAAGACCATAGCTAAACTTGAGGGGCTATATTCATGTATAATATATAAGGGATTCATCATTTTATCCTATTTAACTAATTACCTTTGAAATATTCTAAAGGTTATGCATAATCTACATAGTCCAACTCCCCATGTTATGATGTGTTATGGACTCTATACCAATTAGACAAAACTATCACCATGATATTGATTTATGGAACCTTAGGGGATTGTTTTTGTTTTACATTATTATTAGGTATTTTTAAAGGCCTATTATATCTTATAAATCTATAATTATGTTTATAGTTTTCATTGGTGGTATTACCCATCCTTTTGTATATATTCAAAAAGTTGTTGCTCAACTTTTGGACCATTCTTTGTATAGAATCTAACTTAGCTTTGGTGGATTTCATTTCTAAAGTGATTGTTATGTTGGGGTGAGCCATATGTTGATTTTATTAGTTATATTTATGGCCATTCCTTTTTTCTTTATTATTTATAAACTTGTAACTTTGATTTGTTACTTACTATATCATGGAGGGTAGAGTGTACAACTAATTTTGACTGAATGTAGGGACATTCTGATTAGTATGGAGAATTGGATTCATAGATGGAAAGCCATTATTGATTGTTTGGCCCCTTGAATTATAAGGATTGATCTATGAATTGATTTGTTTTTCAATGTTGATAGATTATTCATACGCCAAGGTAAAGTATTACCAGTGGTATCTCTCAAAAATAATGTAGTAATGGGATCTAAAGCATTCTTATACATCTCAGGTACTAGATCTACCTAAAGTTTTGATACTATGTTCAACTCAGTATAAGTCTTCTAAAATATTGTATTAAAGGCTATAATTGACTCATTTGGCTCCCTTTTCATGATAGTGAAATATTGATACACCAAACTAGGATTAATAACTTGCCCAATTTGTGCAAGGAAAGTATTTTAACATATATTCCATGAGGTGATAGAATTTTACTTCAAATTAAGATTCCAATCATAAGCAAAATATTTTTTAATGAATGAGAAAAGTCTATATGAAACATCCCCATCTATAACATTCATTAATATTATAGCAACCTTAAAATATTTAATGTGCTCTTCTACTATTCTTCCACTTGAGGGTGAAAATGTAGGAAAATATTTCTCCAAGTTCCTTGGTAAGTTGTGTTGATCTCTACAATTAACAATAACATATATGACTAACCAAGGTTGAGCAATAGGATTGTTTATGAGGGGGATGTTAATAGGGAAGGTGTTATGGATCGATGTACCTTAGGATTGATTGGTACTAGTCTAGGCCTTCTATGATTTAATAAAGGTGAAACTAAAAGGCTAGTTGGGCTCTAAACCTTCTTACTTTGTTGGGTGTCTCTAGTGAAAATCTACATAGTGACTATTATTGAGAAGACATGCAAGTTTTCCCTCCTTTTACTACCAAATTTGGTATTTATATTGATGTGGATTTTATGCACACCACAAAACTTGAACGAGGTATCCTCTAACATTTTGGGATCTCTATGAAAACAAAGTTCCAATCTAAGGTACAAGTTGCAGGTATGTGGTTAAAATATCCACTTGGTGGAATAACATGTTGAGCTTATAGGTTATTTAACTAGGTTTATGGACGGATGTATGAAATCTAAAAGAGAGCAAACACTAAGTGAGTTAGATGGGTGGAGAGTTACTCTATAGTGGTTATATCTCAAAGAAACTCAAAAAAGGAGGGGAAGGTAAGGAAAAGAGTAAGGCTATGTGTTCCTAAAATGTTTCTTCCAAGGATATTTATTTGGTGAATGAATATCTCCAAGACCAATGTTTGTCATTTTTAGCTATTTCACACTCACGAATAAACATGGCTAAGTAGTATGGGAAAATAGGTATAGGGAACCTAATGGTCTCAACTAAAGGTTGTTATCTTTGGAGTTACTATTGCACACCCTTAATGGATTAATTATAGATTAGACCAAAAAATTATCTAGAGTAGCTACAACACATGCTTAGAAGACTATATTAAAATAAATACTCTTACACACCTAAAAATATAAACACGATCCAATATAATTAGTCAAATTAATGAAATTAATGATCATATGAATCCAGTAAGGGAGGTTAATAACATGTTAGTTTAAGTAACAAAAACTTCAATAAATATACTAACACTTACACTCCAAGCCTAGATCTTAGGGGTAAGCTCAATAAGAAAATGCAAATGAAAGCACAACTAAAATGTAAAAGATAACAAATCCTTTATCTTCCTTGGGTGCTCCAAATGTATTATTGAGTGGTTTGATCAGTTTTTGATTTAAAGAGTCTTTGTAAAATGAAGCTTGTTGGCTCCTTCTCTCCTTGGCACCATTGGATTTGATGTGGCTTGATTTAGATTGGCTTAATATTTTGGAATTATAACATTATTGATTTGAATATCATGAAACAAAACATGAATTAAAACTCCATAATATCTAATATTGTACTTCATTAGGCAAGGACCTATATTTATAGGCGTAAGAACTAACCCCAACCCAAGGTGAGTCAAGGTGGAGCTAAGGCTTGGGATGGGTTCAAATAAACCTAACCTAGTGAGTCAAATATAACCCTGGTAGAGTTAATAGTTGTCAAGTAATAATGACTTTCAATGAATAGGTATGGTCTCCAAAATGAGATATTTTAAGATATTTCCAAATAGATTGACAACTCAGAAAGGTCATGATGAAAGGCTAGGATATTTTCATTTTTTAATTTCATTTATTAGTTATTCATTAATTGCACATGGACAATTCAACTAGGCATTTAATTTGGTTTAGCTTTTTAATTAATTTTAATTATCCATTTAGCTCTTTCAAGATTTGATTTATATGTGAAAGTGCCCCACTTAATAAGTCCATAGGCCAAATTGATTTTTTTGATGCCATAAGATACTTAGGTATAAATCTTGTTAGAACACAACTATCTACTAAGAGGGGGGATTGAAGTAGTAGATCAACTAAAACTTGTCCTTTAATACTTTTAAAGCATATGTGGATTAAAAGATGAATGTAGATATCACATACACACATAAATAAACATGACACTAGATTTATACATGTAAAACCCAAAGGGAAAAACCATAGTGAGAATAACTATTAGAAACCACTATTCTAATCCAGACTCATAGTCAAAAACTCAATGGCAAACCTCATTGGTTATACATTTAAGGACACCAATCCTAAGGATATATTAATACCCTACTTGAAGAGCACTAACTTTAAGGAAGCACTAACTCACTAACTAAGCACCAAGTCAGCTTAACCTCACTAGATATAATGTTTAAGGACACCAAACCTAAGGAGACACCAATCCCCTAACTAAGCACCAACTCATCTTGTCTAATGGCACCAACCATTCATATTTATGGATCTAAAACTCTAGTATACAAAATAGATTCATAAATGAATCCAACTCTATTCTCTCAATTATAATTCAAATATGTAATTGATCATTCTATACCCATTATCTTTATGTTCCTTTCTTCCTCTCTACCCCCCTCTCTATGTCTATATATTTATCTACTCGATACACTTCATCTCTCTCTCACTTTGCTCTTTTGTGACACTATATTTTCTATTTTACACTCTTTAATAGTATCTCATCTGCTCTACACTTCTACCTCTATATCTATATATTTTTATCTGACACAATTCCAACACATGCAACTATATCCTAGATGTTGTATATATAAGCATTTGATCTACGGTTTGCTTCTTCTCTATGTTCATACACAGACTATAACACATCATGTCAATTCTTAACTTTAGTTCATTATGACTTGAACTATAAGTTTCCCATGAATTGATTTCATGCATTACACTATATTTTTAGGTCTCTTTACTATCTATAGTAGCTATTAGACTCAATTTGTGATGTGCATACTCTTTAGTGTAGATTTAATTGGTTTGATCTATCAATCTCATTGTCTGTGCCAAGATATAAAGCTCATATGCAAGTTCTTACATATTCCTACAACTAACTATTTATGTGGACATGACTTTAAATGTTGGTCATTGATTTTTTCCTTTTGAACCATGATTTAATGGTCCAAATTCAAATATCTCAACTTTAAAATGTATCCATTCGATCACATTCTAATAGGCTCATGTTATCCATCTAATCTTTGTACTTATACAAACTTTACCTTGACTTGGTTGTTAAACTTCCCTACTTTGACCTCATATCATTGCTTCCTATATCTTTGGATCATTTTCACTTCATTAATCTTCTTAAACCTATTTAGCCTTTAACTTTCCACTATGTCGATAAACATCGATCACTTTGGTCCATCTAAGTCCACTGACTCTATTAGATCTTTCTCATTCAAAATTCTATGTGCAATTGGATCTTTAAAGATGCATGATATTTACTTTTATCTAGTTGTTAAATTTTGATCACTTTATATCATTTGATTCTATTCACACTATTATATCTCCTTTGCATGATCGCCCATCTACCATCAGATCTTATAACAAGCTTGATCATTAACTTTGACAATCTTACACTCATTGGGTCTTTATGTGACAGGCTCTATAAGTGTGACACTTGTCACTTATGTGCTCACTCAGAGGTCCTTTTGAAAATTTGACTTTACTTCACTCTATCAAATCATATATATATGATGAATCATGAACCTTTGATCAATTTGGGACATATATTAAGTCTATGACTTAGGAAATATTAAGTCCTTTAATCATTGCTCAGAGCTAGTAATTTCTAGGTCAAGGGGCCAGTTTCACAATGATGATAAAGGCTTAAGTCATAACTTAATTTACTAGGTCTAGGCTATAACTAGTCAACATCAAAATAGAAATTGCCTATTTGATTCTATGACATAAACCCTTAGGGTTTTACTGAGAAACCCGATCTAGTCTGAGAGTGAAGATAATTCAATTTTGAGTTCATTCCTTATTCTTTGAACCTATAGACCATATATTCAATATGCTCATGAAAAACCCATAATAGATCTACTATCTATTTCTTTTGAAAATATCCATATATAATCATTGTAAAATCTTGAAAATTTTTCATGACCTTGTGAAAACTATTATCTGAGTATGGAGACCATTTTATTTTTTCTAAAAGGCTAACTTTGCACCTGCATAACTCTTATCTCACTTAGATGAACTATGAATTAGTTCATATATCCTTCTTACGTAGGGATTCCATCCATATCTCTAATTTATCCTAAAGCCTTCATAGGTACAAGGTATGTCTTCATAAAAATGCCTTTGAGATTTTGCTTGCAAATTTCAAATTTGACTATGTTGGAAAATACTATGAAAATGTCCTAGAGCTTACTTTGCTCAATCATATCTTTTGTTGTGCTATGTTGCATGATCTGAGATTTAGTTCATATAAACTAGGCACAAAAATGAATAGACCCATGTGATAATTTTATCCTAACACCTATATGTGTTAAAATTTTGACATCACCAATATTCTTACTTGGATCTATTTATCCCTTTTTGAAAATTTATCAAATTATATAAAATTAATGATTTTTATCTTAATAGCCAACTTTGCATCCCCATAACATAAACTACACTTCATCTCATGGATTCAAATCTAGCACATAAAAACTAGGGACTAATATGATCACAACCATGTGACTAGCTCCTCCATACTCATTCACACATGGAAATGGTGATGTTAGTTAAATTCCTTCTAATATTTTCTATTATAGACCCAAAATGTTCATGATCAATGTGAAGAATTGAATGAATTCCAATCATGCACATAAGCATTCTAATCATTCTTGACCACTGATTAGCTCCTTTACATATCCTATAATCACTATAAACAATCCTAAACATCAATGACATGCTCATAATGTCCCTTTTGACATTAATGACAATCATATTTCCAACAATCTCCTCCTTTGTCATTGATGGCAAACTAAATGCTATAATCCTCTATTATTTTTATCTTTATCTAGCATTATTTCCATGGGATTTTGATGAGTATGAACTAAAGATATTCATACCACAATTTCTCCCCCTTAGGAAATGGAACATTTGTCTAGTAGTCAACTTGGACACTTGCTCTACTTCTTTGACATTTGCACTTTTTGTTCCATAATTTTGCAGAGAGCATTTTACTCTTCTTCACCCATAGAGAGCATTTACAATTTTTCTCCCCATTGGACATCAATGGAAAAGGGACTCTTTTTTATTATTTATCAAAATATTCTCCCCATTCATCATATAAAGGAGTTTGTCTAAGAATATGTAACCAACAACTCATTAGAAAATTTCAAAATATACATACTAGAGTTGCCTTTTCTCTTCTAGGGATCAATAAGGATTTCATGATCCTTCCTCTAGACTTATGCTCCATTACTAGTATCTAGTGATGTGATGGAGGAGTTATCACTCCTAAATTTTATCTCATTACATCATTAGAGCATCTTTAGGTCTCCATACATAGTCCTCTGATCCTAAGACCTAAGTAATTACAAATCTCCCACTTTATTTATGCATGAGGATTTAATACACTATCTAAGCACCTGACTTGGTTTGTTTAATTCATCATCTCAGCCTAATTAAGTTAAAATCTATAGAATACATCACCTTATCTTTTAATCATGACTGAATCATCTTACATATATTAATTTTCTCATCATGCATAGCTCCTCAAGCCATTTAATCTATCTGAGTTAACTCCCCCTAAATTCATGGTATATACAACTTGTCATCTTCAGAACTTGGAGACCTTGTACATGATTTTATTTATTATGA
The DNA here is from genome assembly GCA_037957365.1 of Torreya grandis. NCBI lineage: Eukaryota > Viridiplantae > Streptophyta > Pinopsida > Cupressales > Taxaceae > Torreya > Torreya grandis. The sequence goes on along the minus strand of JARHVA010003697.1, from coordinate 1,553,787 downwards.
AACATAGACAAGTTTTAACTAGCATCCACCTAATCATTTTCAAATTTACCACCATGGAACTTACAACAAGCTCCTTTATTCTAAGCCTTCTTGATTATGATAGACTAAATAATCTAGCCCCCTTATTCCACCGACCTACTAATGATCAATACAATACTTTGAAACATAGGATCATTTATTCTATATCAAAATAGTATTGGTCTAAAATACCACTAAATAATATACATACCTCGATATTGATTGATATGATGATTTAGAGAAAACACACTTACTTTAATACTTGGATGTCTCCATATATTGCCTTTAGAACTAGAATCCATGAACACATTGTTGACACACTCATTTTATCCCTATAGACACTGCATATACAACACTTATCTCATCTTGGCACACCAACATCACCTGGGAACACTCATTTCTTGCCTTCAATTTTTTTTGAATAACACTTGCTTCTTTAGTGAAAGGAGTCTCTTAAGAATAATATATAGAGACACCTTACTTCACAATTTCCTAAAATAATGTGAAACTAGGAGTTCCCCATAACTCCTCATATTCCTTCTCTTCTTTGGTCATCTTGTACTTTGTATTCTTCTTCTTATTATTAGGCTTGAGATAAGTAACATGCTCATCCATTACACTATTTTTCTTTTCTTCTATAATGGGATTAACAAAACATGGAGATAATATGGATCCATTACATACTTGTTCATTTGATGACTCTTCTTTGCAGTTTGTAATCTCATCACTAGGCATAAAAGACTAATGTTCTATGAATGAAACTTATTGAGTAACAATTATATGTTCTCTTGAATCTATACATACCTAAGAATCATCCTTGGTTAGAACCTTGGGCTTCTCCTTAAGCTTGGTCTTCTCATTCTCAACATGTACACACATTGATACCTCTTGACATTGTCCAACCTCTATAGCATTGGCTTGATCTTACATTTTCCATATTAGTTTGGGTTTCTTATATGTCCTATTTTTCCCTTTATCAAATACTTATGAACCTTTGTTCACACCATGAGGCATGACTTTCTTCTTACCTTGCACTTTTTATCTTAAAAATCTTGTCTTACAATGTTTATCTATGTGACCAAAATTATTGCAATTATAACACACTACATTTTTATCTAACAAGGGTGAAAATGAATTTTTGCTTACACAATTGGCTATCCTTATAGCTATAACTCTAAAATTACTAACCTTATGATGAAAATTATTACATCTATAACAATAACCATAGAAAAATGAGGAATACCTGGTCTAAATTTTTTTTATTAAGATGAGGAGATCTTCTCAACTCTTGCTTCTTCAAGTTTTTTACCCTTATGTAACCATCTGCATTAGCTACCTTTGTCTTCTACATTTTATTTGAATTTAAAAATATATATTCATTAATGTATATTTGATTAATTAGATCGATCAATCTCATTATTTATGTTGAGATATAGAGCTCATATACAAGTTTCTACATGTTCTTGCAACTAACCATTTGTCTAGACATGACTTTAAATGTCTGTTGTTGATCTTAAATTTAGTATCATAATCCAATGGTCCATATTCAAATGGATAAACTTTAAAACATGTCTATTTGATCACATTCTGATACGCTCATGATATCCATCTGATCTTTATACTAACATGAACTTTACCTTGACTTGGTTGTTAAACTTTAACACTTTGACCTCATCTCACTACTTCTTATATCCTTTGATCACTTTTTCTCTATCAATCTTATCAAACATACTTGGTATTTAACTTACCACTATGCTGATAAACATTTATCACTTTGTTCAATTTGATTCCACTTGAGCCGTTAGATCTTTCCCACCTAAGCTTCCATGTGCCATTGGATCTTCAAATATGCATAATCTTTACTTTTTTCTAGTTGTTAAATATCAAGCACTTTATAGAATTTGAGTCCATTTGATTCATTATATCTCCTTTACATGATCTCCTATGCATCATTATATCTTCTAACAAGATTGATCATTAAATCTAACAAGATTACAGTCATTGGGTCTCTATCTAACAAGCTTTAAGAGTGTGACACTTATCACTTGCACACCCACACAGAGGTCATTTTGACTTTACTTCACTCCATTGAATAATCTACATATGATGAAGTGTGGGCTATTAATAAATATGGTACGTATATTAAGTCTAATAATTAATAAATATTAAGTCCTTTGATTATTACATGGAGTTAATAATTACTAGGTCAAGGGGCTCATTTCATAACGATGATAAAGGCTTAGTTATAACTTAAGCTACTAAGTCTAGGCTATAACTAGCCACCATCAAAATAGAAAGTGCATATTTGATTCTATGACATAAACCCTTAGGGTTTTACTAAGAAACCCTATCTAGTTTGAGAGAAAAGATAATTCAATTCTAAGCTCATTCTTTCTTCGTTGAACTTGTGGACCATATATTCAAGATGCTCATGAAAAACCCATAACAGATATACTATTTATTTCTTTTACAAATTTCCATAGATGATCATTTTAAAATCATTACAAATTTGTATGACCTTGTGTATATTTTTGTCCAAGTATGGAGACAATTTCATTTTTCCTGGAAGGCTAACTTTGCACCTGCATAACCCTTCTTGGCAAATAAAAGTGACTTGTAGGTTTGTACTTGGTAAAGACAACTCATGAGGTTTTAGGACAAATTATCTTGGAATATGATATTACACTTCTATACCTTAATTTTCATATAATTAGTTTGAAAATTTATCAACTTTGCTTTATGAACCATTGCTAACAAGTTGACTATGTAAATTTATCAACTTAGTGATATTTGACTTAGTAACCAACTTTACATCCCCATAAATTCAACTACACTTGATCTCATGGCTTCAAATTTGGTGCATAAAAACTAGGGACTAAATTTATCACAAACATGTGAATAACTCCCACATACTCATTCACACATGGTAATGGTGACATCAACAAAATTATTTCTCATCTTTTCTATCATAGACCAAAAATGTCCAGATGATCAATGTGAAGAATTGAATGAATTTTAATCATCTACACAATCATTCTAATCATTATTCACATCTAATACGATACTTTTCATATCCTTTGATCACCATATAAAATATTGAACATCAATGACATGCTTATAATGTCTCTTTTGACATTAATGAGAATCATATTTTGAATAAATCTATGACACGTTATTGTTATATATGATAGGATACCCAAATTAGGGATGTGTTGACATGATTATAAGTTATGATGAATGATGAAAAATAAAATTTGGGATGTTTAGTGATGCTTAGGAAATTTTCAATGGTTGGTAGGAATTATTCTAAATTTTGATCAAAATCTAGTTGTGGCCAGATTTAGGTGTCTATAGTTTACCCCTATTTGGAAATATGATTCAAGCTATAGGCATAGTAACATCTTCTCAAAGAATGAAAAAAATATTATATGCCTATAAATTCAATGGAAATGGATTAACTATAGGTTCCCCCTCAAGGGACCAATCGATACAAAGGGTTAGAGATCAATCCCTCAAAAGGAAGAAATGATGGGACCAAAAAGACCCAAAGAGTGGAAAGGACTAATGTGCCCATAGGTGATTATAATCAGTGGCATATAGAGCTACGATAGTTGGGTATAAAAATAGGATTATTTTCTCATAGGCAATTATAATCATTAGCATAGGTGGGATAAAAAGGTAATTATTTTCCCAAACGTGGTTATAATCATTGATAAAGGTTGATAGGGTAATGTTGACCAAATTTGACTTTTTGATTAAATTGGTGTACCTCTAGGTAAAAAATTGGTTTTATAGATGTTTTAAGGGGTCTAATATATTTACATGAGGTGTTTCATAGGTTAATTGAGGTCAATTAGTGTTATATTATCTTTGGTCAATTAGTTTTTATGTCTATTCATCATTTTAGGTCATTTTAGGGGTCAAAAAGGAGCATTTAATGCATTTTATGGGTTTTTTAAGAAATTTCAAGGTATAAAAAACATGATTATAGTCCCCATGTATCCATATAAGTCTTAATTAATTGACAAACCTAAAAGATGGTAGGTTATGCAAAAGAAAAGGTAGTTTTCTAGTGAAAATAGAAGAAAATGGTAGTTATACAGCCTCCTTGAGAAGTTTTCCACTTTAAAAATGTTTAAATATGACTCTTAATCTTCAAAACACTCATATTAACTATTTACATGATTTGGAAGTGTCATTTATTTCTCAAAATAGTTCATCTCTCTTTTCACCCTTTTTGGTAAATGAAAGTGACTTGTAGGTTTGTTCTTGGTACAAAAAACTCATCAAGTTTTATGAAAACTCATATTGTAATATGATATTACACTTTTATACCTTAATTTTAATATAATTAGTTTTAAAATATATTAACTCTACTTTACGAACCATTGTTAGCAAGTTGACTGTGTAAATTTATCAATTTAGTGATTTTTGTCTTACTAGCCAACTTTACATCCCCATAAATTCAACTGCATTTCATCTCATGGCTTTAAATTTGGTGCATAAAAACTAGGGACTAAATTGATCACAAACATGTGACCAAATCCCCCATACTCATTCACACATGGAAATGGTGACATCAACAAAATTATTTCTCATCTTTTCTATCATAGACCCAAAATGTCCAGATGATCAATGTGAAGAATTGAATGAATATCAATCATGTACACAAGCATTATAATCATTCTTGACTTTTTATATCATCCTTTTCATATCCTATGATCACCATATAAAATATTGAACATTAATGACATGCTTATAATGTCTCTTTTGACATTAATGACAATCATAGTTTGATAAATCTATGAGACATTATTCTTACATATGATACGATACCCTAATTATGGATGTCTTGACATGATTATAAGCTATGATGAATGATTAAAAATAAAATTTTGGATGCTTAGCGATGATTAGGAAAATTTCAATGGTTGGTAGGAATCATTCTAAAGTTTGATCAAAATCTAGTTGTGGCTAGATGTAGGTGTCTATAGTTTGCCCCTATTTGGAAATATGTTAACATCTTCTCAAAGAATGAAAAAATATTATATTCCTATTAATTTAATGTAAATTGATGAACTATAGGTTCCCCCTCAAGGGATCAATTGATAAAAAGGGTTAGAGATCAATCCCTCAAAAGGAAGAAATGATGGGACCAAAATGACATAAAGAGTGGAAACGACTAATGTGCCCATAGGTGGTTATAATCAGTGGCATATGGAGCTACCATAGGTGGGTATAAAAATAGGATTATTTCCCATAGGTAGTTATAATCATTAACATAGGTGGGATAAAAAGGTAATGATTTTCCCAAACGTGGTTATAATCATTGATAAAGGTTGATAGGGTAATGTTGACCAAATTTGACTTTTTGATTAAATTGGGGTACCTTTAGGTGAAAAATTGGTTTTATAGATGTTTTAAGGAGTCTAATATATTAGAATGAGATGTTTCATAGGTTAATTGAGGTAAATTAGTGTTATATTAGCTTTGGTCAATTAGTTTTTATGTCTATTCATCATATTAGGTCATTTTAGGGGTCAAAAAGGTGTATTTAATGCTTTTTATGGGTTTATTAAGAAATTTCAAGGTATAAAAACATTATTATAGTCCCCATGTATCTATATAAGTCTTAAGTAACTGAAAAAATTGAAAGATGATAGGTTATGTAGAAGAAAAGGTAGTTTTCTAGTGAAAAGAGAAGAAAATGGCATTTGTATAGCCTCTTTGAGAAGTGTGCCACTTTAAAAATGTTTAAATGTGACTCTTAATCTTCCCCAAACTCATATTAATTAGTTAAATGCTTTGAAAGTGTCATTTATTTCTCAAAATAGTTCATCTCTCTTTTCACCCTTCTTCGCAAACAAAAGTGACTTGTAGGTTTATACTTGGTAGAGAAAACTCATGAGGTTTTAGAACAAATTATCTTGAAATATGATATTACACTTGTATACCTTAATTTAAATATAATTATTTTGAAAATTTATTAAACTTTCTTTAGGAACCATTTCTATCAAGTTGACCATCTAAATTTATCAACGTATTGATTTTTGTCTTAGTAGCCAAATTTGCATCCCCATAAATTCAATTGAACTTCATCTCATGGATTAAAATTTGGTGCATAAAAACTAGGGACTAAAGTAATCACAAAAATTTTAACATCTCCCACATACTCATTCACACATGGTAATGGTGACATCAACAAAATACTTTCTCATCTTTTCTATCATAGACCCAAAATGTTTGGATGCTCAATATGATGAACTGAATGAAGTTTAATCATGTACACAAGCATTATAATCATTCCTAAATTATAATAGGATCCTTTTCATATCCTCTAATAACCATATACAATCTTGAACATCAATGACATGATCATAATGTCCCTTTTGACATTAATGACAATCATATTTCTAAAAAACCTATGAGACATTATTGTTACATATGATAAGATACCCCAATTAGGGATTTATTGGCATGATTCGAAGCTTTGATGAATGATGAAAAACAAAATTTGGGATGTTTAGTGATTTTTACGATTAATTTTCAATGGTTTGTAAGAATCATTCTGAAGTTTGATCAAAAGTTAGTTATGGCCAGATTTAGGTGTCTATAGTTTGCCCCAATTTGGAAAGATATTTCAAGCTATACACATAGTAACATCTTCTAAAATAATGAAAAAATATTATATGCCTATGAATTCAATATAAAGGGATGAACTATAGGTTCCCCATTGAGGGATCAATCGATGAAAAGGGTTAGAGATCAATCCCTCAAAAGGAAGAAATGAAGGGATAAAAAAGACCAAAAGAGTGGAAGGGATTGATGTGGCCATAGGTTGTTATAATAATTGACATATGGAGCTACCATATTTGGGTAGACAAATAGGATGATTTTACCATAGGCAGTTATAATCATTAGCATAGGTAGAATTAAAAAGGTAGTGATTTTCCCAAACATGGTTATAATCATTGATAAAGGCTTACAGGGTAATGTTGACCAAATTTGACTTTTTGATTAAATTGGGGCACCCCTAGGTAAAAATTTGGTTTTATAGATGTTTTATGGGGTCTAATATCTTTTCATAAGGTGTTTCATAGGTTAATTGAGGTCAATTAGTGTTATATTGGCTTTAATTAATTAGATTTTATGTCCATTCATCATTTTAGGTCATTTTAGTGATAAAAAAGGTGCATTTAATGTTTTATATAGGTTTATTGTGAAATTTCAAGGTATAAAAACATGATTATAGTCCCCATGTATCCATATAAGTCTTAAGTAACTAATAAAACTAAAAGATGGGAGGTTATGTAGAAGAAAAGGTAGATTTCATAGTGAAAATAGAAGACAATGGCACTTGTACAACCTCCTTGAGAAGTGTGCCACTTTAAAAATGTTTAAATGTGACTCTTAATATTCCAAACACTCATCTTAATTATTTACATGCTTTGGAAGTGTCGCTTATTTCTCAAAATAGTTTATCTCTCTTTTCACCCTTCTTGGCAAATAAAAGTGACTTGTAGGTTTGTACTTGGTACAAACAACTCATGAAGTTATAGGATAAATTATCTTGGAATATGATATTATAGTTTTATACCTTAATTTATATATAATTAGTGTGAAAATTTATCAACTTTAATTTATGTACCAGTGCTAACAAGTTGACTGTGTAAATTTATCAACTTAGTGATTTTTGTATTAGTAGCCAACTTTACATCCCTATAAATTCAACTACACTTCATCTCATGGCTTAAAATTTGGTACATAACAACTAGGGACTAAATTGATCACAAAAATGTGAATAAATTCCCCATACTCATTCACACATGGTAATCGTGACATCAACAAAATGCTTTCTCATCTTTTTTATCATAGTCCCAAAATGTCTGGATGATCAATGTGAAGAATTGAATGAAATTCAATTATGTACAAAAGAATTCTAATCATTATTGACTTCTAATATGATCCTTTTCATATCCTTTGATCACCGTATACAATCTTGAACATCAATGACATGCTTATAATGTCCCTTTTGACATTAATGACCATCATATTTCTAACAAATCTAAGAGACGTTATTGTTACATATGATAGGATACCCCAATTAGGGATGTCTTGACATGATTCTAAGATATGATGAATGATGTAAGAGAAAATTTTGGATGCTTACTGATGCTTCGGCTTAATTTTCAATGGTTGGTAGGAATCATTCTAAAGTTTGATCAAAAGCTAGTTATGGCCATATTTAGGTGTCTATAGTTTGCCCCTATTTTGAAAGATGTTTCAATCTATAGGCATATTAACATCTTCTCAAAGAATTAAAATATCTTATATTCATATGAATTCAATGGAAATGGATGAGCTATAGGTTCCCCCTCAAGGGATCAATCGATAAAAATGGTTAGAGATCATATTCTCAAAAGGAAGAAATGATGGGACCAAAAAGACCAAAAGAGTGGAAGGGACTAATGTGCCCATAGGTGGTTATAATTAGTCGCATATGGAGCTACCAGAGTTGGGTAAGAAAATAGGATGATTTTACCATAGGTAGTTATAATCATTAGCATAAGTGGAATAAAAAAGGTAATGATTTTCCCAAACGTGGTTCTAATCATTGATAAAGGCTTATAGGGTAATGTTGACCAAATTTAACTTTTCAATTAAATTGGGGCACCCCTAGGAAAAAAAATGGTTTTATATATGTTTTAAGGGGTATGCTATCCTTTCATGAGTTTTTTCATAGGTTAATTGATGTCAATTAGTGTTATATTGGCTTTGGTCAATTATTTTTTATGTCCATTCATCATTTTAGGTCATTTTAGGGTTCAAAAAGGTGCATTTAATTCTTTGTACTAGTTTCTTGGGAAATTTCAAGGTATCAAAACATGATGTTAGACCCCATGTATCCATATAAGTCTTAAGTACCTAACAAAATTGAAAGATGGGAGGTTATGCAGAATAAAAGGTAGATTTATAGTGAAAATAGAAGAAAATGGCACTTGTACAACCACCTTGAGCAGTGTGCCACTTTCAAAATGTTTAAATGTGACTATTAATCTTCACCACACTCATATTAATTATTTACATGCTTTGGAAGTGTCGCTTATTTCTCAAAATAGTTTATCTCTCTTTTCACCCTTCTTGGCAAACAAAAGTGACTTGTAGGTTTGTACTTGGTACAAACAACTCATGAAGTTATAGGATAAATTATCTTGGAATATGATATTATAGTTTTATACCTTAATTTATATATAATTAGTGTGAAAATTTATCAACTTTACTTTATGTAGCATTTCTAAAAAGTTGACTATGTAAATTTATCAACTTAGTGATTTTTGTATTAATAGCCAAATTTGCATCCCCATAACTTCAACTACACTTCATCTCATGGCTTCAAATTTGGCACATAACAACTATGAACTAAATTTATCACAAACATGTGACCAAATTCCCCATAATCATTCACACATGGTAATGGTGACATCAAAAAAATGCTTTCTCATCTTTTTTATCATAGTCCCAAAATGTCTGGATGATCAATGTGAAGAACTGAATGAATTTCAATCATGTACACAAGCATTCTAATCATTATTAACTTCTAGTAGGATCCTTTTCATATCCTCTAATCACCATATATAATATTTAACATCAATCAAATTCTCATAATGTCCCTTTTGACATTAATGACAATCATATTTCTAACAAATCTATGATATGTTATTGTTACATATGATAGGATACCCCAATTAGGGATGTCTTGACATGATTATAAGCTATGATGAATTATTCAAGAGAAAATTTGGGATGTATAATGATGCTTAGGCTTAATTTTCAATGGTTGGTAGGAATCATTCTAAATTTTGATTCAAAGCCAGTTATGGTGAGATTTAGGTGTTTATAGTTTACCCCTATTTGGAAACATGTTTCAATCTATAGGCATAGTAACATCTTCTCCAAGAATGAAACTATCTTATATGCCTATGAATTTAGTGGAAATGGATGAACTATAGGATCCCCCTCAAGGGATAAATCGATAAAAAGGCTTAGAGATGAATCCCTCAAAAGAAAAAAATGATGGGACCAAAAAGACCTAAAGAGTAGAAAGGACTAATGTGCCCATAAGTGGTTATAATTAGTGGCATATGGAGCTACCATAGTTGGGTAGACAAATAGGATGATTTTCCCATAGGTATTTATAATCATTAGCATAGGTGGAATAAAAATGCTAATGATTTTCCCAAATGTGGTTATAATCATTGATAAAGGCTTATATGATAATGTTGACCAAATTTGACTTTTTGATTAAATTCGGGTACCCCTAGGTAAAAAATTGGTTTTACATATGTTTTAGGGGTCTAATATCCTTTCATGAGTTGTTTCATAGGTTAATTGAGGTCAATTAGTGTTATATTGGCTTTGGTCAATTAGTTTTTATGTCCATTAATCATTTTAAGTCATTTTAGGAGTCAAAAAAGTGCATTTAATGCTTTGTACTAGTTTCTTGGGAAATTTCAAGGTATCAAAACATGATGTCAATCCCCATGTATCCATATAAGTCTTAATTAATTGACAAAACTGAAAGATGGGAGGTTATGCAGAAGAAAAGGTAGATTTCTAGTGAAAATAGAAGAAAATGGCATTTGTACAACCTCTTTGAGAAGTGTGCCACTTTTAAAATGTTTTAATGTGACTCTTAATCTTCCCTACACTCATCTTAATTATTCAAATGTTTTTGAAGTGTCATTTATTTCTCAAAATAGTTCATCTCTCTTTTCACCCTTCTTGGCAAATAAAAGTGACTTGTAGGTTTGTACTTGTTACAAACAACTCATAAGGTTTTAGGACAAATTATCTTGGAATATGATATTAAACTTGTATACCTTAATTTCATTTAATTAGTTTGAAAATTTATCAAATTTGCTTTAGGAACCATTGCTAACAAGTTGGCTATGTAAATTTATCAACTTAGTGATTTTTGTCTTAGTAGCCAACTTTGCATCCCCATAAATTCAACTGCACTTCATCTCATGGATTCAAATTTGGTGCATAAAAACTAGGGACTAAATTGATCAAAAAAATGTGACCAGCTCCTACATACTCACTCACACATGGTAATGGTGACACTAACAAAATACTTTCTCATCTTTTCTATCATAGACCCAAAATGTTTGGATGATCAATGTGAGGAACTAAAAGAAGTTCAATCATGTTCAAAAACATTCTAATCATTCCTAACTTCTGATAAGATCCTTTGCATATCATATAATCACCATATACAATCTTGAACATCAATGACATTCTCATAATGTCCCTTTTGACATTAATGACAATCATATTTCTAAAAAACCTATGAGACATTATTGTTATATATGATAGGATACCCAAATTAGGGATTTCTTGACATGAGTCTAAGCTATGATGAATGATGTAAAAGAAAATTTGGGATTTTTAGTGATTCTTAGTCTTAATTTTCAGTGGTTGGTAAGACTCATTTTGAAGTTTGATTGAAAGCCAATTGTGGCTAGATTTAGGTGTCTATAATTTACCCCTATTTAGAAATATGTTTCAAGCTACAGGCATAGTAAAATCTTCTCAAAGAATGAAAAAATATTATATACCTATGAATTAAATGGAAATGGATGAACCATAGGTTCCCCCTTAAGGGATCAATCGATAAAAAGGGTTAGAGATCAATCCCTTAAAAGGAAGAAATGATGGGACCAAAAAAACCAAAAGAGTGGAAAGGACTGATGTGCCCATAGGTGGTTATAATTAGTGGCATATGGAGCTACCATAGTTGGCTAGACAAATAGGATCATATTCCCATATGTAGTTCTAATCATTGCCATAGGTGGAATAAAAAAGGTAATGATTTTCCCAAACATGGTTATAATCATTGATAAAGGCTTATAGGGTAATGTTGATCAAATTTGACTTTTTGATTAAATTGGGGCACCCCTAGGTAAAACATTGTTTTTATATATGTTTTATGGGGTATAATATCTTTTCATGAGGTGTTTTATAGGTTAATTTAGGTCAATTAGTGTTATATTGGCTTTGGTCAATTAGTTTTTATGTCCATTCATCATTTTATGTCATTTTAGGGGTCAAAAAAGGTGCATTTAATGCTTTGGACGGGTTTATTTGGAAATTTAAAGGTATTAAAACATTATTCTAGTCCCCATGTATCCATATAAGTCTTAAGGAACTGGAAAAACTAAAATATGGTAGCTAATGCAAAAGAAAATGTAGTTCTATAGTGAAAAGAGAAGAAAATGGCACTTGTACAACCTCCTTGAGAAGTGTGCCACTTTAAAAATGTTTAAATGTGACTCTTAATATTCCCCACACTCATATTAATTATTTAAATTCTTTGGAAGTGTCAATTATTTCTAAAAATAGTCCATCTCTCTTTTCACCCTTCTTGACAAGCAAAAGTGACTTGTAGTTGTGTACTTGGTACAGAAAACTCATGAGGTTTTAGGAAAAATTATCTTGGAATATTATATTAAAATTTTATACCTTAATTTTCATATATTTATTCTGAAATTTTTTCAATTTTGTTTTATGAACCATTGCTAACAAGTTGACTATGTAAATCTAGTAGTTTTTTTATACACCCTGTTGTTCTTACTTCATTCTTGGCAAGTCTGTATGAACTAATTTTTTATACTAGTTCCATATAATTTTGGCTTCCTCATATAATGGTATTTATATTTGGTTTCATTTTTAAAGTTTATTTTATAGTCCAAATAGCTCACTTTGTAGGAGGGTACCACCATGTGTAGTTTCAGTTAGTTTTCCTCTTGTAGGAGTTTGAATCCCATATAGAAGTTTTATGTAAATGGAAAATTGTGTCACACATGTCTAAAATCCATATTATCAACCATTCTTAATTTTGGTTTCATCACACCATGTTTTGGATGAAACTCTCAATCTTACCATTCTCATAGTCAAATTTTCCCTCAATCTCATTTGCAGTCACATATACAAAGATTGTTTAGCATGTCTATGAATTTCTTATGAAGACACATCAATTTTTTCAGTTTATTTGTAATTTAGGAGAGTTAACTTGAGTTTTTTAAGAGTATTCAAAGTTGATTATAAGCTCATGCACCATACTAGCCAGTCACTCATCACCATTGCTTACTCTGTAATAAGTGTCTATAAGAAGTTTTTATGTTGAAACTAATGATTTTGTGTTTTTTTCAAAATACATAAAATTAAAAACATGTGTTTTAAGTATTTAAAATGAGTATAATTGTTTCTTGGGACTATTCATCCATACATGTTACTCTAATTCTATTAACTACCATACACACAACTCATACAAACATACAGGAACCTCCTTGATGAGGTCATGTTGAGATTTAGGTCTTGAAAGGTGTTTAAATATTTAATAGTTATAATATTTCATTTCAATACATTGTGAGATAATATGAGGTTTCCACAAACATGTGAATTTTTCATACTACCTACTTTTTCCTCATCTCCCTACATAGTAAAGTGTCTAGCTATAGGTGGCATAATAGAGTTGTGAAAGTACTTATATATAGGAAATAGAACATGTTTAAAACCTTATTGACCTCCTAATATATTATAGATATTATGTAATACTCAATTGAATCTTTAACTTGATTGTTAAGGTGGAAAGTCACTCCCAAAGGAATGACTATGGAACTTAGGGATTGGATTCCCAAAAACACAAAATAGAAGTCTGGCCCCTTTTTGGGGCACCCTCATATATGTATACATTGAGTTACAAAAACTTATAATGTATTTATGATGAATATCCCACATAATAGTATCACCTTGTAAAATGAGGACTCTATTTGAGTTATGGATCATAGTTTTAAAGAGTCTTCAGTATGTCAATTAGTTCATTGAAATCATGTAGTGAGATCTACAATAATTTAAGTTAAAGGGTTATTTCATAAGCCATAAGTGGAATTGATGCTTGAAACTAAGTTGGAATTTATTATTTAAATAATAAATAAAATTATTTCCATGTGAAGCATCAAGGAGTAACATTGAATATGTTTTTCATGTACCAAGTGTGGGAGCAATCTGTACATAGTTCTAACACTCACCTACAACCATATAAGGTCCAATTTTGAAAGTTACTTCCCTCTTATTTTTCTAAGTGTTAAGAATTTTTTGTAGTTTTGGAATGATTAGGATATCTTAAAATTTTTCAATTATCTTTATGAGGAAGATAATGATCTTTCAAGCCCAACAAAACCTACAGGTGTCCACTCTTTGAGTATTCACCTATAATAGATCCTATTTGTAGTCCCATCCATGGAGTGAGGTTTAGGTATGGAAACATTATCTTGAGAGTTTAAAGGGAAACTAAAAATTAATTTAAAGATAATTAAGAGTTATTTTAACCTAAATTCAATTCCAAACACACATGACAACCTATAGGTAGGGTCTCGAGTATAAGTATACAACCAACCTTAAGTGACATGGCAGACAATGACCAAGGAAATGGGTTTTTGATGGTGTTTAACCACATAAAATACGTTAAAAAATAATATATAAATATTGTTACCTAAAATTTTGTTTAAAACATATTCCTTTAAAATTTTGGATAAGCTATAGAGGAACATAAACACCTACAGGTAGGGGTTTTTCTTGATCCAAAAACATAGTTAGGCAGCGAGTTGAGAAGGAAGACCTAAGTGATGATCTAGAGTCACTCAAGGGGAATAAATTAGTCAATATTAATGTTATAAAGTTATTAGGTTTTAAATATAATAAAAAAAATGTGAATACCAGTGTTTTTATCATGGAAACACTACTCACAAGCTCAATTTTTTGAGCAGAGTAGAGTAAGTTTAGCACTCAGGCCTAACTATGTAAAAATGCATTCCAAAATTGAAATGTGGTTAATAGAGTTTTTAATCCTAGTTAAATAATATATATTAATGATGATCATATTTTTTAATCTCCATGATATGGAGATAGGGTATAAAAAAACTCCATCATGCATACTTAACCCACTCTTTAAAATCTTGCACACAATGTCCCTTACACTATCTGTCTTGGGAATTGAGGATGTTTGAGGGTATAAACACCTGACCAAGGGATAAAATTTGGTAAAAAACATTTTTATTACTTTATGAAGCTCATAAAATACTCATTTATATCTAAATAAATAGGAGAGTACCCTTTTTTATCTCAGACAGAGGGTAATCCCTTCATGCATGAATCCTACAATCCTTATGATGGGAGGTGTCTTGATGAACCAAAAGGAGTATGGGTATTTCAAGGGGATATTAGAATTTGAAACATAAATAGGAGAATGTGAAGAACACCTCACATGGAGATAAATCTAAATAGAGAGAATCAAATCACCAAAAGTTGGAGTCAGACCTAGGGGTAGGGTTTTTGTCTTACAATCCATTCAAGAGATCACCTCAAAATTTGGCTATAAGTGAGATTTATATTGGATTTTAACGTGTATATTATGGAACTATATAAGTGATAATGATTTTAGTATGTATATGAGGTCATATGAAGTCATTTTTTGACCAAAACTAATTCAGACATGCATGAATAGAAGAAACAAGCTCAAATAGGCCACATTCAAATGCTCACATCTCCCTTGAAGTTATGCATGGGAATATAAAGAGATAAATGATGTTAATATGGTCCTTTAAGATCACTTTTATGATTTTTTTAATTTTTAGATGTCTAAACATTATGAACCAACCTTAAGAGGGAAAATAGACCTAAAACCTACTAAACCCTCAACCAAGACCCAAAGGATAAAATAGAGTTGGAGACATAATATAATATACTATTTTTACTATAATATATATTGTAAATTTTATATTACTCACTCATGTTCCTTCACATGCCAACTAGTTGTATGAACTTATATGGATGGTGGGAAAATAAGGTGTTTCTCACCATTCTATGTGATTTTTAGGTTGTAGGAGGTTTCAAAAGATGAAAATAATATGTATGGAAATATTAGTACTTAATATAACTCCCAATATCAATATCATGACTTGAAATATATCCTAAGTGTCCAAACCAAGTGATTTAACTCAGCCAGTCAAAACTAGCCTATTGGACAAGCTAGTGAGAAGTGTGAAAACTCTAAGTGAATTTAATTTTAAGGTAACCATAATGATTCAAAGGAAATGTATGGTATTTAAACTTATAATTAACTTCCTCACATATATTTTTATGATAAAATTATTATAATTTTGAGGCCAAGTACACAAGGTGCATGGAAGAGTAATTTTCTAGACAATAGATGATGATTGCTCTTTTCCAATTTATTCCAAAAGACCAAGCCTACAAATAATGCATGGAGAGTAATTTATTATGTCATTAAACTTTATTCAAATAATTTAACCTACTATTAATCTGTTATGACTAATTTAAACAAGACCAATCATGTAGGTAGTTTTATGAGCTAGAATAAAGAGTTTCTTGCCACTTTCCATGAATTTTATGACTTGGATTGAAATTTTTAGATCTTAAACTTGAATTTCCCATATCATACTCCCTAAAAATTTACAATTAACTCATTTTATCAGATTTACATGTTTCCTTTTGACCCTTGTACTTCTCTCTTCTCCTCTCTCTCTCAAGTTCTATAAGAACTAGCCATTTTGGCATTGTATGGTATGTTCCACCTGAGTATGTTGAATCCCTACTCAAATTTATACATTTTGATCAATAATAATACTTATTTTTACCTTTTCCATTAATATTATTAGTGTATTCATTTGTAATTTTTTATTTTACATAAGTGAAGACTATGGATTCCTTAGAATGTTTTGTCATTCTTTCATCTATAGTTATTAATCTTCTTATTAAAGGGCATGTGAAGTGTTCAAGGAGATGTAAAAGATTTATTGAGTTATTATTTTCATTATTTCCCTCATAGGACTCTTGTCTATTCCTCCTAACTTTGCACATTTATCCATAACCTCACAATGTAGCATTGATGTAAGAAGATGAAGATTGGAGACATGTATGTTTAGTTTGTCCTTTAATTTCAAGTGTAATATGCATATGGTTGGATGTCATCATGTTATTTTTTGTATCACCTCACTTATATTATTTTTATTTAATTTCTCTCTCTCCCTTTTTTCCCCCTAATTTTAGTAGTAGTTACAATCCAAAGTGGTACATCAAGGGAACTAGCTCTATCTAGAGATTAACCTCATTCCTTAGGCTACCCACAAGCCTAGATGTGATTAAATTGTGATAATTGGATGAGGAGATAATTTAAAACTCATAAAAGGGTGAAAATTCAAGTTACAATAGTTTTTGGCATGCTTAGTCAGACTCTTGGTCCAAGAAGTTGAGAGATTTTTGGTGTTGTCTCTCAACAATCAACCTTTGGAGGCGTCTATCAAGGCATCAATGGTAAATCCAATGATATATCAGATGGTCAAGTAGCCCAAATTATTCTTTAAATATTGATGGTAACATTATTTCTTTGTGTTCTTGATTTTAATGAAGTTTCATGGCTAACTTTGGTGTTGAATTTTGTTCTCTACAAGTTGGTGAGACATTACAAGCTTGTGTCATTCCCTATCAATATAAACATGTCCTTGGTAAATATTGTCATGATCCTTAAAACCCCTAATATTACTTTAATCAACTCTAATATGACCCTTGTCATCCCATGCATGAAGCATATTAGTCCTATAATAATCCTTCTCCATGTCTTGCTGCTAGTTACCCTAGTCACTTCTCAAGCCAAACCATTTCCACCTGCAAGAAGACACTTTTGGGATATGAAAGGTATATGTTGGATCTTGATAATCAAATGGGATGTGGTCTAGATATTCATAGTCATATTTTTCATAGGGTGAGAGAATCATTAGAGTTGATCAAAAGAGAGGGTACTTATCGAAAGAGTGAATTGGCAAAGGCTCACAAGTGAGATGCTTGATGTGAGTGGTCTAGTTTCTTCCTTGGAATATAGGTTAGGAGTTCATGAAATGAAACCTCACCATACTTATCATCCTTCATATCCACTTCCCCAAGTTTCTTACTAGCCATACATGACCCATATTCATGAGACAAATCATGCCTATCAAAGTCATCCTTTTCCCAATCAGTTGGAGGAGAGAATTAAAAAGAGAAACCTTGTGTTTGAAGATAATATTGATAGGTAGATTGAATTGTAAAATATGCATATGTAGCAGTCCATGTAAAAAAAATAAGTGGTGTTCAATCCCTCATTTCCCTCTCATAATGCATCCTCACCACCTCAAAAAGAGACTCATTATCCATTTGTCTTAATTTGGAACAAGATAGTGGAATAATGGAGAAAAAAATATGAAAAAATTATTGAAAAAATGTGTGAATTTGAGAAGACTCTTGATCTTATAAAAACTCCTCCTACCATTCCTCGAAAAAAGGCTTCTAATCATAACATCCTAAGCTATAATAAGATAGTGGAGTCATGGGGAAAGAAAGATAATAATGGATTAATCATACTCTTCTTGATTAATCATACTCATGATAATTCCTATGAGATTTAAGAAAGACTTTTCCAAAGAAACCAAGACAAGCAAATTAAAGACTTAGAGGCAAAGATGAGATTGCTAAGTCAAGGTTAGATGGAAGGTTTAGACCCAAAAGAAGATCCTATGTCTCAACACACCCCATCTAACCTCCTTCAAGAGAGTTTCCAAGTTTAATCAAATGCGAATGAAGTGAATCTCAAGTGGAAAGAAGAAAACCAAGCCATATTAACCCAAGGTTAGCATATCCTTCCTCAAGGACACCCAAAAGAACTTCTTGCTTTACATTCTCAATCTAATTTTGATCCCTATGTTCCACCTCCACCAACTAGATCCCTTTGTCCTCATCCCATCACTATTTTCATTGATGTACCTATGGTTTGGGAACCTAAAGAAGATTAATTGGTTGAGTAAGATTCAAAATTATTACTTGAGGAAAATGTAACTCCTTAGCAGCCTTATTGGGCTAGGTCAATGGATTTAAAAATGCCTAGTCTTGGCCTCACTACGAAAGAGACTGAATATCTTGAAACCCTTGACAAACAAGATTATATTATGGTAGTTGAGGTGAAATTTGAAAACTCTCAAGAAGTACTATGTGATAAAGAAGAGGTAAGCTCTTATGTGGGATCTCCTTGTTTGGTTGATGATGAAAAATACACTCCTTGTGTTGAAGAAGAAATATTGGAAGAGGTCCTATTAAAATCTAAAGAAGAGGATGAAGGAGTGTCTCTTATTTCTTACCTTCATGATGCTAATCAAAGTGAATTTGATGACTTGTGCTAGAGATTTGAGGACATTTGTAAATATTTTGAATCTCTTAAGGGTTATACAACTCCTTTAGATCTGGTTATAACTGAGGGGAAGAAAGATGAAATTGTTAAAGATGTCATAGATGAGAAAGATAAAATTGTAAAATATGTCATAGGTGAGAAAGAAAAAAATCCACATTATGCTTTAGAGGCCAAGATAAACCTCTATTGGTCTCAATCTTTCAAGGAAAAATAAATCATTCCTTTTGAGACTATGCCTATAAAGATGATGAAAATTGATCATAAGAAAGAGGGTGGGCAAAAACATGAAGTATGTAAACAAGGTAAAAAAGACTATGTATACATTTTAGACCTATTTGAAGATTATATACTTGAGAAAAAATCAAGTGAAGTGCCAAGGAATATGTTTATTTCATCAAGTGTTCAATCTAAAGAGCAACATACTTGCCACCCTCATCCATTTCATGCAAAAGGAGATTCAATAAACTTTCCCTTTGATCCTGGAAATGGAGGTATGGTTGGTTGTTATTTTTATATAATAGTTGTTTTCTATTTCTTTTAAGTGCTTTGAGCACGTGTGTGTGGCTATGTGTGTGTTTGATTTCTTTGTTGTGTGTGTCTTTTGCTTTGTATGGTTGAGGTAGTCATTAGTTATCTTTTCTTGGTCAAGCTAAAACTTTGTAGTCAATGGTAAATCATTTTATTATTTACATGATGCTTCAAATTACTCCTAAACCTAATGGACTGATAAGGTTACTAGTCTAGGTAGTATAACAAGGATACTACCCCTATGAGTCACTAATTTGTTGACCAAATTTGACTTTTATGTCAAATTGGGGTACCCCTAACTAAAAAATTAGTTTTATAGATGTTTTATGGGGTTTCATATATTTTCATGAGGCTTTTAATAGGTTAATTGAGGTCAATTAATGTTATATTGGCTTTGGTCAATTAGTTTTTTGGTCCATTTATCATTTGGGGTCATTTTAGGGGTCAAAAAGGTGCATTTCATGTTTCATTCAGGTTTATTAGGAATTTTTAAGGTGTAAAAACATGATTTCATACCTCATGTGTCCATATAAGTCTAAATTAACTAACAAAATATAAATATGGCAAGTTATGTAGAATAAAAGGTAGTTTTTCTAGTGAAAAGAGAATAAAAGGCACTTATATGACCTCCTTGTGAAGTGTGTGACTTGGAAAAGGTTTAAATGTTATTTTTAATCTTATCCACATTCATATTAATTATTTACATAATTTTAAAGTGTCATTTATTTCTCAAAATAGTTCATCTCTCTTTTCACCCTTCTTGGCAAGCAAAAGTGACTTGTAGGTTTGTAATGGGTAAAAACAACTCATGAGGTTTAAGAAAAAATTATATTGGGAGATGATATTAAAATTTCATACCTTAATTTTCTTATATGGAGTTTTAAAATTTATCAACTGTGCTTTATAAACCATTTCTAACAAGTTGACTATGTAAATCTACTACCTATGTGGTTTACCTTGTAGGTTTTGCTTCATTGTAAGCAAGTTCATATGAACTAGTTTCTGATATTGGTTTCAACTAAATTTATATTATTCATATAATGGTATTCATATTTGGTTTCATGTTTAAAGTTAATTTAGTAGTCCAAATAGCTCATTTTGTAGGAGGGTACCACAATGTGTAGTTTCAGTCAGTTTTCCACTTATAGGTGTCTAAATCCAATATAGAGGTTTTATGTGAATGTAAAATGGTGTCACACATGTCTCAAATACATATCATCACCCCTTCAAATTTTTATTTTCATCACACCATGTTTGGACCAAACTCTCAATCTTATCATTCCCATAGTCAACTCTTCAATCAATATCATTTACAGTCACATATACAAAGCTTGTTTATCATGTCTATGAAGTTGTTATGAAGACACATCATTTTTTTAGTTCGTTGGTATTTGAATATAATTCACTTTATTTTATTAATATTATGAAAATTTGATTATAAGTTCATGCACCACACTAGCCAGTCACTAGTCACCATTGCTTGCTCTATACTAGGTGTCTATAGGAAGTTTTTATGTTAAAATTGATGATTTGGAGTTTCTTTCAAAATATATACATGGTAAAACACATTTTTTAAGAATTTAAAATGATTTTAATTGGTTCTTGAGACTATCCATCCACACATGTTGCTATAATTATGTTCATTGTCATGCACACAACTCATACAAACATATAAGAACCTCCTTGATGACACCATTTTAAGATTTAGGCCTTAAAAGGTGTTTTAATATTTAATATTTATAATATTTAATTTCAATACATGGTGATATCATATGGGGTTTCTAAAAAAAAGTGAATCTTGCATACTACCTACTATTTCCTCATCTAACTACATAGTGAAGTGTCCACCTATAGGTGGATTAAAAGAGGTGTGAAATTACTTGTATAGAGGAAATGAAACATGTTTAAAACCTTATTGACCTTATAATATATTTTAAACATTATTTAAGACTCAATTAAATTTTTAACTTGATTGGTAAGGTGGAAAGTTACTCCCAAAGGAATGACTATGGAACTCATGGATCAGATTCCCAGAAACACAAAATAGAGGTTTGGACCTTTTTTGGGACACCTTCATATAGGTCTACATTGAGTTCCAAAACCTTATAATGTATTTATGTTTAATCTCACACATAGTATTATCACCTTGAAAAAGGAGGACCCTGGTTGCATTATGGAGCATAATTTTCAAGAGTTTTCAATATGCCAATTAGCTCACTAATATCATGCAGTGAGATCTATAACAGTCTAATTTAAATGGTTCTTTCATTACCCATAATTGGATTTGATGCATGAAATTGAGTTGGAATGTATTATTTCAATAATAAGTACAATTATTTTCATGTGAAGCATCAAGGAGGAACATTGAAGATGTTTTGAACATACCAAGGGTGGGAGCAGTCCGTGCACAAGTCTAACACTCACCTGCAACCATATAAGGTCCAAGTTTGAAATTTGCTTCCCTCTTGAAATTATGAGTGTCAATAATGTTTGTAAATTTGGTAATTATGAATATATCTTTAAATTTTTCAAGTATGTTCCTGAGTAATATAATCATCTTCTAAGCCCCAGAAAACCTACAAGTGTTCACTCTTTGAGTATTCAGCTACAACATATCCTATTTGTAGGCCCATCCATAGAGTGAGGTTTAGGAATGAAAACATTATATTGAGAATTGAAATTGGAAGTAAAAATAAATTTAAAGAATTTTAATATTTATTATAACCTAAATTCAATTCCAAACACACATGATAACCTATAGGTATGGTCTCTAAGACAAGTACATAACCAACCTTAAGTGACATGGCAGATAATGACCTATGAAATGGGGTTTTGATAGTGTTTAACCACATAAAATAATTTTATAACTCATATATAAATATTTTTACCTTAAATTGGGTTTAATAAAGAGTCCTTTAGCATTGTGTACAAGTTAGATAATAACATAAACACCTAAATGCATGGGGTTTTCTTTAAAAAAAACACAGTCAGGTAGTGCATTGAGAAGGAGGACCTAAGTGATGATATAAAGTCACTCAAGGGGAATAAATGAGTTTATATTAATATTATATGGTTAGTATGTTTTAAATAGAATCCAAAAACACTTTAAGAGCAAGTTTTTTGATCATGGACACACTACTTACAAGGTCACTTTTCTAAGTAAGGCAGAGTAAGTTTAGCACTCAGGCCTAACTAAGTAAAAGTGCATTCCAAGATACACATGTGGTTAATAGTATTTTAAAGTATATTTAAAGCCTATATATGGATTATTATAACCTTTTTTAATCTCCATTATAGGGATATATGTATAAAAATATCTCCATCATGCATACTCATCCCACTCTTTAAAACCCTGCACATAATGTCCCTTACACTGTCTGTCTTGGGAATTGAGGAGTTTTGAGAGTATAAACACATAAAAAATGGATAAAATTTGGTAAAAAACATTTTAGTGACTTTAGGAAGCTCATAAAATACTCATTTGTGTCTAAATAAATAGGTGAGTGCCCTTTATTTTATCTTAGATAGAGGGCACTCCCTTCATACATAAATCATATAGTCTTTAGGATGGGAGGTGCCTTAATGAACCAAAAGGATCAGAGGTATTTTAAGGGGATATGAGAATTTGAAACATAACTAGGAATTTTTTTAAAACACCTAATAGAGAGGTAAATATAAACAAAGAGGATCAAAACACCAAAAGTTGTAGTCAGACCTAGGGGTAGGGTATTTGGCTTACAATCTAAACAAGAAAGCACCTCCACCATTGGATATAAGTGAGATTTATATTTTATTTTAACATGTCTATGAGGTCAATATAAAATTTATAAAGCTTTTATTATGTATAGGAGGTAATAAGAAGTCATTTTTTAACCCAAAACCAATTCAAACATGCAAAAATGGAAGAAACAAGCTCAAATAAGCCACATTCAAATTCTCACATCTCCCTTAAATTTATGCATGGGAATATAAAGAGATTATGGATGTTAATATAGTCCTTTAAGATCACTTTTCTAAAAATTTTCTAAAGTTTGGATGTCTTAAATTTATGAACCAGCCTTAAAAACAAAAATAGACCTAAAACCCTACTAAACCCTTAGCAAGGACCTGATGGAGAAAATGGAGTTGGAGATGCAATATAATGTACTATTTTGACTATAATACCTATTATAACTTTTATATGACTCAATAAATCTCCTTCACATGCCAACTAGTTATACAAACTTATATGGATGGGGGAAAAATAGGGGTTTTCTCACTATCTATGTGTTTTGTAGGTTATATGAGGTTTAAAGTGATTAAAATAATATGCATGGAAATATTAAGACTTAATATAACTCCCCATATTAATTTCATTCCTTTAAATAAATTTTAATTTTCGAGACCAAGTTCTTTAACTTAGATAGTCAAAACTAGCCTATTAGGCAAGCTAGTGAGAAGTGTGAAAACTCTAAGGGAAAGTTATTTTAAGGTGCCCTTGATGATTTCAAAGCCATTGAGGTTGTTTAAACTTATCATTCACTCCATACCATGTATTTTAATGAGAAATTAATACTAAGTTTGAGGCCAAATGTGTAGGTTGAATGGAATATTAGTTTTCTAGGTAATAAATGATGATTGTTCCTTTCCAATTGATTCTAGATAACCTAGCCTATAACTAATGCATGGATAGAAATGTATGATGTCCTTAAAATTAATTATAATAATTTAACCTGATCCTAATTAGTTATGAGGTGTTAAAACAAGGACAATCATGAAGATAGCTTTTTTGAGCTAGAATGAGGAGTTTCTTGCCACTTTTCATGAAGTTTATGACTTGGATTGACATTTTTAGCTCTTGACATTCCATTGTTCATAACATAATCTATCAACATGATAAAATAAATCCTTGGGATTATCCAATAAATTACATAAAATCCCTACTCAAATTTATACCTTTTGATCAATAAGACTGCTAATGTTTACCTCTTCCATGACTATTTTTAGTGTGTTCATTTTGAATGTTTGATTTTGCATAAGTGAAGACTATGGATTCCTTATCATGTTTTATCATTATTTAATCCTTTTTTTAGTTTCAAATTTTCTTATTTTATGTAATATGCATTTTTTAATGATATGTCAAAGATTGAGTGAGTTATTATTTTCATTAGTTCCCTCATAGGCCTCTTGTCTAATTTTCCTAGCTTTGCACATTCTTCCATAACCTCACAATGTAGCATTGATGTGAGGAGATGAAGATTAGAAAAGTTTATGTAGGTTTTTTCCTTTTATTTAAAGTTTAATATGCATATATTTGTATTTCATCATGTTCTTTTCTGTATCACCTCCCTTTGATTCATTTGTTTTCAATTCTTTCTCTCTCCTTTTTCACCCCCCAAGTTTAGTAGTAGTTAAAATCTAAAGTGGTACATGAAAGGAGAACCATATCTAGAATTAAAATCATTCCCTAGGCTACCAAAAATATTGTAATTTATTCCATTATGCCACTTGGATGAGGATATCTTTGTCATCTCATCAAAGGGTGAAAATCCAAGTGACAATAGGTAACAAGAGAATGATTTGCCCAAATATGGTTATAATAATCAAAATGGAAAATAATGATTTGATCATAGGTTGTTATAATAATTGGTAGGATAAAATAATTCCCTAGTTATGTGGATAAAGACAATGGTTTTCTCAAATGTGGTTATAATAATTATCATAATAGAAACATACGCTAGGTGGGCAAAAGAAAGATAATGATTTGCCCAAAGGTGGTTTTAAGCATGAACCTTAAAATGGATGGAAATATAATGATTTGCCCAAAGGTAGTCATAATCATTGGTAATGTAAATATAATAGTATACAATGATTTTCTTAGAGGTGGTTATAAGTATTATACCTTGATAGTGGCATATATGATAATTGAGATTATGAATTAAATCTACAGTCATGGAAGAAGGGTAAGCTAGTACAGAGGAGAAATATAAATTTGGGTAATCTTCTAGTAAAGAAATGCTCATATTAACAATTAAGGATTAAAATTATTTTTTTATTTAATGAATCTATTGGTGGAATGATTTGGGTATATTGGGAATTATTCAAGTGCCAAGGAGATATATCTTGGCCATATTGATTTGTAGACTTATTGAAATGATTTTTGTTGTATCACTTCATGGTAGGGATAATGAGATAATAGCATGATGACTTGGCAAAAATATGTATAAGGACTGTCACATGATCTATTATATAATAGAAAATAATACACCAATGATAGAAAGCGTGATGACAATGTGAACATATGAATATGGATGGATTCAAGAATAATTCACAAGGAAGCACCCAATGAATGCACATAGACTAAATCAAGGCACAAAAAATGTAAATAAATATGAAAACAAACAAAAATATAGAAAGACAAAACACTAGGAAATAAAAGGCACAAAAAAAGCAATAAATAAACAATGGTTAATCATAATGTTAGTAGAAACAATAAGACAAAAAAAGATGATGAGCATTGCCTATAGATGATAAGAGACAACCAAAAAAACAAATAATATGTGGAAAGAGAAGAAAATTAAGGGGTGATTAAGCTAACTCTACATGCACTAATAAACTAGATGCTACCTACATAGTTCTGTAGACACAAGATCCAACAAAAACTTTAGGCTTAATGTAGTTCTCCAAGGAAATGGGATAGAAGAAAAATGATGATAAGAATAAAACATGAGTGATAAAGGAATATGATAGTGGTATTTTAAAATGGTGAGAGTGTGGGATACAAGGCTATTAAGGATACATAAACTAAATAATAAGTGGTGCCTTGTGATATAGCTAGGAATCCTAGAGTTTATAAGGAAAAGAAGTGGTTGATGTTTGAATATTTAGGATTTTCTAGATCTTTGTATAATTTTTTTTATAATTTTTGGAGTATCTCAACTTAATATAGAATAAATATATACTAAATGGTCTAAGCTCAAAAAATGGTGAGAGCATTCAAATTTAGAATTGCTCTCAAAATGGTGAGAGCATTCAAACTTAAAATTAATGGAAAAATTACAAGATATTTTAAACTTGAAAATTTCTCACAAAATGGTGAGATCATGGAAAAGGGTGATTGAGCTAAACTCAATGTAAATTGAGATATGCCTACATAGTCCCATGATTAGACCTCAAGTCACTATAGTTGTACCTTATAGTGGAGGAATCTAACTAGGTACTAGCCAATTCAAATAAAAGAGACAAAGTAGGAAAATGGCATAGTATGACATAGGCATGGCAAGGTGGTACTTCAACACATGATAAATAATTATTGTCCATAATTTACGCATTGGTAGTTATAATTAGGAAAAAATGACATTAGTCAATGATTCTAATTTTCTCATAGGTGGTTATAAGTAGTAACATGCTGATGAGACACTAATTTTCCCTAAGATAGTTATAATCAAGTCCACTTAATATAAAATGAAATAGGAAATGAAGGATGCAACTGCCAAAACCACTATCATACTACTCCAAAATATGAACTTTGTCTAATACTAAATCAACTACTAAAACTTGATCTGAATCTTCATGTTAAAAAGTGGCTATGAAACTAATGAGGTGGAACCAAGGTCAAAGGGATGGGTAGGAAGCATGAAAATAATGTGGATAATAGGAAAGGCATGATAGAATGATACAAGGTAGAATGGTATAATATAGAAAAGAATGTTGATATTATGGTAAAATGGAAATGTGCCTCATATACAATACATCCAGTCTCTTAATAAGAGTAATGTTTGAGGTGTATAATGTTCATCGTTTCATCAATTTCATCCCCATCTGATGTAGTGAGCCTATATGATCTTGTACCATAGTTTTCAATAATGATGAATGAGCCTATCCAATTTAGTTTGAACTTTCCCTTGTGTTTCATCTAATTTATGGTATTCTATTGGTTTTCTTTGAGAACAAGATCACAAAGATAAAATTCTCTATGTATGACTCATCCATTATAGTGGCCATAGAATCAATTATAGTATGATTAAAGGTTATTGATGGTGGCCATACATTTTTCATTAAGTGACTCTAATTCTTGTAGGTGAGCTACTCGATAATCTTCATCATATAAGACATGCTTAAGAGGGATGCACAAAGAAGGTAACTCAACCTCAATGGGAAGAATGGCCTCACTACCATAAATAAGTGAATATGGAGTGGATCCTATTGGAGTATGGTAGTTGGTAGGGTATGCCTAGAGGGCATGACATATTTGGAGGTGATAATCATGGACAACATCATTGATAGTATTTTTGACGATGTTGACAATGGTTTTGTTAGGTGATTCTAATTGGCTATTACTATATGGGTAATATGTTGTGGAACTATGTTGAGTAATTTTGTACATGACACATAGATATTTGACATCCTTATTTTTAAATGATCCACCATTATCAGATATAATGTTGGATGGGATACCATATTTTCAAATGAAATGGTTGAAGATGAATTTAAAAATTTGATTTCCAATCACATAAATGAGGGGTATAGATTTAACCCATTTAGTAAAATATTAAGTAATAGTAAGGATATGTTTATATCTATCATATGAGGTGGGGATTATCTTCCCAATGAGATCGAGGCCCCATGTGTCAAACACCCATGGTATAAGCATTGGTTTTAAAGTCTTGGTCAAGGCATGAACAAGATTGGCATGCCTCTAACAATTGTCACACTTTTTATTTATGAAACTACATCTAGATCCATCATTAGTCAATAATATCTAATATGTAAATTTTTTTTGGCTAGCATATCCCCACTTGTGTGGGATCCACATACTCCTTAGTAAACTTTGAGTAATGATAATGTTGATTCTACAAAATTTAAGTAACAAAATAGAGTTACATCAAAATTATGATGATAAAGGGTGGGTCCATGTAAGGTATAATGTGTGTCATGGTGGGTAAAGGCTTTGATTTATTTGTGGGATAGGTCTAGTTGTATAATTTGGTCATGAAGGTAGGCATAAAGGTACTAATACCATATAGAGATAGGACCAATAATATAATATATAATTTTGATGGTTGAAGGTTCATGAGCTAGTGCTAAAATATTCTCAATAAGGATTTGATATAATTTTGTAGTGTTTATATGATGAATCAAATATCACATGGTGGTTAGGGCATCTGTTGTTCTATTACTAGCCCTTGGTATGTCTTCAAATTGTACATTGGTAATATATTATTTGAAAGTGTCAATCATGGCCTTGTAAGGTACCATCTTGTCATCCTTATTATGAAAATGGTATGTAACCTAATTAATAATTAACTAAGCATCACCATAAACCTTAAGATGTTAAATATTCTATTATACTACTTATTGAATCCCTATAATGAGTGTTTCTATAGACATCAGAAAACTACACACTTACAATTTTTGATGACTAAATGCCTTAGGACCCCCTAAAGGTCCCCTAAACCATTTTAAACCTTAACTAACCCTTAACCTAGCCAAATCACTATTCTCTTATTCAAAAATACTATTTCAAATTATTATTCACTATCACTATTCACTGTGGGACCCACTATCACTATTCATAATGACATGGCTGTGACATGAAAAGTGACATGGCATGTGACATGGAAAGTGAAATTAAGGTGACATGGAAGATTATATGGTAAGCGACATGGCTTAAAAGTGAGGTGGCTTGATGTGGGACATCATACCCAACTTGGGACCCTTTCCCAAGGTGCTTAATGATCTCATTTAAGCATCACAAGAACACCCTTAAAATATGGAAAATTTCCCCTTAACGGGCAATTATTCAACATGTATTTTTACTTCACACATTAAAGTGGCCTTCAAAATGAGATACCTATCTCTTTAGTTCTTTGGGAAAGACAAAGGGCACCTATTTTTGACTTTCTAACCCAAATGAGAGACTCACCAAACTAAATGGAAATCCCCACCAACCTTATATTTGGCTTATTCATTCACAACATGGAAAATGGTGTCACATTTTGTGTGGCATCTCTTTAAGTGCTTGGATAAAGACAATAAAGGGTGGTGAAAAGTCTTTAGACCCATATGCATGATTCCCATTCAAAATCAGATTCATGTGCAAGGTTGGAGACTCATCAACCCAAATTGGAATCCCCACCTCCCTCATATTTTAATAATTGATGCACCACATATAAAATGGTGTCATACTCTAATATTCCCTCTATTGGCATGGTTCTTGATAACAATTGGTATAAATACCCCCCTTTCCTTCACCCAAGGTTAAGTGGCAAGTTAGTATTTGGTTATCAACATATTTTTTTAGGTATTTGAAGGAGGTAATAATTTTGGAGGTCATTTAAATATTGGAGGAAAATAATTTAAAGTAATAAAGCTCTGCCAAAATTGCCATAGGATTCCTTCATCACATCATCAACAACATCAACCACATCAACAAGCCTCAAGGTAATCTTATTTGGTTTTATTTATTTAAGTCCTTCCCTTCATTACCTTGAATTATGATCCATAATATAATTTACATCTTAATATATTGACCTCTTTTACCACCTTTGTCATTGTAAACCCATTTACCTCCTTTGTCCTCTTTGCACCTTTGCCACCTTCATGCTCTTTACATCCTCATCCTTTTGATACCCTATTTACTTTCTATTTTATACTTATAAATAATCCATCCCTATAATTTTATTATCTAATTCAACCCAAATCAAACCATTCTTTTTATCCTTATCAAATCACAAAACCCAAAACCACAACCTTGCCTTAACCAATTTTCAACACTAGTATAATCAAACTAGTTTCTTCATTTGGGTTAACTTAGCAAAGCATATAAGTTTATTAATTAATTGGATTTCATTTTTATATATTTTATTTCATTTTTATAGTAATTTAATGAAAATATACTTATTTTATAATTTCCACTTAAGTGTTTTAGAGAAGGTGGATTGACAGCCTTCTAGAAAGCTTTCACTTCTAGGATCTAGCTCACGCTGGGCAATCCACCCAACCACTTGACTAACCAGAAAGTTTTGTGTTACTAATTTATTATTGTAGGTCATTATTCAATAGCCAAATAGGATTTCTCCAAAATTCTATATTTAAGATGTGTACATTCAATAGGTATTTTTCTATAAACCCTTCTTAACTAGTTTCTTCTTTTCACACTTAAGAAAAAGCAAAAATTAGATAGAAACATTTTGGCACACCTGATAGGACCCATGAGTTTTCTTGGGTTGTTAGATGTTTTAGGAAATTTAAAATTGAATTAGTGAAATTAATTTATTTGAATTCTTAAAAAAGTAAACTTCTTTCTTTACAAAAAAAGGGAAAAAAATTTTAGTTGCATTTTTTTTTAGAAAATTAAATTTTATTGCATTTCTAGAAAGAAATAAAAGAGCATTCATCCCAGGATTAGGATTGAATTTTCATGTTGAATTTAGGTGTAATTTATTTGTTCTTGTCTTCCTTCAAATAAATCAACAAAATTCTTTTGGTTAAAATTGAGTGCATCTATTAACTATTTGCTTGATTTTAGCTCACCTAGTTTAATTAAAAGCATTATGAATTAATCATAGTAAACAAATGTTACACAAACCAAACCAATTTCACAAAAAAACATCAAAACAAACTTTATACAAGGCCCAACTAGGATTTCATCACCTAGTGGATCACCTTATCTTTTCTTGATTATCTTATTTGGATTTAATCACCAAGGGGATATCCAACTTAGTTCTCTGGCTGAGTATAAACTCTATAAACTGATACATATTGGCTTAGCACCCACAATATTTTTATGATTGTGACATGAGGGCAGAAATCCAAAAATACTATGCCACATACTTAGACCAATACAAACTTTTATTGAGTGCCTAAACATAACCTGAAACCAAACATAGAAACCTTATTTTAGACCTATTCAAGTCAATTTCCTCTTCACACTTTTCTAAGGCATAAGCCAAAAGAGAGATTAAAAACAATTTTATAATTTAATTAACTCTTAGTGAATGAATTATTTGCCTTGAGTCATTTTATCTATCTCTATTTGAGGTGTGAGAATGTATCATCTTTTTCTTATCTTCTCATATGGTTCTCACTCACCAATATCAAAAAGACCTCAAGAAACAAAAACCACCAACAAAAAAACAATCACCAACTTCCACATCTTCATCCATGTAACACATTTCCAAGCCCATAGACTTCCCTCACTCTCTAAGAAGTCCTACTTGGGTAGTCCTAGGAGATGATTTTTTTTTTTGATTTCCTAAATAACAATCATGCAACCTTACAACACTACCTAAGAACCACATCTTAGCAAATCTTGGTTTTGAACCCACCCATACATCTACTTTATGGCATGCCTCTCCACCTCATGGGGAATACATCTTATAGCATGGGAACCACTCAACCTTTAGTTTCCAAAATGTTATCATCAAGCAATAAATCCCTCAAAACTAACCCATCAACCCAAACTACCACTACCCTTATACCTGTTACTAATTGATGTCTCCAAATCTTGCACCCAAGAAGAGGTTATTCAAGCCTCTTCAAGATTTGGCTAAAATGGGAATACTTTTAGGTGTGTGGGTCACCTATAGTAGAACTAGACCTTGATAATTGAAAGGGATAGCTCTGTATATATGAATTGATGTGTATATACTACTAAAACTACCTATTATGGGTGAAAAGGGAGAGAAAGATACATAAAGAAAACCTAAAATAGGAGGTGATACACCAAGAGTTGATTCCATTCATACACTTAGAATTTACATAATGAGATAAAATAGCCAAACTAGCCTCAACACCATTAATGGATCTCCATTGCATGAGTGTTTCTCATGAAGTCACATACCAACTCAACAAATGAAGGCAAGTGAAGGGAAGGTCAAATATCACACTACCAAACTCATACACACTTCAAGAGTCTATTATAGAAGCATAAACTTTATGAAACCTATTAGGAGAGAAGTAATTTATTGTAACACATTAAAGGATTGAATGAAAATATGATGAACTCAATCTATACTCAACATTTAAGATGTATCTCTTCAACACGTAGTGTAAATGGGATTAGAGTATAATTAGCTTGCTTCTCATTAGCTTAAGTACAAATAAAGGTACAACTTTGGTAAGTATTCACCAAAAAAAGAGTTAGAATCCCTTACAATGGCCAAAATGGATCAAATTTATAAAACTTGGAAGAAGAGAGAGAAGAGAGAAGTTAAAGAGGCACAATGACAATTATTGAAAGGTGAGAATAAATTACAATACATGTGGATGTAGTGTAAAATGAGTCATAAAATTTATTTACACATCGTCTCATCACAAATGAGCCTTTTCTCCAAGTGTGGCATAGAAAATATTCTCAATCATTCTCTCTTGTAAACTGCCTTCATCATAGGCTTCTATTTGAGCATTCCAAAAAAAGTTAGGATAAGTGTCTCATGTGTGATGAGGAGAGGGAGTTATAAATAAACCTTCAATTGAATTGGGAGTTTTCTTGATCATGACATTATCTTACACAAGCTCAATCATCTCTTAACATCAGGATCACTCTTCAATAGGCATTCCTTAACACTTGGTGCTAGAATCTTTGCATCCTTCCTAAATGATACATACCAAGGGTCTTGTGACACATTTTGGGACACTTCATATGCTTGGATTCATTAGAAACATCTTAAAAGACCTCCAACTTAATTTTCCACTATGTTTACTATGTCATTTTAGATGCTACTTTAGACTGGATAAAGAGAGATACATAGAAGAGGCACTTGTGAGTCTTTCTAAGTTCTTAAAATATCAAGGACTGTGTTCTCAAGTCCCAAGCCAACTCCAAAATTTATTGACATCTCATGGTCATCTTTAAGACCTATAAAACAAAAACAAATGTTAATAAAACATTTTTCCTACATAAACTATATGATTGCATATAATATGACTCCATTTATTTTATCCTCATGGAGTTTCCAACAACTTTTATTCTATACTCATTTTCATAATCATCCATTTGTAGGCACTTCTAGGCTAATTTTCACCATTGGGTCCTAAAACAAGGTTTATACTTACGGAGTCCATAGTGTTATTATAGGAGTTTATAGCTAGACTAATAGAGTATGTATATTTTATGATGGCTTAAAAATATCTCAAATACCCCTGCAATCAGGAACTAGGTAATTTTAAATCATGGATAATGTTAAAAATGCACATGACCTTCAATTTGGCTTCTAGGCTTAAGGGTTACCTTCATGCATGATTATAACCCTTCTTGGTTAGAGAATAATACTTGATTTAAAATATTATATAAAGGTTTTTTATATTTTTTTGTGTCCTCCATATTTTATAATCATCAATTGATCTTTTTTTGGTTTTTGGTTCACCATTTCATCAGTTTCCTCAAAATTGTCATCTTCATGCATGCTAAAATTGATCATGCTTTGAGACAAAATAAAGAGGGTTTCCATGTGATATCAATTATTTTATCCTTACCATAACTTCACATTTTTTCTCAAAAACAAACCTCACCCTAGGTTACCCTACTATTTTTTTCACTGTCTTAGTCACAGTCAACTGACTGTAAGTTATTTTGGATCTTAAAAGGTTTGATAAAGGTTAATATATGACCATTTTGGATTTATAAACTGAAAATATTATTTATTTTCACCTTATATTACTTTTTAAAGTGTTGAAACACTCTCAAACACACCCTTATAGTTCAGTGTTTGGCATTTAACTGGGATAGTTCAATTTGACCCTTGTCTAAAGGTGGAAAGATTGTGAGAAATATTGTTTACATGTGTGAGAGGTTATTTTTAACTCAATTTGATTTCAAATTATGTCTATAAAATATCATCTTGTATGTAAACTTCTTAAAACATCACCTAGTCTCAACTCCATAGGTCATTGTTTAGTGTATTGGTTGTATGTGCCATTTCAAGTGTTTGTACAGATAAGGGAGTAACCATATGAGGTCACCATGCAAATAATAATTTCTTATAATTTATTTTTTGGATCATGGATGTCCTTGAAACACTTTAATTTAAAACCAAGGCTAGTATAACCTAGAATATGAAAACTCCAAGCATAAGGTCACTTTCCTTTACAGTCCTTTAGGTGATTATTTTAGGGTTTTAGTGGCTTAAAAAGCATCTTGGGACTCTTAAATCACGCCTTTTCACTAAAAATTTACCCCTTAAAATTGTCATCATAATTTTATATGGTGGATAATAATAAACAAAAATCAATAACACTAGAAACTCTTCTTATCATGATATATGATATCTCAAAAAACCTCAAGGATCCCTGTTTGGTCCATTTGGGGAATGAGAACCCAATTTGATCTTATCATCCTTTGAAGTTAAAAAATTCATTTGAGTAGAATCCTAAATATTCATGGCATCAAATCCATGTATATTTTGTAATGTTAAGACTCAAATATAAATTACATCATCTACTCCATGGCTTACACCTCTGTATAACCTCTTAGAAACCATGTGGAAGCTGATTATGAATTGACTAGGTAGTGAACAAGGAAGAAGTGGGAAATTTTTCTTTTAAAGGGTGGTAAATAAACTATAACAAGGTAATTAAATTAAATAATCTTAAATCATTAACCCAATAAGACTAAAAAATCTTCAACATCATCCTCCATGTTGCAAAAAATATAGGTTATGCACTTATGACTGCCAACTTTGAGAAACAAACATAATTAGAAATATTCATTAAATGAATAAAGAGAGGAAGTGTTATATGATTTTAAAAAGATTATATTTGGCCTATCCACACTTAAAAACACTTCATCAAACTCACAAAACTCTATTGATTCCTAAAAATAAGAAATAACTGCACAATCATACCCCTCTTAAATGCAAGTTCATAAAAAACTATTTAGAGTGTAAGATGTTGTTAATGGAGGAGAAACCAATATTATATATATATATATATATATTGAGTGAACTTAGATTACTATCTACCTATAGAATCATTATTCCTAAATCCACCTATACGGCCTATAATGAGTGCTTGAACCTTCTCGTCCTTAGCTTTCCAAGTGAAAATGAAGTAAGAGAAGTTAGGAATGAAAAATTTTATGAAATATTTTCAATAAAAATGTGTAAATTACCTATGGGTAGGTGAAGAGGCACTACACCCATGTTTTTAGCTACAAGTGTACTCAAGGAGTCTGTATAAGTGCCCAATAGGGCCTAACAATAAGGAAAACTACCATTTATTAATCATAAATGACTATATAACTATCATATAATGGATATTGACATTATATTACCTCTCCCACATTGAAACATATCTTTGTGACAAATTTATTACTTGAAAAAAGTTGTACATGTCATTAATTGAACAAAAAGAGTGGCCAAATGACCCTTTTGCATATCAAATAAGGTGAAAGATAAATTAATTACTTGTAAGAACATTAAAACATGTTAAAGGAAATATTAGAACATTTTAAACATATTTATATATTTTGACCATATTTGACGAAGGTTGACCAACTTTGACTTTGGTTGACTAGGCCATGTCAAGAGGGATGAGCTTAGACAAGGACTAGGGGAAGGATAAGTAAAATGTTTAGAACATTATGAGACCCCATAAGACATGAAACCTTCTTAAAATTTTAAAAATATTAATTTTTGACCCAAATTTGTCATTAGGTAAAATTTAGTCAATGTTCTTGGTGATTCCTAGGGGTGGCATGCCAGTTATGCCTAAGACAAGTTGCCTAATCCTTCTATTTGGCATGGAGTCACACAAATGAGTACTTAAATTGATTTGAGTAGACCTTTGACTCAATGGAAATAATATGGTTGACCCATACACAAAAAATAAAAGACACATACCAATAAAGGGAAGGAAACACACAACTTGTGCTTTAAGAGCACTTAGGGAACACAACAACAAACTAAAACAAAACCAAACTAGACACACACTATCTTGAAATAATATCTCCCTCTTATATCAAAGGTAAATTTTGAAACTCTTATTTCCTCATATAACTAAGGGACACATGAGACATTTTTCCATTTGAACATTGGCATGGAAGCCTTCATCTTTTTCATGGTGTTGGCCAATCTTCTTGGCATGGATTTCATGTAGTTGAGATAACTTCAAAAAAATCACCTATAAATATGAATTATTCTTTCACTTCAACTAGCTTAGATTCCTCATAAGACTCCTTATTTTCTATATAATCCAATAATTCCTCACCAAAGAATGTTTCTTGGCTCCCCATGATGTCTTGAGAATGGACAAGTGGTTTATCAGCTACAATTTCTTTAAACTCATCAAGTAGCTTAGTGTAATCTTCCAAATCTTTATCATTGTCTCTTATGGAGATTCATTTGTCTATCTTCTCATATACTTGGCATTCAAAATTATAAATTTCTTCAAGCTCTTTTATAAACTCAATTTTCTATATCCATTATTCTTTGTCATCTCTCACATCAAGGATCACCTCTTCCTCATGAATGTTTTCTTCAAACACCTCATCTTGATCCTTGGTCAGATGGTCCACTCCAATTATACCCCCATCATTCTTATGAGCAGATATAAATTCATTTGAGTCTTCTTTATCTTGGTTCAATAAGGGTGAGTTATGTTTGATATCCCCAAGTGGAGTTTCAATGATAAATTCTTCTTCATCATTACTTGTGTCATCCTCTTGCTTTGCTACAAACTAAATTTGTTCCTCCTTTGATTCTTACCTTAAAATATTTTCTTCTTCAAGAAGAGATGGGGTGGGAGGGTGGCAAATGGATGGATGAGCTGAAGAAAGAATGTAAGGTGTAGTGAGAGGCTCATGAATGGATATGGAAGAAAGAGAAATATCTTGAAATGACTCTTAGATAACAACAACACTTTATTAGGTTAAGGGCACATCACTTTATTCCATAGCCACCTCATGACTTTCATAATTTTCTTGGACTGATCCTTTAACCTCTTTCTTTCATGAAGACTTTATAATTTGGTCCCAAGTTGGAAGCTTGGAACTAGTAGGCTCTTTTGAGGATTGAATAGGTTCTTCTTTAAGGAGAGAAATGGTGAAAGAGAGATATATAGGTTTATGTGTTGGGGATGGAGTGTGATGTTTATGGGTGGGCATGGAGATGGGTGAAACTTATTGAATGGGATCTTGAGGGAGAGGTAAGATAGGATGAGAAATAGGAAGGAGATGTACTTCATTAAATCTTTCATCATCTTCCTCATCTTCTTAAGGCTTTTCATAGCTTTTTAGAGAATCTTTTATAGCTATAACTTGTTCCATAGCCTCTTGGGTTTCACATCTCTCTAACCTATCAATCCACCATTGAAAATCCTCTCTTTCCATAGACACTCCTTCACTAATGACATATTGATTTTCTTCCTCAACATACACCCACATGTCCATTAACAATCCAACTAAAACTCTTAACCAATCCACAAGAACATCAAGAGTTTCATCACAACACTTATCTAGCACACTAATATGATTTTAAAATTATAGAAACTTTGGCATAATTGGACACAAATTTTTAGAATGAGAGGTGTATTAAGCTTGGACAAAGTGATTAGGTTGTTTAATTTCTTCAAGAAAGGTTTTCAAAGCTTTAAATTGTGCTCCAAACTAATGGTGTTTCTTGACTCCTTATGACAAGGCTAAGGTGAATATGGGTCATATGGCTGGTCAATAGTAACATAATCATTTGAAAAGGGACTAGATTGATCATAGGACTACCATGACTCATAAGGAGGATGGTATTCTTGATAAGACTATTGAGAAGGATATAAATGGTCACAAAAAGGTTTATATGGAGGTGTATGGTAAGGATTCTCCTCGTAGACATCCATATCAACTTCATAAGTCATGTGAAAAGAAAATAATTGATAAAATTATTCAAAAATAGATACTTGGGCTACTTACAATAAGAAAGACATTTGGAGTCACCATTGGTGCTTGCATGATACTTCTAAAATATGATAATAGAAAAGACACACCAATTATCTTCCCACTATTTGGACCCTATCCCATCGAGCATGTTAGAACTATAGTCATCAAATTCACACCTTAGGATACTTTGTTTAATCTTCTACAATTTTATATAACATTGAATCGTCTATCAAGTTATGGGTGAACTTGTAGGAGAGATGAATCTTTAGATTATGAGGGATAGCTCCCTAGATATGACTTGATTTGATTATGCTACTAAAACTACCTATTATGGGTTAAAAGGGAGAGAAATATACATAAAGAAAACCTAAACGAGTAGGTGATACACCAAGAGTTTCTTCCATTTAGACACTTGGAATTTTCATAATGAACTAAGACAACCAAATTAGCCTAAACACCATTAATGGAGTTCCCTAGCATTAGTGTTTCTCATGAAGGCACATACCAACTCAGAAAATGAAAGAAAGTTAATGGAAGCTTAGATATGACACTACCAAAATCATACACACTTCAAGAGTATATTGTAGCAACAAACACTTCATGAAACCTATTAGGAGAGAAGTCATTTATAGCAACACATCAAAGGATTTTTTGAAAACAAGTTGAACTCAATGTATACTCAAAATTCAAGATGGATCACTTTAACATGTAATGAAAATGGAATTAGAGTATAAATAGCTTACTTCTCATTATCTTAAGTACAAGTCAAGGTATAATTTTGGTAGGGCTTCACCATACCAAGAGTTGGAATCCTTTATAATAGCCAAAATGGCTCATATTTATGCAACTTGGAAGAAGAGAGAGAAGAGAGAAGTCAAAGAGGTATAATGACAAGTATATAAAGGTGATAATCACTTAAAATACATGTGGATCTAGTGGAAAATTAATCATGAAACTAATTTACACATCATCTCATTCCAAATTAGCCTCTTCTCCAAGTGTGGTGTAGCAAATCTTCTTAATCATTCTCTCTTGTAAATTTCATTCATCATAGGCTTAATTTTGAGCATTACAAAACAATTTAAGACAAGTGTCTCATGTATGATGAGGAGAGGGAGTTACAAAGAAGCCTTCACCTAAATTGGGAGTTTTCTTGATCATGACATTCTCTTACACAAGCTCAATCCTCTCATATCATCAAGATCACTCTCCAATAGGCATTTCTTCATACTTGGTGCTAGAATATTTTCATCCTTCCTAAATAATACATACCATGGGTCTTGTGAAACATGTTGGACACTTCATATGCTTTGTTTCATTAGAAACATCTTAAAAATCCTCCAACTTGAGTTTCCACTATGTTCACTATGTCATTTTAGATGCCACTTTAGAATGGATAATGAGAGAGACCTAGAAGAGGATCTTGTGAGTTTTTATAAAGTTTAAAAATGGCATGGAGTGTTTGAAAAAGTCCTAAAATACCTCCCAAAGTGATTAACATATCATGGTCATCTTTAGGACCTATAAAACATAAAAATAATCAAGAAAACCTTTTTTCATTCATTACTTGTATGGATTTTGTATAATATGACTCCATAGATCTAATCCTAGTGGATTTTATAAAAAAATTTATTTTATAATGATGTTCATATTAATTTATTTGGAGGCACTTCTAGGCTCATTTTCACCATCAGGTCCTAAAATAGGGTTTATACTAATGGAGTCTGTAGTTTTGTTGTAAGAGTCTAAGGCTAGATTGATGGAGTTTGTATCTTTTATAATGGATTAAAAATATATAAAATACCCATAAAATCATTAAATATTCAATTATAAATAATTCATAAGGTAAAAACTGCACATGACCCTCAATTTGGCTTGTAGGCTTAAGGGTTTCCTTCATGCATGACTGTAACCCTTCTTGGTTAGAGAATCATGCTTAATTTTAAATATTATATCAAGGTTTTTTAAATATTTTTTTAGGTTTCATCCATATTTTACAATCATCACTTGTTATTTTTTTCAATTTTTGATTCACCATTTCATCATTTTCCTCAAAATTGTCATTTTCATGGATGTTAAAACTGACCCTACTCTGAGACAAAATAAAAAGGGTTTTCCTTGATATATACTTAAATAAAAATATTAGGGAGTGTCTCATGCATCAAAATTATGATTTGAAACAAATTTTATCTTCCAATTCCAATGATATACCTTCTAAATCTTGGCATTTGTTGGGTAGGCTTATGAAGAAGGCAGTCTATGTAAGGAGGTGAGTGTGGACTAAGACACCCTTGTTTGTGATCATTGAATATGGTTAGATTAAAAATTATATATCATTAAACTTCCTAGAGTGTTTTCATACTTTCATCTAAACTCAATTTATCTTTTGTGGGCTTCTAATGCTTAAAACTATCACTCTTCCCCTTGACTACCTAGTACACACTTAACTATAAGTGTATCCAAGGGTCTATATTATCCAAGGATTTTTATAGATCATATTTATCTTGGTGGACGTTTCCATGTGATATAAATTTTGTTTTCCTTACCATATCATCTCATTTATTTCTCAAAAACAAACATCACCCTAGGTTACCCTCCTATTTTGTTCATTATCTCAGTCACATTCAACTGACTATAAGTTATTTTAGATCTTAAAAGGTTTGATCAAGGTTATTAGATGATGATTTTGGATTTATAAACTCAAAAGATTATTTATTTTTACCTTATATTACTTTTTAAATTTTTGAAACACTCTCAAAAACACCCTTATAGCTCACTATTTGACATTTGACTAGGACAATTTCATTTGACCCTTGTTTGAAGGTGGAAAGAATGTGAGAAATCTTTTTTATAGGTGTAAGATGGTATGTTGTACTAAATTTTAGTTCACATCATGTTTATAAAGTATCATATTCTATTTTAACTTCTCCAAATATCACCTAATCTCAACTTCATAGGTCATTGTTCAGTGTATTGGCTATAGGTGCCATTTCAGGCCTATGTAAGGACATGGGAGTAACCATAGGAGGTCACCATGCCAAGAATCATTAATTATAATTTATTTTTTATATCATGGATGTCCTTGAAACAAATTAATTTAAAACCAAGGTTATTATAACCTATAAGATCAAAACTCCAAGCATAAGGTCACTTTCCTTTATAGTCTTGTAGGTGATTACTACAGGGCTTTAGTGGCTTAAAAATCATCTTGAGACTCTTCAATAACCCATTTTCACTCATCATTTACCATTTATAATTGGAATTATAATTATATGTGGTGGATAATACTAAACCAAACAATCAAGAACATTATAAACTCTTCTTGTCATGATAAATACTATCTCAAAAAACATTAAGGATCTTTGTTTGGTCCATTTGGGGATTGAGAAACTAATTTGATTTTATCATCTTTTGAAGTGAAAACCTTAACTTTTGTAACATGATAAGTATTCATTTCATGTAATAAATTCCTCTTGTGGAATGTTAGGACTCAAATATAAATTCTACCATGTACTCCATGACTCACACCTCCATACAACCTCTTGGAAACCTTGTAAAAGTTGACTGTGAATTGACTAGGTAGTGAACAAGGAAGAAGAGGGAAAATTTGATTTTAAAGGGTGATAAATAACATCTCACAAGGTAATTAAATGAAATAAATATTAAATTATTAACCCAATCATATTAAAAATCTTCAAGATCATCCTCCACATTGCAAAAAACATAGGTTATGCACCCATGACT
The DNA here is from genome assembly GCA_037957365.1 of Torreya grandis. Taxonomy (NCBI): domain Eukaryota; kingdom Viridiplantae; phylum Streptophyta; class Pinopsida; order Cupressales; family Taxaceae; genus Torreya; species Torreya grandis. The sequence goes on along the minus strand of JARHVA010003697.1, from coordinate 1,511,353 downwards.
GCCAACTTTGAGAAACAAGAATAATTGGAAATATTCCTTAAAGGCATCAAGAGGGTAAGTGTTATATGATTTAAAAAAAATTGGATATGGCCTATTAAAACCTAAAAAAACTTCATAAAACTCACACAACTCCATGGATTCTTGAAAATAGGAAACAAATGCACAATCATACCCCTCTTCAATGTAAGTTCATAAAAAGCTATCTAGAGTTTAAGTGATTTTTCATGAATGAGGAGCCACCATTATGATATTTATTTTTATATATGTTGAGTTAAATTATATTAATATATTCTTATATATGCATTCTTCCTGACTCCACCTGTACGACCCATAATGAGTGCTTGAACCTGCTCTTCCATAGCTTGCCAAGTGAAAATGAAGGAAAATAAGTTAGGAATGAATTTTTTTATGAAATATTTTCAATAAAAACATGTAAATTACCTATTTTAATCTAAATAAGAACTACACCCACGTTTTTAGCTACAAGTGCACTCAAGGAGTCTGTACAAGTGCCCAAAAGGGCCTAAAAACAAGGAAAACTACCATTTCTTGATCATAATTGATTCTATAACTATCATCTGATGGATATTGAAACTATATAGCCTCTCCCATGTTTAACCACATCTATGTGAAAAATTTGTTGCTTATAAATAATCATACATGTCATTAATTAAGCTAAAAATGTGGCTAAATGACCATGTTTGCATATGAAACATGGTGAAAGATAAATTAATGACTTGGAAACACTTTAAAACATTATAAAAACAATATTATAACACTTTAAACAAAATTTTATCTTTTGAACATCATTGACCAAGGTTGACCAACTTTGGCTTTGGTTGACTAGGTCATTTTAAGAGGGATGAGCTTAGACAAGGACTAGGGGAAGGATAAGTAAGATATTTACACCATTATGAGACCACATAGGACATGAAGCCTTATTAAAAATATAAAAATAGTAGGTATTGGCCCAAATTTGACTTGGGGTCAAATTTAATCAACACTAATCACTCCCCCATAAATAGGAGTGCCTACCTCTAATGTTACCCATCTTACTCTAGTTACCTCTAATCCATGAAACAATAATCCAATTATAAGCCTTGTGGTGTCCATACCCTCCCTGTTACCACCAATTAGAATAATATTCACCAAACATCCATTGGCCATTAAACCAACCACCACTCTGACCCAACATGCAACCTTTAGCTATCTTCATAACCCATAAGGGCACATGCCTGCTACCCAACCACCCACCTCTACCCAACCATTAACATCCACATACCAATATATATATTATACCCAACCTCTAAGGACCACATACTAATATGTGGAGTCATCTCAACCATCTACAAATTATTCACACATTTCTTAACCTCAATAAAATAAACCATATAACTACACATCCCAATAACCTCAAGTAAATTTCAGGAAGTTGATCATGGATAAGATGACTACACTTGAGTCATACATCTTCAAAACCCATAATCTCCTATATTATGATCAAATTTTTAATGATCCTATTCACCCTTCGGTCCCCATTAGACCTTAATTGGTCTAATGGGAATGATATGTTTTTGATATTCAATATATGCATAAATACCCTTAAAACACCATATAATACTCCTTTAGGAAGGAATAACTCCACAATGTCTCTTCAAGGGTAAAACCTCCAATATCCTCTTACAATAGAAGACTCAATTCTTACTTGATTGATATCTTTAACATGATAATCATCTCCTATATCTAGACATCTATCTAACTCATGGATGGGTAACCTCCTAGTCCCAATATAGGCCGACCATTACCCAATGTACTAATTACACAAGTTACTCCATTATCCTAATATATTGTAATTAGATAACTAACTAAGGGGATGTGTGCCACATGTTGGCATCTCCATCAACCCATACACATTAATATATCATATCCCTAGTTACGTAGCATTACTTCCCTCCTTGACATGTTTCATCCCTGAAACATAAGAAGAAACAAAATAATGAGTGTGCTTTAAATCATTCCACACTTGTCTCCAATCCCAATCATCTAGCCATCCATTTGTGATCTTGGAAGGTGATAGCTCTCCAATCTTGTTTCCAAATTCCATTGTGCTCCTCTGATTTCGTTCATGATCATAATTATATTGCTTTGGTGTCCAAGCATAATTATTCCTATTTTTATTCCATGTACCATATTTTGTTGTGCTACTCTGATTCCAACCATGAACATAGTAGGTATTCTTCCATGCATAGTCATAGCAATTTCCCCATTCATTCTATGTGTCATAGTATTTTTTCTTTATATTCCATGCATATCCAAAATGATTGGAAATTTGATTTCCTATATAGACAAAATGATTGTTGTTATGACACTTCCTCACCTAGTTCCATGATGGTTTCCTCTCATGATGATGCAGGTGTCTATATACCTTAACCTTTTCCAATAATTTGACATTATCCACCTTTACTTCTACCTTTTCTACCTTTTCCTTCTTTATCTCTTGAGTAGATGAAGTGTTCATTTTTAGTGTGTCTTTATCTATATCATCTAAATCTTTATCACGATCTTCATCACCTATTTAAATCTCATCCTCATGATATACCTGGATTGTTATTGGTGCCTTTTTCACTATGATATCTTTTAAAGTGATCTTCTTTTTCTTATACCAAAACTTCATGAACTTTTTCTGAACATTAATATTCATTATTCCCAAAGTCTCTAACCATGGATATCCAAGAACTATATCCACATCATCCATATCCAAAGCATAAAAATCTAAATGCAAAACATATATTTCCATAATGAGCCTTAGATCTTCAAACATTGAAATATTCTTACCATCTACTTGAACCTCCTTGATATTATTTACTTGAACATGTAGATGCTTGGCCATATTCATGTTAATGAAGTTATACTTTTTGGTAGGGTTTATGGACACAACCACATTTTTCTTTTGAATGCATCCATGAAATTTAAAAATTGACTTGAATTTCTTTGGAGCCAAATTATTTGAACCCTTATCATCTAATTCTTCTTCTTCTTCTTTTTCTTGTTCTTCTTCTTCTTCATCTGCTTCTTCTATTGCTTCTTCTTCTTCTTCTTCTTCTTCTTCTTCTTCTATTGATTATTATATTTCATCTTCTTTTTTTACTTCTTCTACTACTTCTTATTTCATATCCCAACAATCTAAAAAGATCTGTTCCATTTCTTTCCATGAAGAAAACCTTTCTATACAGCTCAATTGATCAAACCAATGTAGTGCAGGCCCAGACAAAAAGGGAAGTGATCATCTTTGCCCAATTTTTTTTTAAATGATTATCCAAAAGGAGCTAGAATTCTCTAGCATCAATTTCATCCTCCCCTAATTTTTTTTTCAACTCCATGATCCACAAAAAAATTAGGGTTCATGAAACCCTAAAATATTAATAACTCATACAAAACTGATCCATAAAATTGTAACAAATAACACCAAACAACTTGAATTTTTTTAAAATTTTTACTGTGCTTCTCTTATATCTACTTACATCTCCAGTAAAAATTTTGAATAAAAATTCCCTATATTTCAGAAGATATAGCAAAATTATTATAAAATCTAAAATAGAAATAACTCCCTCAAAAAAAATAAAAAAAATCTCAATTTTTTTATTGTGACTTATTTGAAATATTATCCATATCTAGTAAAACATTTGTGGAAAAATTCACAACCAATAAAAATTTATTGATGATTCAAAAAAACTAGGATTTCTCTCCACAAATTGCCCAAATCAAAGCTTTGATAACACTTGATATGTTCTTGATATTCAATATATGCATAAATACCATTAAGGTAGGGAAACACCATATAATACTCCTTTAGGAAGGAATAACTCCACAATGTCCCTTCGAGGGGACAACCTCCAATATCCTCTTATAATAGAAGACTCAATGCTTACTTGATTGATATCTTTACCATGATAATCATCTCCTATATATAGACATCTATCTAACCCATGGATGGGTAACCTCATAATCCCAATGTCAGCTAACCATTACCCAATGTACTAATTCCATAAGTTACTCCATTAGCCTAATATATTGTAATCACATAACTAACTAAGGCGATGTGTGCCACATGTCGGCATCTCCATCAGCCCATACACGTTAATATATCATATCCCTAGGTACATAGTAGGGAACTTCCAAAATTTACCAAATTTAATAGTAAGGAAGACCCTAAACAACATTAAGAGCATTTAGGAATTTATGCTACTTGATTTCCCAAGATGACGCTCTTCTCCTCCATACCTTTCCTATGTCAATATCTGGACCGGTATTGGATTGGTATAGTGTCATACCCAAAAATTCTGTACTCTCTTTCACCCAATTAGCCCAAAACTTCTTGGACCAATTTTTGATCAATATATCAAATAAATTTTATATTATCAACCTTTACTCCATTCAACAATTTGAAAATGAATCTATTGCTGATTTTGTGGCTCATTAGAGGAGCTTAATCAACCAACTTTCATTTTCATTGCCTCAACTTGAGCTTATAGAGCTCTTCATCTAGGCATGTACAAAACATATTTCATCCACATTGCATGTTCAAAGCCTTTAAACCTTTGATGAAGCTTTTACCATGGCTCACAAACTGGAAAATAAAGCCATTGATGAAGGAAGGTTAAAGTTTAAGATCAAGAACTCAACTTACAAACCCAATGATCCCTTTTCTTCCAAACCAATCCCAACACTAAAAAAAAAGCAAACACTAATTCCATTTTCCTCAAATCCACACCACTACCATCTACCAACCAACAAAACCCAAGAAACCAAACCATCGACTCCTCTAATAATTCAAACTAAAACCAAAGGAACCAAACTTAGAATAACTATAAATTATTAACTCCAATTGGGATCCATATCCTTATATTTTGGAAAAGTTACTTGAAGCCAATATAATCCAAATTCTACCAATTAAACCACCCTAATATTTTGATGATTCTTTCCCCATACCGGTTTGGTATAATGAGAATGACCATTGTACCTTTCAATGAGTCATAAGAGATGACATCAATAGGTGAAACACCTTCAAATACCTTGTCCAATCCCTCATTGACAAGGGGGACATGAAGTTGGACAATCTTAATGTACCACTAAAAAAAGCCCTTGACATATTCTACAAGCCTTTTCCTAATAATTTTCCTTCTACCCCTTACCATGATAATAAACTAGACACACCTCATGAGTCACATATTATTAATGTGGTTTTTGAAGAATCCATTGTTGAAGAAAGCATTACCTTAACTACCTCTTTCTCTATTCCCCTAATAAAAGAAAAACAACTACCTTTTATTCCTTTGAACACCCAAATAAAGGAAGCCACATACCCACACCTCCATTAGAGGATACCACACCTACCTCCCCTATCATAAAACCATCCACCCCCTCTTTAGAAGCTATCTCACAAGAGAAGATGACTTCATCCATCCAACCTCTAATTTCAAAATCTTCTGTCAAAGGTCAAGACAAAGGTAAAGGAACCAAACTAGAACTTTTAACCCCTTCTTTGGAATACCAACCTAGCCCTTATAAACTAACTAAAACCTCTACCTAACAAACTAAAAAATCCTCAAAATTAATTGACCCTCAAACACTTAAACCCACCAAGAAAACTAAAGTGACCAAATCCCCTCCAAAACTAACAACTAAAACAACCAAAGAAGTAAAACCACCAAAAGGCCCAAAAACTTAAATTTTACCTACATCAACCTTGCCCTCTATTTTGGGTCCTCATCCCTCTACCTTGCTCATGAAGTCAATCATTTTTACCAAAATCCCCTCGCCTTTATTGTTCACACCTTCATACTTTCTTTTTACGACACCTTTCCTCACTACATCAACAATTCATAAGTTACCTAACTTGCCTTCCTTTTCCTCGAACTCATCAACTATATTTCCTAAACCAAAACCATCAACCAAGCATACCCATTTACCCAAGACACCTACTACTAAACCTATTCCCACACAACCTTCTACTTCAATACCCAAAAGAAAGACTGCTAAACCTTTACCACCTTTATCTAAATCCTACCTAACCATTCTCTAGTGGTTATTTTTAAATTCTTCCTAGAGTTTACCACCCATCAAACCCTTTGACCCCTCACATACCAAACACTCTTTGTTTAATGATAACTTGATATGTGTATACCATAGGGCACCAGGACATGACATAAAAATTATAAATCTCTCTAAGCTCTTGTTCATAGCCTTTATGAAGATGATGATCAATTATCAAATAAACCTCTTTCATCCCCATTGCCAATCCAACCACCAACTCAACCCATCCAACCTTAAGTCTCACCCAAAATTAAAGAGGAACCAAAGTAACTACCCAATCTAAAAACCCCCTTATCCACACTATTCATGTGATTACCTGATCTTGGTCCCAATAGAAGGATAAAGGGAAGTCTAAGGCATCCATTCCTTGGACTTACCCATCCCAAAACTACCAATAAAATAATACCCAACCATACCTATCTTTAAACAAACCCAAGGTGTCTATATTAGGTTCCTCCCCATCTAACCCTCGTTACCCTAACCCATATGCAATATCCATCCAAAAAACTATTTTCAATCAACTTCACCAAAGTCCAACAAAAATGAGCTTATATGAATTAGTTTCAACCTCTCCCCATCATGACCAAGCACTCGTAGAATCCTTACAATTCATCAAGGTCCAACCCAATGACCCTCAACATCTAACTACCTTTGTTGGTGCCCTTTCAACTTCTAACCTTGTCACCTTCAAAGATTTAGATATACCTTATATTCATCTAGAAGATCCTAATCCCCTCTCTTCATTATGGCATACATTAATCAAACCTACATCAAAAGGGTGATGATTGATGGAGAATCCATCATCAATATTATTTTCTCTTAGGATTATGACCAACTAAACTTACCCACAAACATCATGTCTAAAAGCATAATGGTCCTTCATTCTTTCAATGATACCACAGCTACTACCTTGGGCATAATTGTCCTCCATATCTATGTAGGGCCCCATACCATTCCCAAACATTTTAATGTTATAGAAGGAAAATTACAATATGTTGTTTTACTCATGCACCCTTGGATTCATGCTATGATTTATGTCCCTTCAACCTTACATTGATGTGTCAAATTTGATCATGAAGGGCAAGTTGTGACTATCCAAGCTGACCCTAGTCCTTTCACATCTTGCAATATGATATATTATCCTAATGATAGCTTTCTTCCTCCTTCATCCACCTCATAACCATATGATAATGACACAACCCCACCAACCAAACACCATGACACTTCCACACCAAATGTTGATGAAGTTTCTACTAGCTCATCTATCCCTTCTTCCCAGATTTATGTAGAGAACCCCATTGCAACCACATTCTAATGTCTTTCCCTCAATGAATATAGACTCTTAGCCCTGGATGCTTTCTCTACTCCCAAATAACATGGGAATATCATGCATGACCCTTATTATGACCCTAAAATTAGAACCATCATCCCCTTCAAGCTCCTTAACCATCAAATAAGATTTATTTATGGGGGACTTGATCAACCACTTCTAGCCCCTATCACTACTTCATCCATCTAACCATTTACCTCTAAATTTTTGTATCTTAGCAAACTAGAGTTTGCTAAGTTGTATCTTCATAGATGTGATTGAAATGATTTGGCCTCAATCGATATGAATGAGGGTCTCATGAGTTACCCCATATCAAAATTTTATAACCTCATGAATCATTTGGCTTTGGGTATGAACCACCTAAAGAACCAACTAACTCACCCAAACCCATAAAGGAAGATATCTCATCCTCACCAACCTAACCACTTTTCACACTTGAAATTCTTGACATCATCCCCCTAACTTTTATTTTAGTCACTACCATTAGTATGGTCTCTCTCATCTACCAAAAGGATGGCCGAATGAAAGTCCTTTCAATCATATACCCTGAAATGGTAGATAATGATTCTCATACCATCAACACCATCCAACAACAAGATGATGATTCCATTTTTACCTAAATTGGTGTGGGGGATTATTATATCCAAAAATCCCTTCCTCCTAAGGTCTTGACCATGTCAAATTAATCCACCATGGATATCAATTTGGACATTCTAGATAACCCTCGCATTGTCAAATTGGGCCAATCACTAAATGTTGAAGAACTCTAGGAGTTCTCCACTTTCCTCCAAGACTATAGCATAAAATTCACTTGGTCTTATATTGATATGCCCAAGATTTACCTCACCATTTATAATCATAACATAGTCACTCATCATGATGCCAAGCCCATTAAACACAAAATTTGCTGCATGCATCCTTACATAGCCCTTCTTATCAAAGAAGAGCTTTAGCATCTCCTATCTACAAACTTCATTCAACTCATTAACTACCCCAAATAGGTGTCAAATATCTACCTATCACTAAATTCACTGGGGGTCTATGCATTTGTGTGGACTTTCATGACTTAACCTCACCTACCCTAAGGATGACTTTATTCTAGCTAGAATTGACTAGCTTGTTGATATTACAACTGGCTATGAGATGTTATCTCTCATGGATACGTTTTTAGGTTATAATCATTTCTTTATTGTTCCTAAATATTATAAAACTACCTTTACCACCCTTTGGGGAACTTTTGGCTATAGAGTCATGCCTTTCAGGTTAAATAACACTAGTGTAACCTACCAACATGCCATGCCTTATATCTTTCATGATAACATCCATAAGATTGTATAAGACTATGTGGATGACCTTATCGAGAAATACAAACTCATAAAATATCACTTGATTGTTCTTATGATCATATTTTAACACCTCATTTGTTATTATGTTTGCCTTAATCCCCAAAAATGCATTTTTGGGTCCTTTCAAAAAAGCTTCTTGTATTTATTGTCTCTCTTCATAGAATAAAAGTAGACCCTAGTAAACTTAGATCAATTTTGGACATGCCTCCTCAAACTAGCCTTAAGTAGCTTTGTAGCCTATAGGGAAAACTTCAATCCATTCATCATTTTATTTCCCAACTTTTAGATCAGTGTCAACCTTTTCATCACCCTATAAAGAAGGATGTCTCTTTCAAATGGAATAGAGATTATCAAAATAACTTTGATTCACTTAAATAGTACATTTTATCACCACTTTTCCTCACCCCTCCTAAGGATGACCACCCCTTTTACCTATATATCTCTACCACCAACCATTCCCTAGGGGAAGTGTTGGCTCACCAAGAAGAACAAAACAAAGAGAAATCTATATACTACATTAGACACACACTTGTAGAATATGAAACTCAGTATACACATATTGAGAAACTCTATTTATCATTAAACTTTGTGGCCTCCAAACTCTACCACTACCTTTTTAACCATAAAACCTATGTCAAAACTAATACCAACCCACTCAAGTATATGCACTCTAAACCATAATAATACTAATGTATGGCTAAGTGGCTCATGTTCCTAGCTAAATTCGATGTTGAATTCCTCTAGTAGAATTTGATTAAAGGGCAGGTCATTGCCAACCAATTGGTTGAATATCCTTTACCAAAAAACCAATCACCTCATCTTGCCTTTCTAGACAAGTCTATCATGACTATTTTTTAATAAGATGACATAACTTACCAAATGACCATGCTATTTGATGGCTTAAAGTGATAATAAGGAGTGCTGGATTTATTTTCATTCCTCTTGATGGTAAACCCCTTCTTATCTTCTTCAAACTTCAATTTGAATGTACCAATAATATGGTTGAGTACGAAGCCCTAGTGATAGGTCTTTGAACTGCTCTAACCTTGGGAATTAGACAATCCATGTCTTTTGTGATTCCTAGCTTATGGTCAACCAAGTCAATGGATACTATAAATGTAAGAATGATGTCTTGTAAAAATATAAACTTTTAGTTGACAAAATCTGAAGATCATTTGAACAATACCTAGTCCAATCTATTCCTTGATCTACCAATAAATTCATAGATATAATTATCTACCTTACTTCCTAGATCCCTTCTTAGCCTTCTAGTCCCAAAATATTTGTCACCATTCATACTTTTACAACACCCTCTTATATCTAATCCAACCTTCTTACCATTTTTAATGTGGAGGAATCCCCACTTGACATTTGGTATGACCAAACTCTTAACTACCTCAACCTAGGCATTGTTCCTCCCAACCTCTCTAGGAATGCTCAAAGAGCCTTTGTTCAGAATACATCTCATTACACCATACTAGGGGGAATCCTTTACAAATTTGGTTTCAATGATCTCCTTCTTCATTACCTATAAAACCATGAAGCTTCCCATGCCATTAAAGAAACACATGATGGGATCTATGGGGAATATTTTAGTGTCTTAATGATCATTAAACATATCCTTCACCTTGGCTACTATTAACCCATGCTCAACCAAGACTATTGTGATTATATAAAAAAGTGTGTTAAATGTCAACATCATGATAATTTATATCATGCACTAGCCAATAACATCCATGTATCTAAGGAATTTTGGCCTTTTTCTTAATGGGGGCTTGATCTCATTAGGGTAATTAACCCCATTCTTTATAGTAGCATATATCCATCATCACAACCATTGAATACTTCACCAAATGGGTAGAATCTATTCCTCTTATCTCAACCAAATAGGAGAAGATTATTGACTTTATCAACCATTATATCATCTATTATTTTGGCATTCCTCTTAAGATCATCACTGATAATGGCAAATCCTTCAAAAATAAGCAAGTCCAAGGTTTATATAATGCATTTGGCATTGATTTAAGCATTTCATCACCTTATCAACCATAAGTAAATAGATAGGTGGAAGCCTCTAATAAAACCCTCACCAAAATACTAACGAAAATTATCAGTGCTTCAAGTTGGGATTAACAAGTACACATCCCATTAACTTTATAGGCCTATCATACTATCATTCAAACTTCTATGGGTGCTACCTCTTTCTCTCTAGTCTTCAGAGTAGAGGTAGTCTTGCCTCTTGAAGTCTAAATCTCCTCTCTTCACATATCTTTTTAGGAATTTATTTCTAAAGAATATTTTCATTAACACCATTTAACTCAACTTAAGCTACTTTATGAGCATCATTTAGTATCCCTCACCCACCTATATATATATCAAGAGTGTATCAAACACACTTATAACAAGTGCCTCAAACAATAATAATTCAATAGCGAAGACCTCATCCTAAATGAAAACCAACACATGACCAACATGGAAAAGAGTAGACAAGGCAAGTTTTCTTTCAATTGGATTTGACCCTACATCATTACCCATAATTATGGATCATGAGCTTATCATTTGTCCTCTCTCAAAGGTAATATATAACCTAAGCCCCTCAACACTTCACATCTATGTCTATTTTTCTATTAACGAAGGATCAAGCTCACTCCTTTTATCTAACTTAAGCTCATCCCTTGATTATGAGATTTTAACCTTCACCCATATTTCTCCTCTCATGTTGAGGACAATTGATTACAATATCGAACCATGTGATTAATCATCATAGTCATTGCCTAATCTTAAATGTGGGTACCACGTCTCTACCCATAACATGGTTCTCATGGATACTTTTCATCTCTAACAAGATGGAATCCCATGGTCATTTTCTCTATAAAAGAACCATACTTTTTCATATCATTAACCTTCTTGTGTTAAAATTTTTCCCTGATAAAGGCAAACCTTTGAACCTAATTAGACCTATCCATGTCTAAAAAAATCACATCCAAAAACAATTTGAATACAAAAATATTACTTGGGTCAATATCTTAAGCATTGTAGAATTCTCCCTTAAAGGACAACTACCCAAAATAAAATAAACATTTCCAAATATAAGGTAGACTACTCCCTTGTAAGGTAGCTATCAAGAACATTAAACAAAGCCACTAAAAATATACCACTCCTTTGAAGTATGGCTAAGTTAACTTTGTCAAAAAGAAGAGATATTCCTTGGAATATTCCCACATTGATCAACTTCCCATATGTAAAAATAAATAAAAATACCCACTATCACAATCAAAGACAATTCTAAATAATCTTGAAAGTTCTAATCAGTTGTCAAAAACCATAATAAGTTGGAAGTTGTAATCGGCTTTCATATGTAGACTTCTTGCATTGATCAGTCTACATCTAGCATACACCATGGAATTATCTATTACCATTCTTAGGTCACCTATAGAAGGAGTAGACTAATTCACATGAGGTTATCATACATATCACCCATTACCCTTCACACAACCTATCACCCATATTCCCTTTAGACTATCTATAAATCAAGTGATTTAGATCTTACTTGACACCCTATGATCAAGAAAACATTTTTATCCACTAATGACCACTCATGCACAGTGTTTGAAGGGCATATTATATTCATTAATTCAATCCCACTTTGGGTCTATTTTTAGTCATTGTCAAAAATAAAGCATTATACCTTATTCTTAATGTGCTTGGTTGATGTTTTCATCATAACTTTTACCATCCAGTGTTGTAACAACAATAATAGTTATTTTTACATTAAGTGAGATTACAACAAATCTAACCATACAAATCATAACCATAACCATAACATTCATAAGTATCCACATAACCTTAAGCATGATAAAATTCAACCAATGACATCTAGCACATTTTATACATAACAAACTATGTAATATTTTATTTAGGGTGTGAGAAGTCACAAAACACATACAAAGTTATCAAACTATCCATGATTCACCTAAGTCCCCTACATATATTATTTTCCTACCTAAGACTAGACTAAGTGTTTGGTGACTATAGATTTATGTTCAACCATCCTTCAACTTGATTTCTCCATAAACTAGCATCTATAAGATTCCTTATCTCATTATTTGCTAAAGGGTGTACTTTATTTTCCTCTTTTGCATTCATTCCCATAGGGTGAGAATCATATTTTTCTTTAGGTCATTCACCTTGATCACCTATCATAGCCATTTCGTCTCTATTATCTAGTTGTTCTACTTGCATAGGTACCACCAGTTGTTGCCACATCACACATCCCCTTAGATAGTGAGGGTTCCATCTATAGATATGTTGATGATCATGTTCTCTATCCCTATATATTGCACAGTGAAATTCTCACCTTCTTCATTGCTACAGAGGTAAGAATTTAGGCTCAAGCTTAGGATATAGTTGTCTTTCCTTTTGTTTCTGATCTAGCAGTACTTCCATTATCACCATTACATGTTGCATTATCTAGTAGATCTACACATTTACCATATTGATTATTTCAGGTCATGAGAGTTGTTGATTATTTCCACCATTGTTCCCATTATTTTCCGTATTTAACCTTGTGTATTTCTCTACACTCTCTATAACCTGTAAAAATAAATAACTCAATGATAGACATTTGTCTTTATCATGATTCTTTAAATATAATACTTGACCATTCTTCCTCACTAGCATGATTCTCCATTCCATTGATAGGAAAGGTTATATGATATCATTGATTCCCTTAAACAATATTACCATTTAAAAAATTCATGTATACTTGCCTTTTGTGTATACATGTACCCCTTGGTCCACCTAGCCATCTCAATAAAGTTATCATGCACCATCATGATTTCCCTTTGTCACCCTTGTCATCTAATCTACATTCAATGTATTTGATTATTTTGAATCTTCCAATCATTGTGGGCTTGATCATTATCACCTTTACCTTGATTGATGTAAACTATCTATTATCCATGTACCACCACAATGGTCATGCCTCCAAAAGTACCACTATTACTGGTAATTTCATCTTCTAAATCCTTATCATTGTATAAAATCTTCCATCATAGGTAGGTCATCATGAATTCACAATAATACATTCACCTTCCTATCCCCTCTACCATCTTATTACTACTATCCCATTGCCACATGATCTAAATGTTAGACCCTAATTATTGGTAGTACCTGCTCAAACATGGTAGTCTTTTCTTTTATACCAATTGAAATTTCATCTATATCTAGGGAAGGATCACCTTCTCCAACTATTTAACCAATCTCTTGAACCATGTAGCTTCTTTTTGGTTAAGCCTGACCAAGTAGAACTCCAAGTCATTAGCTTCAAGAAACTAGGACAGAGGAAGTAAATATGACTAGCTTTCATCTAGCCTACCCATGTAACTCTTGGGTCAGGCACAATCCATCATCTATCATTCACCACCCTACTAATTTTATACCTTATAAAATCTACTTGACCATCAAATAAATTCTTTGTAGGTCATTAATTCACTACTACCCTTAACTTGGATCACAACAATGATGACCTTTTGCAAACATGACTATGTAAATCCTGATAGACACCCACCTAGTAAAACAAAACTTGTAATGATAGTTACTATCACTATGATTATACATTCACACAATTTTAGAAGGTACAAACTCCTTACAATGACACCTCTTTTTCAGATTAGCTCCATTTAAGGTCATTTTTGGTGCTTAGCATTGTGTTCCCTTCTTATTTATCCTACCTTACCCATTTGTGTCTCTCATCCTAATAAATGTCAGATCATTATGGTAACTATTCACCAATCTATACCATATGCTTTCACCATCACCAGAACCTAAAACCACTATTTTACAATACTATATCCATTATCCCAAACCAACCCATGTGGTTTATCAACTTGAGGTAGCCAATTTGAACACCACTCACTCAAACCTTGTTGAACTACATTGGCCTGATGTCCATTGACTATGTAGGCACTACATGACTTATAAGGGAAATTTTGCTACTAACAAGTAATTACACTTCCATTTTCCTTCTCATTAACTTTTTTTGCTAACAATACCCTCTTGCCTAGGGCATCCTATATCGGGGAAGCTTTGGATTTTTCTTAGCATCCTTATATTTTAACATCACCTAATACTTCATCTTTATTTTTCCCTAATTGTTGGGAGAACTACATTGGCCTGAGGTCTTTTTGGACTATGTAGGTAGCACTCAATTACTAAATTTCAACTCAGCCACATCCTTCATTTTATTTTCCCTTCTCACCTAAAATCTCTTCTTCCACTTCTCTACCTATCTGCTCACTACCTCCCTTCTTTCAGCTTTTCAATCTATTTTAACACAAGGATTGACAACCTTCTTCATTGGCCCCTCTTATCTCCCATAAAACCAACACCTACTCTGCTTCACTAATCTCCCCATCACATTTCCTTGTGCATACTTTAGCTCACTCTCTAACCCATGTTTCATGTTTTTTGTCCCTCTCTCCACCTATTACTAACCTTGCCCTTTAACCCCTTTATCACCTTTCACTGTCGTCATCATCTCCCTTCACCCTTGGCTATTTATTTTACCCATTTTATCACTTTATTTTCCTCACCAATTCCACATCATACTATGCATTTTACAAGCTTTTTATTTATTCTATTACTAAACTTTTTCTTTATATGTACAACCATTCTCTATCATTTCACCACTCTTCCCACCTTTCCCATTTTCCATTCTTCTTGTTTACTTTATTTTCATCCTTTCATCCCTTTTTTTCCTTTATTCTTCCACAACTAGTTTATACCTAGGTATTTATAATTTGAGATGCCTTCCATAATTACCCCTTTTCTTCTTATCAATTCTTTCTTTTTACCTTTCACATACCTCTCAGTACTCATTTGTCTTTTGCATCTACGTGAGTATCTATGATTTATATCCCTACTTCAATTCTTCATTTTTATTCTTATCATCCCTTATTTTCATCTCATGCCCTTTTAGTGTGTTCCCCTATTTCTTCACCACCTCACCCCTTTTCAACTTGTCAACCTCTTCTAACAAGTTGATTGATGCATACCTTATCTCTTCATCTTCTTAATCACCCATCCTTCACTTTTCCTTATTTTTATTAACTCCTTTCCCATTTCCATCCCATTTTAATCTCCAAAACCACCATCTACTTTGATTCATTATTTCTCTTCTTGATTATCATCATCCACGCTTACTTATTCAATATACCACATGCTTCTTCACTCTCCTATCATCTTATTTGTCTCCTCATTTCACTCCTTTCTTCTCCTATTTATTTTTCTTCCATGTATCTCCATATTTTTCATTTTCATCACCAAACTATTTTATTCTTGGTTTTTTATTCAAACCTTTCATGGCTTACCATATTTCTAATCCTCCCCTTACCCTTCATGATTGTTACACTTCTCTCCCCATCCTTTTCAATTCTCCAGTCTGTCATTCTTTAGTGCATCTCTCACCACCCCCCATCTTATACCTTTTATTTTTCATGTCTTTTATCTATTTCATTTCAGTTTTTTCATCTCCCTTGATGATATTCCTTGTTATCCCTAGATTATATGTCCATACCTAGCTCTTGCCATCTTTTTTCACATTCATCTTTATTTGTGACCTCATTGTTTTCTCTACCTATCTTTTCATCTATCTCCTAGTCTACCTTCACCTCATCCCTTGTTGGATCTCCCTTATTTTATCCCATTCAACCTCTAACTCCTTAGAGTGTGGTCACTTGTTGTACCACTTTTGTGTACAGCTCTTTGTCTACTTCCTTGTGTCCTTCACACCCTTGCCTTAATACTTGAAATCTAGTCAAGTTCATTACTTCAAGTGTATCCCTATTTTCCTTTAATGCCTTTGCATGTTGAGCCTGGATCCTCTTTTTTGTCCCTCTCTAGCTACTCCCTTCACCCTACCTATCACATTCTCCCTTTTTAATCCCTCTACCCATTTTTATCTTATATGATCACAACACATAACATGATATAGCCTCACAAGTCTTCCATTCATCTTTGGGATATATACTGATCCTATAGCTCTATAACATAATTGACCAAGCCTGAAAGCTCATATGACCAACAAGCAAACCTAAGCACTGCTAAGCCATCAAGATGAAGATTTCTTCCCCACTACTTTGGTCTTTCCTATTTCAAGCCCCTTTTAATAACTTTTTAATATGTTAGAATCAAAACTAAAACCACTTTCAACTAGAAGATTTGTGGTAACTACATGTGGCTGTCAGCTATACCCTCACATGTGAGCTACTCCCAACCAATAATTTCCCTTGATTCTCCCTACATGACCTACATCCTCTTATGCACCATAATAACCCTACTCTTTAATCACATTCTAGCCAGTAACATTTTCTAGAAGTTGCCTCTTCCACCAAATTATTTTCTCCTTGAACATATTTTTCCCACCTTCCTTTTCAACTCCCCAATCTGTTTGTCTTTATACATACTTCTTATATTTTACCTCTTGATTTTCCATTTATACCATTTATTTTCCTTCATATTTTAACCTACTCCCTCATTTAATTAATATTATTATTATTTACCTTGTTCCATATTCCAAAACCCCTCATAGTCTTTCTCTGAATTCCCTCAAAACTGAATGCTTACTTATTTTGCGGCCCCACTAGCTCAAGGGTTAATGATTCAAATATTTTCCACTTCTCATTTACCCACTCTACTAATTTACTTCTCCAAATAATTCAATAATACCCTTCCATAACCTATTAATGAAATTATTGTGGAGTGTGCAAAATGTCAACTTATTTGGATGGTGATGAAAGAACCCATCAGGCAACTATGGTAATTTGAGTAGTGCCAAATTTTATAAAGCTTGGTAAATCATATCTATCCCTTCTTTAAATGGTGGTATAAATTTCATGCTTGAAATTGCTTATCCATGACTACAAATTCCTTTTGCATAGTTGAAGCAATAATCTAATTACATATTAGGTATTCTCATTCACTATATCTATCAAACTAATCAAAAAACTACTTGATAACCATCTTTTCCACCCTTTAGAGATTCCTTTGTTCTAACATCCTTCAATCAGACCTGACTACATGATACATCAAATTGGGGCAACCAAGTTAACCAACACTCCCCACCTCAGAAGAACTACATTAGGCTTGAAGTTCATTTTGGATATTATGTCTGTGGAACTATGTAGGTAGCATACACTTGACTAGGGCATATGGAGTATGCTCATCCACTTAATTCCAATGAACTAACCCACTTGTCCACATCTACCTCAACATTTGTCATTTTTTACCAAACCTCTTTGCATGTTTTTATATGACCTTGCCTTGGTCCTTTTGATCACACTGACTATGTTGTCATGTTTCCCTTTTTATGCCCCACTTTATGTGTAACTAGACCATTTTTATTATTCTATAGGATCACTTCTTACCCTAGATACTTGTGAATAACACCAACCTTATCTAGATGACTCAATAAGATTAATGTTGTGGATTGAAGATCAACTATGATAATGCTATGGACTGGTTACCCTATCACATGTCCATCTAGAACCTAACCTTGTTTTCATCAACATTAGTAGCTTTAGTCTCTATGTAATCCTGAATATTACACTTAGTCTCATTTTCTTAACCCATTGGAATTTCACATGCCCAACTACCTTGTGGTACCACCTAGTACCTCCCCACCAGCTACTTATCAAACCTACACCCAATTTAACCTTTCCTCATCAACTCTCAATTTGAGGGGGAACAATCATACTCAGGGTACCTTGACCTTCAACCAAGTGATTCCTTTTTATTTTCTATCTTGTTAATTCAAATCCACATAACAAAAAGGGGAAAAATGTAAACACTATAAAGCTAGACACTTACAATTTTTGATGACTAAATTTCTCAATACCCCCTAAACCTTTTTAACCCTTAATAAAACCTTCTTAACCTAACCAAATCACAATTATCCTATATTAAAATACTATTTCAAAGTACTATTCACTATCACTATTCATTATGGGACCCACTATCACTATTCATGATGACATGGCAAGTGACATGGAAGGTGATATAACAAGTGACGTGGAAGGTGATATGGCAAGTGACATAGCTTAGAAATGAGGTGGCTTGATGTGGGACATCATACCCCACTTGGGACCCTTTCCCAAGGTGCTTAATGACCTAATTTAAGCATCATAAGGTCCCCTCTTGAAATATGGTCAATTTGCCCTTAAAGGGCCATCATTAAACATGTATGTTTCCTTCACACATGAAATTAGCATTAAAGATGAGATACTTACCTCTTTAGTGCTTTAGTAAAGACAAAGGGCACCCATTTTTGACTTTTTAACCCAAATGGAAGACTCACCAACCTAAATAGTAATCCCCACCAACCTCAAATTTGACTCATTCATGCACCACATGGAAAATGGTGCCACATTTTTTGTTCCATCTATTTAAGTGCTTTGATGAAGACCAAAAATGGTGGTGAAAAGTCTTTAGCCTCATTTAGACCCATGTGCATGATTCCCATTCAAAATTGGACTCATGTGCAAGGTAGGAGACTCACTAAATAAAATGGGAATCCATACCAACCTGATATTTGAATCATTCATACACCACATGGGAAAATTTTCCATACTTCTATTATTCTCTCTTTTGGTATGGTTCTTGACAACAAATGCTATAAATACCCCCTCTCCTTCACCTAAGGTTAAGCTGAAAGTTACTCTTTAGTCATTGACATATTATTGTAGGTATTTGAAGGAGGTCATCATTTTGGAGGTCATTCACATCTTGGAGGAAAATAATTAAAAGAAATTAATCTCTACCAAAATTCCACAAGATTCCTTCATCATATCATCAACCACATCCACAAGCCTCAAGGTAACTTTATTTAGTTTTCTTTATTTCAATAATTTAGTTAAGTATTTCCCTTCATTAACTTGACCTCTACTCCTTAATCTACTTACCATATTAATCCATTACCTCCTTTACCACCTTTTCCATTGTAATCCTATTTACCTCCTTTTTCCCTATTTGCACCTTTGCCACCTTTACCCTCTTTACCTACTCATCCTTTTGCTACCCTGGTTACTTTTTTTTTAATCCTTTTCACTAATACATGCCTCTAATTTTATTCTCTCAATCAACCCCAACCAAACTATTCTTTTTACCCTTATCAAATTACCAAACCCAAAACCACAACCTTGTCTTAACCAATTTTCAGCATTAGTATAATCAAACTAGTTGCTTCATTTTGGTTAACTTAGCAAAGCATCTAAGTTTAACAATTAATAAGATATCATTTTTTGAATTTTATTGTAGTTTTATACTTATATAAGGAAAAGATATTTATTTTAAAATTTCCACTTAAGTGTTTCAAATAAGGTGGATTGACAGCCTCTTAGAAAAAATTCACTTCTAAGATCTAGCTCATGCTAGGCAATCCACCCAACTACTTGTCTAACAAACAAGTTTTGTGGCAGTGATTTATTATTTTAGGTCATTATTCACTAGCCAAATAGGATTTATTAAAATGTCTAGATTCAACATGTGCATATTCAATAGCTATCTTCTACACACCCTTAACTAGTTTCTTCTTTTCACACTTAAGAAAAAACAAAGATTAGACAAAAATAGCTTCATACTCAGCCATGCTATTGGTAAAAATAAAGATGATATAGAATGATTTAGGTATTATATCCCCTATGGTGTAATAAACAAAAGGATTTCCCCTAATTCATGTGTTATAAATGACCCATCAAAATACAACATCTAGTATTGCTCTTCAATAGGTCTTTCAATGATGGTCATAATACTTTTGTTAGGGAATTAGAATATTAGAGGTTTTGTATCTATAAGGCGTGATTCAAAAAATTGATCTATAAAAACCTATAAATTTATGGCTTTTAGGTTGACTTATTCTATCTTAAATTCACTCAAAAACATGATTCATTTAACCATATGGCCTTGTAAAGCTATTTTGTATAGTAGATACTTGAATATATCTACTTTTGAAATGACTATGGTCTTGTTTAACATGTAATATTACATTTTTTGAGTTATGAAATCCATAGATAAATAGTGTTTCTTAATGGGTGTATAATTTTTCTCATATGAAACTAGTGTATAACTTAAATAGTACATGACATGTTCTTTTCCATTATCATCATGTTGAGCTAGAAGTGCTCCCAAGGCCTTATCTATGGTAGATAGATATAGTAAGAATGGAATTCTTTGTATAGAACGTAACAAAATAGGTAGATTGGTAAGATAATCCTTTAAACACTAAAAATACTTTTGACATTCATCATCCCAATGAAATGTAACAACCTTCTTAATTAAGTGTGTAAATAGATGATATTTTTGGCCAATTGAGATATGAAGCATCTGATAGACTTTATCTTGCCCTAAAAATTATGGAGCTACTTCAAATTGGTTGGTGGTGGAATTTGGGTAATAGCTTGACCTTTGGTTGGATCAACCTCAATACATGTACAAGACATAATTAATCCTGTTAATTTTCTTGATTAAACTTTAAAAACACACTTCTTAAGATTGAGCCTAACATTATATTCACATAGTCTCTCAAATATCTTTCATAGTGTTATTAGATGATTGCCTCTAGTTTTGGATTTTCCCAATATGTCAACATCGTCTTCAATAATGTTATGCATCATATCACGAAATATGATGGTCATGGCTCTTTAGTATGTGTCCCCAAAATTTTTGAGACCAAATGGCATAACTTGATAATGAAAGATTCCCCACATAGTGGTGAACATTATTTTATGTTGGTCTTATAGTATAATCTAGATTTGATTATATTTTGAGATTCAATCTATTCGTGAAAACATTTTGTACCTAAATATAGAGTTGAAAATCAAGTCAATTTTTGGTAGAGGAAAGTCATCCTTTGGATAGGCCTTACTGATATATCTAAAATCAATGCATATTCTGATTCCTTTAGGTTTCTTATTGACTAGGTACAACATTCAAGATCTACTATGAATAGTTGATTAGTCAAATACATCTCACTTCCAAGATATTTTCTAACTCTTTCTTTACTAATATAGAAATGCAATGATGCATCTTGAATATTTTTTTTTTCATAGGTTTGGCATCAGGATGTACAAAAAGGTTGTGGATAACCAAGGTATGGTCCAAACCAGGCATGTCTAAGAAGACCCAGGAAAATATATCAACAAATTCCCTAAAAAGGGATATAAAGATGCCACATTTCTCCTTAGTGAAAGATGTGCCTAATTTTATCAATTTTGGATCATTTAAAGTCTTGATGTTAACTTCTATCATGTCTTCCATAATAAGAGTTGACCCATCTATTAGAATGGTTGGCAAAGACTTAAATTAGCCTGTAATGGTAGAGTCCTCTATTTGGACTAGCTCTTTATGTTCTCTAACATATGTTGAGAATAGAATTTAGATTGTAAATCTACAAAGGATATTTTCTAATATCCATATGTTATGTACTCATTTTGTCATGTATAAGTCTATTTTTTTCTATTTTCATGACTTATAATAGGTTAGAATATGATTAAACTCCAATTTTAGTGTCAAGTATGAGAAGAAGATGAATAGCCATAGACTAGAAAGATTTATATATACTTTTCATTATAAGAATAATAGAGTTCCACTTTTTAAGAGATCAATAGAGACTTATTTGGTTATGGTTACCTATGTAATTTCTTATTTTATTCTTTGCATACATTCTCATGTATATTGTTTTATTATTTTGTGTCTAATTTAATCTGAATACTCTATTTATGTTAATGAATCACTATTTTTTCTTACCTCCTACTTAATGCATGGTAATTCACAATTACTATTTTTCTATTATCCAACCTCTTACATGAATATGATACACTATTTTGTGCACTAAAGTATATCCTAGCTATCCTCATCCTTAACATGTTCTGATGCTTGAGGATCCTTTACTAACAATGGTGTGGTGAGTATCAAACACTCTTTATAGAATAAATTATTCTAAGATGGTTACTAGGGTAGAGAGATATGGAGGCATGGTTATACCCAAGGATATGTAATTTTTTAGAATAAGAATCAAAATGAATTGGTCTTACCATATATGAAATCATTGGAGAGCATATTTATGGAGATATTTATGAATTTTTTGGTGTGAGTTTCTTGAATTTCTAACTAACTAGTTAGCATGGTTGAAATATTATTGTTTTAACCCAAGAATATAAGAAACAATAATTTGGACTAAAGAAAAGATAGACCAATTGTAGAAATTAGAAACTAACTAGACAAGAGCAATAGAATATTGGGTTGCTACTATAGTAGATAGATATATAACTAAATTTTTAGTGAAAAGATACATAGTTTTTGAAGCTATAAAGGACTTGTTCATCAAAGGAATTTAAGGGAACTTTTTATAATGATTACCTAACTTTGTGAAGATATTGGTTGTGGACAAGGCCATGGTACCCACTTCAACCAATATGGAGTAGTTACTTTGGGCATATGGGTGTGTGTGCAATATGATAATGAATGATGATTAGATAAGGATTGAAACCAAATCCATAATGGAGACATGAGGGAAGAAGAGTCAAAATAAAAGTTTAGATTCAAAACATGAGTTGTGATAACATAATAGATGGTGTAAATAGAAGAATATCCAAGTAGCTACAAGTAGAGTTAAGAGTGTGATCTAGGAATTTAACTCAACGGAGGAGGCTAGTATAGATTTAGTCTCAAAAATAATGAAAAATGAACTCACTAACAATCTAACATCCTTTAAGCCTAATCATGGGGGGATAATAACAAATAAATGAAATGATAACTCAACAAAACATGAAAAGAAATGAGAAATATAAACATAAAAATAAAAATTCCTTACCATATCCTTGATAGTCCAAATGGTAATTCAGTAGGATTACTCAGTTTATACATAAAAAGTATTCATCAATGACATATGGTAAACATCATCTCCTCTATGCACCATTATTAAATTCTTGGCTTGATTGATGGTTTGATGGCTTTGGCTCAATTTTGGCATTATAACACTTGTCTTTTAGCTTCATGAATCTATTCATACATTATAAATTTACTTTGATTGAGATCCCTAAATTAAAAGCTCTAGGCTTACTTTTATAGGATTTCAAATCCCTTAGAGTGGGTTAAATCTAACCATGTTGAGTTTGACATATTCTTAGGATATTCTTTTAGATATTTTCTAAAAGTAACAACTCATAAAAGTAATGAGTGTGTTCTAGATGTTCTAAGATGTTCTTGAATTTATTTTTTAGTAATTGATTTAATTGATTTATTAGCTTATGAGTGAAATCAATTAGGATTTGAAATTGATGTAACTTTCTAATTGATTTTGATTAGGGTGTGCAAGTTAATTAATTCTTTTTTAGGAATTTGGTCACTTGTTTGATTTTGATTAATTTAATATGTGGTTTTTTCTTGTTTAATTGCTTTAAAAGTCCAAATTGATTTAATGCAAGTTTAAGAAGCCAAATTCAAGACTAATATAAATTATTAGGTTAAATGTTCAATCATTGGTAAGAATTAGTCTAATACTTTGATATACATCTATTGGTGGCTAGTTTACATGTCTAAAGTTTGTAGTTATTTGGAAAGATGTTACAAGATATAAGAATAGTAACATATTTTCAAAGAATAAAATGGTTACTTATGATTATGACTATAAAGGTAATGATTGAACTATATCTACCCCCTCGAGGGAGTAGTTAGAAAGTGGGTCGATAAATGGTCCATAAAAAAAGAGAAATGAGAGGTACAAATAAATGAAGATGATGGGGTGATAACATAATGATTCACCCAAAGTTGGCAAAAATCACTAAGAAATGCAAGTGATATGGTGTACAATGGTTTGTTCAAAGGTGGTTATAAGCATTGTACCCTGATAATGGCAACACAGTATGATAACATAATGATTTTTCCCAGTAGGTGATATAATCATTGAGAAGATGGATCTGCCTTGTTTAGGATAGACAAATTAGAAAGGAAAGTGGTGATAAGACAATGATTTTTCATAAAAAGTGATATAATTACTGAGAATGCATGTGAGATAGTGTAAAATACTAATGTAGTATACCCTAATTATGAAAACCATGATTGATGGATGATGATTAATAACTTGATATAGGGGATAGAGATGAATTAGGACAACCTACTAGCAGGGAGATGCTCATCCAAACTAAAAAAGGTTGAAATTATTTCATTATTTAACTACTCTATTTGGGATATGATTGGAATTAGATTGAGATTATTGTTGATGTCAATGTTGAGGAGATGGTGATGCTACATTGATTGTGTAAACCTCTCAAAGCTAATTTTTATTATATCATTTGATGGTAGGTCTCATGATAAAACACCATGGGGGCTTGGCCAAAATATGTGTAAGGACTAACTCCTAATATTTGATACTCAATAGAAAATAATTGCACTAATGATAAAAATGATGATGACAATGTACACATTTAAATATGGATAGATTCAAGAATAATGTCCAAGGAATCACCCAATGAACACACATAGACTGAATCAAGGCCATAGTGATGAAAACAAACAAATAACCACACAAACAAATAAATAAAATAGACAAATAAAGAAACAAGCAAGACAAACAAAGAAACAAACAAGACAAATAAAGAAACAAAAAAGTGTTATTCCTTATCTTAGTATAAATAATGTGATGAGCATTGCCCATAGAAACTAGGCAATAATTAAACAAACAAAAAAGATGGGGGGATAGAAGAAAAGTAAGTGAGTGGTTAAGATATCTCCATATATGTTAGGCAATTTGATGTTTCCTACATAGTTCTATGTATATGATGATCTAACAAAACTTTAGACCAAATGTAGTTCTAAGAAATGGGAAGAAAAGGATGATTGATAGAAGACACGATGGATATGATATAAGAATAGGATGAAATCAAAAAATGGTGATAGCATGTTATAAAAGGCCAAAACAGATGGGGAAATTAAGGAACAAGTGATATTTTTATGAATTAGTGAGGGTTCCTAGAATCCTTAAGGCAAAGAAGTGGTCAATGTTTTTTGGAATTTTTTAAGCATCTCAACTGAATCAAGAATGATGAGACACTAAAATAATCCAAGCTTGCAAAATGGTGAGAGAATTATAACTTGAAATTATGCTCTCAAAATGGTAAGAGCATGGATAAAGGGGGATTGAACTGACCTCAATGTGAAACAAAATTCAACCCACATAGTCCCAAAATGGATTTAGTTCATAGTAATTCACCTCACAATGGAACAATCTAACTAGTGTAACAACCAATTCAAACAAAATAGACACAATTAGTATGATGGAATAGTACAACATAGGAATGGTTTAGTGATATGTCAAGGCAAATAAATAAATTTTACCCCTAATTTACCCATAGGTGGTTTTAACTAGGATACAAATTATAGATCAATGATACTAATTTGCCCCAACATGTGATATAATTAGTATCAAGACTGGTGAACATTGATTTACCCCAATAGGTGATATAATCTTTCTCACATAAATAAACTTGATAAGAAGGGAATAATAAATGAAGGATGAAAATGGCCAAACTTCTATCATACTAATCCAAAATGCTACCTTTATTTGAAATGCTTGAAATAATTGTTTAAACCGATTTGATTATGCATGTTGAAAACATGAAACTAATAGATGAACCAAGGTCAAACGAGCTAGGTTGATAAGATTTAAAACATGTTTGGTCAAGTAATAATAAAATGGTAAAATGGTATGATAGGATAGCCTTCTTTAGGATATTTATGGTTTGATTGATTAGATAGAATAGTATGAGGGTTTCCCCTAAGTGGTAGGGCAAAGAAAATAATTATGCAATAATGAAAAATGGATATGCAATAATGAAAAATGGATATGGAAAATTAAAATGGTATGGTACATGTTTTTGGCCAATTATGGTCATTGGTTTTTATTTTTGTATCCGAGGTATGTGATTTGGTTGTTCCTACTGATGTGGAGATGCACATCTTGATCAACAAATGATACAACCAAAATAGTCAACCATGTTAATTGTTATCCCACACCTTGTCTAAATAATTTCTCTATCAAGAATTGGATATATATTTGGATGTCATAAATGTTGTTATGATCTTCATTGGTCATTGATTTTGTTCCCTTCAAACATTGAGACAAATTATATTTATAGCCTTTGTAAAAGAAAGTGCAGCCATAAATGGTAAATAAGGAAACATGTTGAGTGATAGGTTTGATTGGGAAATTGAATGGTGGATGATAATGGAATGAATAATGGTGGGTAAATAAATGAAGATCAAGATTTTCATGCACACATAATGTTACTAATTCTAGATTGCACATAAATTTGAATATGGTGAGGCTAAATAATTATAAATATGTTCTCAATAGGACCATTAGATTCTTCTATTATTTAGGCATAAGAGTAGCTACCATCTTATTAGACTATAGAGTGGAAGTTAGTTTGATTTGATCATTAATAATGTCTTCATTAAGTAGTAAATAACTTTTTTACTCAACCATTGGTGCCTCAAAGAGGTTTCTACCAATGAATTTGTCTTGATTATCCTATAGCACCTGTAAGAAGGTTTCACTAAGGATCATACTATTTTGACTTTGATTATTCCTTAGTACTTCTAAAAAAATTCAGTAGAATATTTTGATTTTTGACTTTGATTATCCCCTCTCACCTCCAAAAAGGTTTCACTAAGAGAGTTTTCTTTTGCTATATAATTATGGTCTTATCTTCCTTGCTCTTGTTCATCTGATATGTCACCATGGATGTAGTTCAACAAGGTATGATTTTATTGGTCATAAAAAACACTTGTGGGAGATGGAATTTAAATAATATGGCCATGATGGTTGATGGTAATGGCATGTGGAATAGTAATGGGATGAGGGAAGGCTTTAAAATCCTCATAGAAGATATTAAGATAACATAGGTTGATGCTAAAGTAATCATCCTCAAAAACCATAGAAGGATCATAACTGTATTCCAATTGATCTTCTAGTTATGTATAACCAATGCCATGATAGCCATGAATGTATTCTAATTCTAAATCTAATTATAACTCAAGAAAATCTAAATCCAATGGTGAGAGTGATGTTGATTCTACTTATGATGCTAAATTGAATGTTGGTTCTAAAATAGAACCTGAATCTAACTCTAATTTTTCACCTAATGGATACTCTATTATAATGATGTCTTATTGAATGTTTGGTATTGGATAAGTAACAATGTGTGATGGTAGAATGGGCTCCATAAAGAGTGGATTATCTATGAGAGATTATATAATGATGGGACCAAGGTCAAGAGATAACTCTTTAATAATTGGCTCATCAAGGGAAGGGTCTTGAAAAACATGCATAGGAATAAAAGGTGACTCATCATAGGTTGACTTATAAAAAATGGTTAGTTTAATAAAAGCATCTTAGATTGGTTGGTTATTTTGATCTTAGTTTACAATCTATTAGAAAATACTAGTTTTGAATATATCTTAGTATTCAAATTAGTGACTCAATTAAGGTATTAATTGGATGAGTTAGGATTATAGTTGAATCAATGGTTGAGGTTTGTCATGAATGACTGGTTGAGATTGAATGATATGTTTTGATTATGATTGGATTTGTGATTGGATTGGTCAAAATCCTAATGGGATTGGCTAGTATTTGGATTGGATTGGCTGATAGATAATGAAAGGGAATTATGGATCTTGGTTACTCACACAAACCAAAGAAAATGGTCCTGAATTGGTAATGGTGTTCCTTGGATGTTGTGGAGCTTAGTTATGTGTATAAACCAAATCATCTAAGTCCTCATTAACCATATCATCATCAAAGAGGTATCAATTTGGATTATAAATTGGGTATTTTCTTTGGTCCCTTAAGGAGGGTATGAATTTGTCTCACAAACATCCTCATCATAGAGGTTTGCACCCAATTCCTCTTTAGCAACCATATCATTCTAGGTGAAGTCTTGATTTTGGTCCCTATTTAATTATTGCAAGGTGGATAAAAATTCATCTCACAAACCATATTATCATCAAAAAGGTTTTAAACAAAGCCATAAAAATCAAATTTATTTTTTACATCCATTTCATCATAATTTGAATTGTATGTGATTCCATCATAAGTGTATCTAGACATATTTGCATCAATGAAGAAAGCTCTGAAACAAAAAGGCATGTGATTTTTGCAAACTTTGAAAATAATGTTAAAAGGAAAAAGGGTTCAAATATGATCTATATTAGTCTAAGGTGGAGATAAATCTCCAAAAATTTCTATACAAAGACTTGATAAAAATAGTGTAGCATCAAATGACAAATTTTAAGTGTTTGATGCATGCAAAGGTCATGCAAAATGACCTAAGAATCAAACTACTAAAGTATAATGTTAAAACATGTTCCAAGTAGGTCTAAGCTACTAAAGGGAAAAGTTGTTAGGTCTTTTATCCAAATGTAAAGTAAAAATCTAGGCTCAAAAAGGACATGCAAGGACTAATGGCCAAACAATGGTAAAATATTGACTTAAAAAGGATGGTTTATTAACCTAACAAACTTCAAATAGTTTGACATGGACAAGGTACATGACTTGAGGTATAAAATGTGATCTGATTGGTATAAGATACTAAACAAAAGATGTTTGATGATAAATTGATTTGACCAAATAAAATCATAAAATACTATAATTTTCTAAATTTGAGTGATGAATTAACCCAAGTTACATAATTTGAAAGAGGAATATTTGGGTATCAATCCCATAAATTGAGGTCTAAACCAAAATCAATCAATATTTGAATTTGAACTTATAATAGTTAATCAAGGACTCAACTAAGGATAAACTATGAATTTGATGACAAAGATCTAGAAATATTGAACAACATGACCATGGTAATCTAAGATTTAACAAGGCTCATGTGATTGGTTGCAACAATGATAGTTTGAATGCAAGACAAGATCTTTTGAAACAAATTAGGAAACATAATAATGTTAGAACTATTAAAAGATGATGTGAGAAATGGTTTATGTTTTAAGACTTCAAGGGCATACTATTTAGAGAAAGATTTGGGTAGCATAATTGTGCCCTCCTCAATGAAGTGTTACTCCTAATATTTTGACACAAAAAGGAATTTTTTTATAAGTTAAATCAAAGTGTCATATGGATGATGTAATGCCTCCTCAAATAGTGGAGTGATTTAGACTCATGACTTGTCAAATGACATGGTGTGAACAATACAAGTTATAGTCTAACACACCAAGCAAAAATGACCAAACTACACCAAGTCTAATATCCAAATCCTAGTAAAGGTATTGAAATGTAGGGTTAACTAAAACTAATTAGTTTTCAATCATTATAGATGGATCCCATGTCCACCAAATTTCACATCAAAAAATAAGAAAAGTAACATGTCATTTGGCTTTGCATTATATGGCTTGTTATAAAAAGGTCTTGCCCTTTTTACAACCACTACGTCTATCCCTTGCTTATTGTAGTGCAATGTTAAACATGATCAAATGTCCCAAGCTTAGCCTCTACTAATAGATATGGTTTAACAAATCAAACCATAATCTTAGTGAGGGGATCCCAATTTATATACCCGCATGGAGAGGGGTTTAAGATGATGTTGATAGACAAAACCCTAGGTAAAATCTTCCCTAAATAACTCATTGGAGGTAATTAAGTCCCTCTCACAAGCCAATACGCATAAAATAAATGACATAATAGAAAGACTTTGTCATCTCTTCAAGTTCACCCAATACTATTACATTTTTTTGGGGAGGGATTTAAATTACATTCCTTCTATTCCTTGGACTAGGCTCAAAGTGTGATGAGATGGTGTTTTTGATCCCAAAAGTTTCCTAAAGGGGATGGATGGGAGAGCATACATGCACATTATTGTTCCCAAAATCTATCACTTGTTTTTTTGGACAACATGTTGACAATTTTGGCCCTGTAGGCCAAAATGATCTCTTCCTTTCTCAAAAAATGTTTTGAGCAATCAAGTTTTTTAGTTAATCAAGCCTTTTTAGCTAAGGAAATTACAAGTTCAATAGGTGAGCTTTCACAAGGAAAAGTTCAAAACACTTAAGGCATTTCCTAAAATTTACAAGGATGGTTCAACACTGAGGTTCAATCAGAAGGTTCATCAATGGGTTTTAAAGAGTTGGAATGAATAATTAAACTATTAAATCATTGAACTCCACTTCAAAGAGTCCAAAAGAGTTAAATGAGTTTAAAGGGTTCAAAAGAGTTCAATAATATGGAACGAATCATTGAACCATTGAACCATTGAATCGATGAACCATTAAACCCCACTTCAAAGGTTCAAAGTGGTTTAAAAGTTCAAAAGACTTTAATGATTCAACAAGTTCAATGAGTTAAAATTTCAAATTTCAAGTGGAATATTCTAGAAAAATGGTTCAAACAATTGGTTGAACAATACATTGAACTCCTAAAGAAGACTAAGCAAACATGGCTCTTTGTAAAATATTGAACCACTAAACCAATGAACTTTGAACCATTAAACCATTGAACTGGTCAAATCTGAAAGGTTCAAAGGTTCAAGGTTCAAAGTGGTTCAAGTGACTAGTGATGTCCCCATGGACATCAAAATCAAGGTAATTAAATAACCATTGATTTTCAAAGATGTAGACCCAGGAACAAACTCAGTAACCAACCAAAGAAAGAGCCTTGAGAGCTCAAATCACTAAGAAGAAACAAAATATAGTAAAGAAAGAGGGAATGATATAGATAATCCAAAAATATCTACAAGAGAGTTATTCCAGTAGGTGAAATAGTCTAGTAGGTGGATATCAGAGAGCACAAACATTCAATGGCACGACCTATTTTTCTTCATTAAGTAAAGGTGAATGAACAGTTGTGTAAGTATCATAAGAGAGGACTAGGAGGCCTATTTTTTGGAAGAGACATTTGAGATGATTAAAAATTCCAAAGTTAAGGCTGATTACCTCCTCCAGCATGGCCCTTTCATAGAATTTCCAATGCATTCAATACAGCATGGGCCATTTCATGAAAACAAGTGCCAAAGTATTTCTTTGGTTGCTATATATTATAATCTCTCATTTTGTATAAGAGAGATCTCTAATTTATTAGAAGTGAAACTCTGCCCAAATTGAAAGGCATTCTTGAGACTTTGAGCTCAGATTGTTAATCATATTTTATCAAGTGAATGGGAAAGCAAGTGACCTTTCAGACTTTGTGTTGAAATAGCTTGTGTTATCTAGGAAATTGTTCTTATGTCATTTTCCTAAATATAGTCTTGTCCATTTAATCAAATAAGTAGAAACAGTGGAAATAATCTGGAAGATGTCTTGAAGTTGAATGTGGGAGACTTTGTGCTACTATAATTGTCTTTAGTCTATGTGTTTTGTGTTTTAGTGTAAAGGATATTAGAGAGACTTTGAGCTCCCCTTATCCTTCATAATACTTTACTCTGTTGTAGTTTCAAGTGGAGACTTTAGGATGCACTTGATTCTACTATATTACTTTGTCCTAAATTAGTGAGAGGAATAATGTAAAACTTTATGCTTTCATGGGTTTCTTGTGGATCTGGTTACTACCCAGGAAGTCTTCCTCTAGTTTTATAAACATCATTTTTGAGAATAAAAATGTCTTCAACAATTACCTAGGAAATTTTATTTACTCTGTGAACATTATCTCTAAAAAAAGAGAGATGGATGGTATGATTTCACCCCTGAGTGTATTTTCAGTTTATAATATTATATAGTATTTTATAGGGAACCTCCCCTTGATGAGAGGAGATATTTATCTCCTTATGTTGTGGTAGACCTACACATTTTGTTGATTAAATCTCCTTATGTTTCAGTTGATATACCCATTTTGCCGTCAGTTATTTGATGACAAAATATTCACCCAACACATCTCTTTTTGATAAAACACACAATAAACAAGCAAGTTTGTAAATAATTAAAGTGAGGTTAATTTTATTTCAAAAAATTGAAAGTGTTTGATTAGATTCATTACTATCCCCTTAGATTTAAGATGTATAAATGAAAATAATTACAAACCATCCAAAAAGTTGGCATTTTTTATCCCAAAAGTTCTCTAAAGGGGGTGGATGGGAGAGCATAGACGCACAACTCCCTATTTACTCAAACAATTTTAGTCTAAATAAATAGTGAAAAAAAAATGTAAAAATTTTGAAGTGTATTCAATTTTATATCACTAAATGAAATGTGTGGTGGTGTTGTTTTTGCCCCTTGGCTTTAAGTTGTGAACTTTGAAAGAATAATCAATACGTTTAACACAAACATGCAAAAATTTGTTTTTAAACCCAAAGTGAAATACCTAATTAATTTTAAAACATCCCAAAAGAAGTGTGAAATAATTAACTAAGCTTGTTTTGAGGATTTTTCAAATGAGCCCTGCAAGAAAAAGTTCATCACTTCACTTAGCTCTGAAGCTTATTTATCAGATGAGACAAGCAACCTTGAAGCCTAAAATTTGTTAACTTGAAGCAAAAATCATAATAAATCAAATAAATTAGGTTATGAAAAGGTTAGAAAAAATCTCAAAAAAAGGTAAATCTATGAAACATGAAAACAACAAATTAGAAAATTAAAACAAATAAAAAGGAACACATAAAACATAAAAACCTAGAGTTAGTATTTTAACCATAACTTTTAAAATATACATCCATTTATCATGAAATTTGTTTATGATATTTATGCATCTAGGGTAAACCTCTATAAAATAATTTAGGTCAAAAAAGTAAATAAAATAAAGTCATTAGCTCTGTACTAGCCGTCTTTACCAAAAAATTAGAAAATTAAAAGTGATAGTCACTAAAAGAGTCATAAATTTTAAACTATAAATAATATTTTAATTAACTTTTTAGAAAATTAGGATGAAACTATTAAAAAAAAATTATCAAAAATTTAGAAAAAAAATTAAATAGATTAAAATTAAGAGTTATTTTAACAGTCATTTTTATTCAAAGATATGGGGTATGCAATCGTGTCCCACAGGGCATGCCATTTGTGATCTAGGAATTTAACTCAAAGGAGGAGGTTAGTATAGAGTTAGTATTAAAAAAAATGAAAAATTAACTCACTAATAATATAAAATCCTTTACTACTGATCTTGGGGGGAGCATAATGAATAAACCAAATGAGAATTCAATAAAACATGGAAGGAAATGAGAAATATAAACATGAAAACACAAATTCCTTACCAAATCCTTGATAGCTCCAAATGGTAATTTGATTTGATTAATAAATTTATGCATAAAAAGTATTTATAAATGACATATAGCTAATATCATCTCCTCTATGAACCATTATTAAATTCTTGGCTTGATTGATGGCTTGATGGAATTTGCTTAATTTTAACACTATAACAGTAGGTTTTTAGCTTCATGAATCTATTATTGTATTATAGCTATACTTTGATTGAGCTCACTCAATGAAAATATCTAAGATTTATTTTATAAGATTTTAAATCCCTTGGAATGAGTTACATCTGAGCATGGTTGAGTTTATTAACTTTGGTTGAGTTTAGTTATTCCTAGGATATTTTTTTAGACATTTTCTAAAAGTGAAAACTCACAAAGATATTGAGTGTGTTATAATATGTTCTAATATTATCTTGAATTTCCTTTTTATTAATTTATTTAATTGATTTATTATCTCATTGGTGAACTTATTTAAGATTTGAAATTGATTTAACTTGCTAATTGATTTTGATTAGGTTGTGCAAGTCAATTAATTCTTTTTAGTTATTTGGTCATTTGTTTGATTTTGATTAATTCAATGTGTGTATTTACCTTATTTAATTAATTTAATATGAAAAATTTATTTAATTCAAGGTTATGAAACTAAATTAGAGATTAATAGAAATTATTAAGTTAAATGTTTGATTATTGGTAAGAATTAGTCTAATAACATGATATAAAGCCATTGGTGGCCAGTTTTACATGTCTACAAAGAGTAGTAGTAATATAGATGATGAACAAGTAACAAGACATGATGAGTGAAATGAAATATATGAATAATGAAGGACAAATAAAAATTCTATGAAAGAAGATGATGAACGCTAGAATAAGTAAAAGAGTGATGAAGAACAAGAAGAAGAAGAGATGTTCGAAGAAAAAGGTGAGAATAGTGTAGAAGTAGAGCAATTAGATGATAGATGTAATATGTAGCTATAAGAATGGGTATTATAAAAATAAGGGCATGAAGAATTAGGTAAAAAAATTATAATAAATTCATAGAGTAATTACAAGTTTAAGTGTAGAAGAATAAGAAGTCATATTAAAGAATCATTCATTAAAAGATCACACGTCCCTACAACCTAATTTCTTATATTCCAGTAGAAGTTTTCAACCAAGTGGATATGAAGATAGTAGTTGGGAAGTTTTATTTTTAGAACAAGTGCATCATTATGGTAATTTTATTAAAATGACATCAATTTAAAAGTCTTTTAAGGATATAAGGTTTGTTGAAACTAAGTAGAGAGAAGAAAAAAACACACAAAAATAGAGTGCGTAGGTTGACGCTCCTAATGCATACATAAATCTTAATGGTATGCATGTAGGATCAAAAATAATAAAACCTCATCTTGTAAAAATTGTGTAATATATCCCCTCAACACCATTTTACACAATGGGTGCTATAGGATCATTTATAAATCTAACAACATATGATGGGTCTATGGACCCTCAACAATACTTACTAACTTTGAGATGAGATGGCAAGCTAAGGATATTAATGATGAGGCTATCAAGAAGTGTGAGTTAATAAGAGTACTAAATAAAAGAAAACATAGGTTTATATGTCATAGAGAAATTATATAGGCAAGTCTACAATATGTCAAGGAATGGCTTATCATAGAGTTCAAGATAAAGAAATATACAAGGAAGACTACTCAAAACTTAAAAGACATAAGGTATAAGTTATGAAAATAAATTTATGAATATGATCATAGGTTATTTGATGTTATGAATAAGGTGGAATTTACCTTATAGACAAAGATACATCTACATGGTTTATCGAAGGACTACATTCTATAATCATGTTTACTATAATGCATACTCAATATACTATTAA
Source organism: Torreya grandis (assembly GCA_037957365.1). Classification (NCBI taxonomy): domain Eukaryota; kingdom Viridiplantae; phylum Streptophyta; class Pinopsida; order Cupressales; family Taxaceae; genus Torreya; species Torreya grandis. Next base: position 1,475,482 of record JARHVA010003697.1, on the reverse strand, counting down.
AGCAGATGCTAGAGTTGTTGCCTTGCAAGTGGATCAAATTGAACACTCTAGGGAAGCTCTCATCATAATTTTTAAGATTGAAAATACATTTAAATATTTTATGAAGAGAATGGGTCAATATCATGAGATAGATAAACCTAAGCTAAATCTATGTTACATGAAGTGTGGGAAAGAAGGAATCACAAGAATGATTATCCTAAGATTAATATAAAATTTTGTGAAATCTATCAAATAGTAGGTCATGCAATAATGCAGTTTCATATCTTGCAACAACATGTTAAAAAACCATAGAGTTTATATTGTAATTTTTAAAAGTCATATAATCATGATGAAAATAATTTTAGGTCTTTGTAGGATCTCATAGAAGACATCACCAAAAATTTATTCACCATCATTGTATAGTAAGTGTCCTTAGTGAAGTAAATGATTCTAATCTCATAGATTGATAAAGGTTGTGTGACCCAAATAGGTCCATAATGGATTCCTTGTTTACCTCAATACTAGCCTAAATGTTTGGCTTGTTGGATCCCTCCTTTATTGAGTTGGACAACACAATCACCATAATACTAGTATAAATCACTTTGGAGTCTAATAATGATGCAACAATAGAACACTAGTTAAACCCCACTATTTGCACAACAATAATTTTTAATTATAGATAATACCTAATAAAATTGACATTGGAATACAATGCAACAACAAGGAGGGTATAAAGGAGATTATCAATTGAGGAGGATCTAGGGGAGGATACAGAGGAGGTTATTAAAGTGGTCAAGGAAATAATTATCAATGCCCTCCTTTGAAATTATATATATGTGGAGATTATAATCATGTGCAATTAAATTACCCTTTGAATCCTCAAAGATAGTCTTATTTTACACACTGTAGATTATATGACTAGCATGAGATACAAGATTGTCTTATTTTATAAAAGTAAAGAAAGGATAAGGCCATTAGGAATGTTAATATGGTGAATGTACAGCCTAAAGAGTATTCATTCTTGAATGTTGTTACAAGACACCATCATACATAGAGAAGATTATCCCCTCTCAAAATACCTCAAGACCAAGGAATCTAGATATCAAAATAGGATAAATACCCAAACCTAGCTATATAAAAGGGGCTCGTATATGAAGTTGCATAGATGTTGAAAAAAATTCAACATCAAGACATTATTGAAGGAGATACAACAATAATAGATGCCCAAATGTATGTTCAAATCATGTGCATTATGCATCAAGGTGGAGTCATTACTACATTAACATATTTATTATATCTTTTAAGCACACTGCATAATGAAGACATCTCTCAGAACATCATAAACTTGTTACATAATTGACTGGAGTGTGCATAGAAAGGGAAATAAAAGATATAAAATATTATTTAGATTTAAAAACAAAGAATCCATGAGATGTAGATGCATGAATCAACATTGAAGTTATAGGATATGAAATTTCAAATGATGTTTTTGATTTTGGTAGCACAGTCAACATGATTCCCAAGTTTACATGGGAGGCTATTAACTGACCAGTTCTAAGATATAAAATAGTAACTCTAAGCTTAGTAGACTATGGAGGAGTTGATCCCATTAATACATTATAATATATTTAAATAAAAGTCATAGAACTAACCCTATGAGGTGACTTTGAAGTTAATGATATGAAGATAATGGTAACACATTACCTTGTGTTGATTGGTAGTAAATGGGTATATGATGTTTAGATGACTATCAATACTATGAAAAATCAACTAGAGGCACATCAAGGAGATAAGGTTTTCATCATTCCTTTGAATAGGGTGAAAAAACCCTACATCATTCTAGTTAAACCAAACACTCCTTATGTCATGCAAGAAACTAGTTGAATGAAGGTAAACTCTAGAGAGAACCTAAAAGCTTTGTGCAAAGTTGAGTAAAATTTATTGTATGAGCATACTAAACCTCAAGTATAATATTTAATCACTCAAATATTAAATAAATATTAATAATGAAAGCCTAAACTAGTAGTTACTTAGCAATTGGTAACCCAATTTATCATAAAGGACTATGAATTCATGTTTTTTAAATCCCCTACCCATTCAAAAGTTGTTTTTCTCTATCAAGTAGATGATCATATGAAATATTATATAGAGATGACCAGAGAAGGAAATTTTCCTTGGAAAATAACTTCATCTATCAGTGGAGGATCAAACACACATCTACTCAATTAGATTCATGGTGATCATGAACTCTAACCTATGAGGATGGTATTTACACATGAGAGACAAATTTATGTGTATTATGTGACTAAGGATATCAATAAATTCCTCCTATGAATATAAGTTCATGTACCTACCATTAATCTGTGGGTTATTTATTTGAATTATTTTCTAAAGGGAGTTGTAATGACATGATGGGTAATTCATAGAAATGATCAATTGGATTAGGATGATGCATGCAAACTTATGATTTTAATAATCATAGGTCCTTAGGAGTAATTATCCTTTCTTTTAGGTGAGTGCCCTAAAATCCATATTAAAAAATATGTTGAAGTTTGGATTGAAGAATGCATGGCACCAAAGTATTGGGTTCACAAATTTCATTACACACTATTTATTTTACCATCAACATGGTATATGCATCAAGAACATAGGAGGGAAACAAAGAATTGGGTTCAAGTATAAAGATACTTCATACAGACATTTGTTTTTGAAGATGAGAACCCTCTAGTTTATAATGCACTACTAAAAATCAAAAATTTCCTATGACATGGGTGTGCAACATATTTAAGCACCAGAAAGGAATCCACTACATAAAATAATGTAGTTTATGATATAAATATAGAATTACAAAGATATAAAGCTGCCAAGATATAAAAAGAATCTCTTATGCATCCATACTATCAAATAAATGATGAAGAAGAGGATATTAAAGATTTAGATACCGATGGTGATATTTATTTGACTAATTTATTTGAACCTGGATGGATACTAGAACCAGTAAAGGACCTCATCATAAAATATATTAAATAAGACAAGCTACACAACATACAAATTCTAGAACAAGAAGAACAACAAATGCTCCAAGAATTTATTATTGAGGAAAAGTGCAATATTTACTAGCATCCCATTAAAAATCATGTAGAAAACATTAGAAGTGAGGAGATTCCAAAATTAGCACATATAGGTGATTACTGGACTGAATTTGAATTTTTTGAAGCTATGAAACTCTTGTACTATTATCAAGATGTGTTTCCCACAAAAATTTTAGACATCAAAGGATTCGATCCATCTTTAGTAAAAATTCATATTGAGCTCTAGGATTGCATATGATCCATAAATAAATCGACATATAAGTTAAAACCAAACATGAATTTGGAAGTTAAGGTTGAACTTGATAGAATGCAAGATGCATGTATCATCTATCCCATAGAAAAGGCATATTAGGTTAGTCTCATGGTAGTGCAGCCTAAAAAAATAGGGGAGATCAAGGAATGTGGTGATGATCAAATTCTAAATAATGCATGTGTGAATGATATATTTTCAATTCCCTTCATAGATAAAGTTTTGGAATCTATCATAGGTCATGAAGTATACTCTTCCATAGATGGCTTTAGTGGCTATCATCAAATACCGATCATAGAAGAAGATAGAGTTAAAATAAATTCTACCATGGAATGGGGATCCTTTGTGTACAAGATAATTCTTTTTGGCCTCAATAATGCACCTATAGTTTTTTCTCATGCAATGGTGACTACATTCAAATATTCTAGTTCACAACTTATAAGTCTATCTTTATTACTGGGTAATCTTTTCTTTATTTAAAGAACATTTGTCTTAATTTTTCCTCATGTTAGAATGATGTTGAGATTTGCACATTGCTCTAAATTTTTTAAAAATATTTATTATTTACACCATTTGTTGTCTTTCTAGGTCAAGTAGAGTGAAGTTAAGGCATTTTGGTAGACCAAGAAAAACTTTTAATCATTTCGAGTATGCCTCCACCAGTGAGTTCCCAATAAGTATGATCTCTTCTTAGCCATATAGGGTACTATTGGAATTTTATCAAGGGATATAAATCCATTTCATTCCCATTGGAGTATTTACTACACAAAGGTATGAAGTTTATTTGGACTTTTGAGTGATAAGTAGCCTTTATCAAATTGAAGAAAAGACTAGTTACTATGACTATTCTCATCTTTCCAAATTATAGTAAGCCCTTTCATGTGAAAATTAATGTCTTGGGTATCATAGTTGGTGTTGTGCTTGCATAACTAAGAGATGGTGGACTAGACCACCCCATACATTTTACAAGCTACAATTTCTCTGATGTAGAAAAAAATTACATGACAACTAAAAAGGAGGCACTAGCTATAGTGTTTGCACTACAAAAATTTCATAATTATCTTATTATGACACGATTTAAATTTTTCATGGATCATCAAGCTCTATAATACCTTGTAAATAAGTTGATGATGGGAGTACACATTTCTTGATGGTTGATGTTATTTCAATAATTTCAATTTTGCATTAACATCAAATTAGGTAGAGAAAATTTGGGGCCATATCAAAACATTTTCATTCCCAATTGGAAAGAACCAGAAGAATTATAAGAAAATTCTCTTGATGCTCATCTATTTTGAGTTTCTACAATCCCCAAAAATTTTAAAGTAATTGCTAACTTACTTAAACAAGGAGTATTCCCTACATACTACTAAGAAAGAGACAAGAAGTTTATTACTAGAGCTATTCCATATACCATTATAAATGGGTTTTTGAATCATTTGGGGAATGATGAATTACTACACAAGGTAGTAATGGAACATAAATGACCATAAGTCTTATATGAGTCACACCAAGGAATAGTAAGAGGACTTTTTTATAGATAATATACTAACAAAAAGTTGATATAGAGTGGGTTATGGTGACTGAATATTTTTTTAGGACATAGAGTAGCATGGCATTGCAATGTATGTCAATGCATGTGTAAACCACTAAAAAGATATGAAATGACCTTGTGGTCTTTATTAACCAAACATCCTTTTAAATAATGGGGCATTGATTTTGTCAAACATATCAATCCACTAAGTAAATACAATAAAGCAAGGTATGTTATCACTATGATAGATTGATTTACCAAATGGGTTAAAGCTACTATGACACCAATCTCTAGTGTGAAGGACATAACAAAGTTTATATATGAGAATATTATTATAAGATTTGGATGCCCCATTAAGCTATGGTGTGAAAGATGCAACAAAGTTTTTGTACAAGAATATTATTACAAGATTTGGATGCCCCATCAAAATCATTAGTGATCAAGGGACACACTTGTTGAACAATACCATCAAAGCTCTTACTAAATAATTCATGATTTCTCATCATAAAATTACTATGTACCATCTGTAAGCTAATGACCAAGTTGAGGCTTCTAACAAAGTGTTGGGTAAAATGTTGACAAAGATCTACAATTTTAAAAGGGATAATTGGGAAGATCACATTCCTATGATCCTATGGGAATATTACATGTACTACAAAATGGCCTCATGATTTAATCCATTCAAATTGGTCTATAGACTTGAACTAGTTATGCCTATGGAATATTTAGTCCCCAGTATACACATTGCAATGGTCATGAGACGAGGGGATCATGAGTCTCTCACCAACAGAATTCTCAAACTATATATTATGGATGAGTATCGATGCAAGGAATCTTGGATGTAGGAAGTTCTTAAGCAAGGCTACAAAACATAACATGATACTAATATACGCCATAAAGAATTCCATAAAGATAAACCAATTTTTTTATATGATAGTCATTTCATAGCATTTCTAAGAAAAATATATATTAGATGGAAAATCCCTTATGTTATACATGAAATATTGTGACAATGAACTATTGTTTTGAGAGATCTATAGGGAACCATTTTTCTAGGGTGGGTGAATGGTTATAGGCTTAAGCCCTACTACCAATAATCTTAATTGATATCTTAATACTAAGTGAGTGGGTGTTAAATAACATAAATTAGATTATGATTTCATATTTTTGCATATTTTCTTATGTGTTTATTTCTCTCTCTCTCTCTGTGTGTGTGTGTGTGTGTGTGTGTGTGTGTGTGTGTGTGTGTTTGTATATGATCTCTTCACTACCATTTGGGAACCAAGATACTAAGTATAACATAAACCAATCATGCATAAGATAATTCATGTGCACCATCATGGATGTTAGCAAGAGTGAAAGAAATCAATTAAGTCTAAGAAATGTATGGGCAAGTCAAATAAGCCAAGATATTCACCATATAATAGTCATCCCCAAGAAGTTAATGCCAGATCCACTATTTGATTGACTTAATCTTCAACAAATCAGTGGATGGTCAACATCATTCACTCATACTCCCCTACGAACAATAAAGAACATAGTAATGTATCTCCACACATGTGCCAATGACTAATTATCTTAATTACAATATTTGCCACATCAACAACTAAATTCATCTTGAATGAAAAAACTCTACATGGTATTTAAATGGAAACTAATAGGCATGAAATCTATAAAGGCACAAGTTTTTGAATTAAGTCTACATTTCCTTACAAATATTTTCATTAGCTAAAATTTCAAAGAGTTGAGCTATTTTTACTACATAGAGAGTCAATAGAGTTTTAATTTCATCACTCAATAATCATGGATACTTTAAAACTCATTAGGGGTTTGATAAATGTGCAAAAACAAGTAATGGGCATTGATATATCATTTTGACAAATAAAACTCAATGATCCATATCCTTTCAATTTTATTTAAGCAGAAAAACAAAAATTATTTCACCTAAACCCCATTGATGCTACACAACCATTAGCTCTCATAGTCCCCCACCACTTCCATAACATAGATATCAAGTGCCTATATCGAATTCCCACTTTGGGTGACTTGGGAGAGATTGTATAAGTCTTATTCACATGTTACAATGATGACAACATCTACATTGGGCCTGACACTATGATCATCATTAACACAGAAGTAATGGCTTGAGATTTGGGCATGTCTATTCAAGGAGATTTTATTTCCTCATACAAGATGAGAATGCCAACCACTCTTTAAGAGGTCTGAGATTTATATGTTTAGGTATCCAGAGGGATCCTAATGAAATAAAATCATGATAAACTAGTGCACATCTTGGTATAATGCATCACATAGAGGTTTTGGTAGACCACCAAATCTACTAAGAAAATTTTAAAAAGGGGTCATGGATATTACCCACCTCATGATCCACAAAAATGAGTAGTTTAATTGGGATGAATACTTAATTCAGGAGTTACTAATGAACATTGACAATTGCCACCCATAGCCCAAGTAGATAGTTCAGTACTAGTTCCTCATTTTTCTACTCTATTTCACATAATGGAATTCCCCTAAGGGAGTGGTGTACCCTGACACTAACTATTGGCCAATGTACCAATTACCTAACCTAGTATAGACACCTAAGCATAAAGCCCCAACCCATGAGGGAAAATTTAAGACATGGTGGGAGGAATTATTGGAACTAATCACCACACATTCTTAGGTACCACCAAATGTCATGTAATGCTTGAGTCAACATGCCACTATCACCTTGATATCTAAAGGTGTCTTCATCCATATCCATGAGCTATCATGGTTTCCATTTAGACCTCTACCATTCTTTATTACCAAGGACGTGGCACAAGTTGAATTCACTACATAGAAAGCCTTCATATCTAGGAGTGTGACACCACTCCAAGCTATACCACCTAGTGCATCCATCTCTATAGCACAAAAATAAGAGAAAGACACTAATTTTTAGTTGTATAAAGAAAAGTATAATATATCCACCCATCATAAATTTATGTCTCCTCTATTGAAGTGTAAGATAAGGAACATTACAACTTAGATGATCCTAAGGTGCTCTAGATTGTAAGCTCATATGACCTCCTATAGATGGGCATGGATGAATAAGAAGTCTACTAGGTAATGTTTCTTGATATGACTAAAGACTTCTTTGACAGTAGGAAGGAGAAGGAATTATTGTTTTAGAAGGTTATACACATGATACAAGTGCACAAGAAGGTTCCCCTAAATCTATGGGTAGATCTACCATCATGCCCTACATCCATTATCATCAATAATATGCATGAAGAAGAAGAATAACTATGACAAAGGGTTGAATTTTTATAGTAAAAGCCTTTTACCACCTTCACAAGTGAAGATGTATTTGTACCATTTTCATAAAACCCACCAGAGTCCCTCATGCTTAGACCATGAACTAGGTACAAGGCTAGGGTGTCACCTACCCTCAAATAATATAGTTTGGTGATATAAAGCACAATAAGCATAAATTTCTCAGTCTTAAACTTCACCACCACCCAAATTCAAGTTAGTTAACCTATGACATAATAAAGAACATGTTTATAGCTCCATGGTCTAAGCAAGTGATTCATTACTTTCACCACAATCCGAAAAGGTCAAATATTTTATGTTAGAGTAACCTACTATAGAATAAAAACAAGTTTCATAGGAATAAGTAGCTTATGTAGTAAAATTCTAAGTCAAAAAAGAGGATAAGAAATGCCATAAGAAAAAATCTTAATAAAAACAAGCTCAATAATGTAGTCACTAAGTCAAAGAAGTTGAGGCCATACAATAGGCTTAAGATGTAGAGTTTGACTAATAGAAGGATATAAATGTGGCCAAGAGGGCACAAGAAGCTACTAATGTATCCAAGAAATCATAGGAATCATAAGATTAGAAGATCAAAGAAGTTGAGCTTATTGTAAAGGCTAAGGCTGAAGAAGAAAAGCACAAACAAGATGTAGTGGTGAAAGCCAAATAGGCCATGGAATATTCTATGCATGTATGGTATCAAGCCAAGGAAGTTACAAAGAAGAAGAAAGAAGATGAAGATGAATCCTTTTGAAAATAGTAGGCCCAATGGTAGGCACATCAAAAAAGTGCAGCCAAGTCATAATCATAAGTAGAGGCTATGATTTAATAAGATAAGGCTACTACTCTTGAAGAATAGAAGAAAGTAAAAGAATATATATACATAGATGGATACACACACATGAGGAAGAATAATAAAAATATAAATCTATGCAACACAAGATGAATACGAAAGCAGAGGAGAAGGTTATATGAAAACAAGTTGAAAATGTTACACAATAATTTAATCTTGTAGTAGAGGCTATGATGCATCCAAAATAGGTACATGTGTAACAATAAGCTAAATCAAAGTATCTAGAACAAGAAAAAGAAACCATTGAAACTCAAATATTCCCACAACTACTAGAATAGTTTGGATCTAGGATGTCTCAACTATGGATGCTCAATACACCACCTTCTCACTTTCACTTATGATCATGCCATGACCTAACCCTTTAAAAAAATTATGAACATTGGAATTATTTCCCCTCCAATTATAATCATCATTGAATGTCTCTAGATTAACATTAAATAAATATGTAGAGGGTGTGATATCATTATAGGATTCCATTGCACAAAAGGTCACCTCTCTAGAATAGGAAGTGGATCAATCTAAGGCTAAGAATGTTGAGTTTAAGGCTCACCTCTATGAATATACCAATCTTATCTAGGATTCCTATCCTAATTTGGTTACTCAAGAAATTGGGGACCAAGTCATGTCTGACCACCATAGACTGAAGACTTTGGTCTTTGAATTAACCAATGACTAGTGCATAACATAAAAACTTTTTACAATTGGCACATTAGGATAGGATGTTAAAAACTAAGGATATAACTATCATCACTTTACTAGAGGAACATCAAGGCATGATAGGTACTACTATGATTTAAGAATAATAGGTTGGACATAGCTTGTTAGACCAAAAGTAGTAATTGGATAATTCCCTACCTAGTTCTAGTGAAGACTTTGCAATGTTTACCACCACCAAAGTAACCATGGCCAACCACACTAGCACTAAGGAAGATAAGGATGGAATATTATAGGATTTACTCAATACTATGGATAGCATACATGATAACCTCCTCAACTGATAGAGTCAATCATTGTGTAGTTCCTTCACTAGCTTCCAAGTTCAACATCGCATAGATAAGATGGAGTAGACCAACGATAAGGTAGCCATGAGCACAACTAATGAGATAGATATAAAATAGATCATTAGTTATTATGTTCCATTGCATACCCTATTGTGGATGATCCAAAAATTCATGCTGGACTAACGTGCCTATAAGATCAATCTGACTCCCTTTTCTTGTGAATTTTCCAAAGTTTTCAACACATCTACATATAAGTTACCTTTATAGCTCTGGTACATCATTGATCAAAAAAATTCTACATAGTCCAAATCCAAGAACTAATATGGTCAATCATCATCTATCATTATGCCACTACCATCGAGTTAAGTCCTATGTAGAGTATAAATTTTGAGTAATTTTATATAAACATTTTGTATTGGGGAAAATTTAGTAATCCAAGTGGATCTAGGCTGGTTGAAAACCCATAAAGGGTGGCCACCTAGTTATGCCATCCTATTGAAAACTTATGAAGGGTGGTAGGTTGGTATGCTACTTAATTGAAAACCTAAAAGGGTAGCTAAGTAGTGAACAAGAGGTAAAAACTAGATATTTTGCCTTGAGCGATTACTATGACTCTTATGGGACTAACCATTTCTTTAGACTCTACTCACTTGTCCAATTTCAAAAGATCCTATAATGTTATCTCATGATGAGACAGCATTTTAAGTCTAGGAAATTATTGAGATAAGAATTCAGATTGTAAAGATGAATAGGATATTTGTCTAATATTCATGCATTATGTACCCATTTTGTCATGTGTAAGTCTATTTTATCCTTTTTATATGACTTGTAATAGGTTAGAATATAAATAGAGTCCACTTTTGGTTCCAATTATGAGAAGAAGATGAACAATCATAGACTATAAGTGTCTATATATACTTTTAATTGTATGAAGATTATAGTTCCACTTTTGAAGAGATCAATAGAGACTTATCTATTATGGTTACATATGTGATTTCTTAGTTTATTCCTTATGTGCATTTTGATTTATAATGCCTAATTAATTTATGTCTAATTCAATCTGAATAGTCTATTTATGTTAATGAATCACTAGTTGTTCTTACCTCCTACGTAATGCATGATAATTCACACTTGTGTTTCTATTATCCAACCTCTGGTATGAATACAATACAATATTATAAACACTAAAGTATATCCTAGATATCCTCATCCTTATCATGTTTTAATGCATCAATAACCTATACTAATAAGGTACAAATAATTAGAATCTCCTAACGGTAGGGATGATCATGTGACAAACATCGTTATAAACTCTTGGATGATGTGATCAAAAGCTTGTTGTTCCTCAGAGAAAAACTTGAACCCATAAGAAATTTCATCATTGGTGGTCTCTTAAGTTATGTTTGAGTAAGGTTGAACACCCAATATCTAATGGTGCCTAAAACATGTTCTCACCACTAGACTAGCCTTTTTCTTCATTTTTTCCCTTGTCTAAAATCACCTCAAAGAGATTTTCACTTTGAGACCTCAATTATTTATACATTTTTTCATGGATAAGGGTGTTCACCTATTCTCCAAAATAGGCTATAGGATATAGTTTGATTGAGTACCCTTATTTGTGGTCTCTCAATGGAACATTGTCTCTTAAGCTTAAAAAATCACAAAAAGGCCACATCATTCTCAAACTCATCAACATGCACTATGGATTCTTGTTGGTCCTAGTCTATAAGTTGAGGGTGATATAGAGGAAGAAGATTATTGAAAATAATTGGTCTAAGAGTACAAATGGAATGAGTTCTAACAAATTGGTATCAACTAAGTCTTCATAATGGCTATGATTGAACTCTACTTCACTGTTAGCATTATTGTCACTAGTTGTTGGCATTGGAACATGAATAAGATATGTGGGGTCTCCCATAGGTGGTTTAAATCAAATACAATAGGTTCCTTTATATTGAGTGACATAAATTGGCTTAAGTGTTCCTTATTGATTGGGATTGAGGCCTCCTCCCTCATAGGCATTCTTCTCCATAATCCTATAAGGGATAGAACACTAGGCATTTTTGTAACATCAGCCAGTTTGTCATTGTATAACCAGGATTCATTATCTGTGAGAGGGTCTTATTCTTAGCCAGTGGCTAGCACAAAATGATAAGTGTTGGACTATGAAGTTTGACTTTTCCTTTTCATTTTCATTCCATGCAAGGTGGTTTGGATTTAGGTATTCCATAGTACTTGGGGTTTTGTGGAAGCTTGGTAATGTGGAATGTATTATGGGTTAGATATTCTCTTAGGATATTAGTCGAGATGGCATAATTATTAGATATTTTAAGAGGTGGCATATGAGAAAGTGAATCAAGGGTATTAAGGTCAATGCAATTAGCCTCTAGTGAATTAACAAGTATTTATTTCCCTTTATGCTTTTTGGCAATTAGATTTAGGCCAAAATGGTAGTTATAGCTTTTGTACTCAACCTGCAAATGCTTTCAATGTTCATATGGTTACAAATATTCATGGATAGTTACCTCTATACATGACTGAGATAACTTGATACATTGGTGCAATGTTGATAGGATTGCATGAATTTTATGTATCTAAGATATACCCAAAATTAAATTATATGAAAAATCAAGGTCTAACACATGGCATAATATATCATGGGTTAAAGGCCTAATAATAATTGTCAAGTTGATGATGCCCTATGATTCTCATTCTTCATTGTCATAGGATTTGACTATGATCATTTTCAGATGAAGATTAGATATTGTGTATCTGAGGATCTTATTGAGCTTTAGAGACACAATATTTAGGTCTAATCCATTGTTTATGAGGACATGCTTCACTTTATGCTATGTTATGATAACATTGATGTATAATGGATTATTATGTAAAGGGATAAGGGATGAAATATCACTTTGATCAAAGGTTAATTATCATCGTAGGGCTAGATTTCCAACCAAATCTTGAAATTCCTCTAGATTTATGTCATTTAAGACTTGAAATTGGCCAAGAAACTTGGTTAAGATGTTTAGGTGGATTGTACACATATGAAATAAATCCAAAATGGATATTTGCATGGGCATCTTCTATAGTTGTTCTAAAATATCAAATGTCTTGTCATACATAATGGTTTATGACTTGTTCCTAGCTATAATAGTTGGTTGAATAGGTGAATTGGCAGATGGTTGTGGGTTTGGTATGGTAATATTTGACTACCAAATTATGATTGAATGATTGGGATTAAATTCAAGACCATTATTGATAAAAAATGATGATTAAGGGGGACTAGATAGGATAAGTCTCAGTTAATTATGCATTTATATGTGGTCATAGGTCAATGACAAGTTATTAGTGTAAGGTCTAAAAGTAGTAATATCAACTTACTAGTACACTTGTATGCATTCCTAGGTCAAGGAAGGATCTTTGACATGGGTTGGTTGATTGGGATTGATTAGTAATGATCTTGTTTGATTGGCATTTTGTCTTAGATTGATGAAAATGGTATAAATTTAACCTCCTACAATATTTATTACAACTTGATTTTAGTCATGTACAATTATACAGAAAGTATGTTAGTTGTTAGCATCATTCTGGCCTTAGTTATATCCATTTGGCTAATGTTGGGTTTGTTATTGATTTTATTATTGTTGTTTTGACTTTTCATACTATTGTTACTACTATTCTAGCCTTTATTGTTATTTTTATTAGTTTTTATGTTTCATAAAGAGGTTTTGATAGATACCTAGTTTATGATTAGATGTAGAAACTCCATTATCTATTATTATGTCGCCATTTTCCAACATATTATAAATAATATGCTTAATTTTCACATAATGGTGTAGATTGTGTCCATTAACCTGATGGTACACATAGAATTAATTTTTATTATACTAATATGGATAAGGAATGCCCTTAAGAAAGTGCTTTAGAATAGGCCAACTAATCAGATTAGAAATAGCTAGCTTACAAAACATGGCATCAATTTTCTCTCTAATGAAATTAAAGACATGACAAGTAGGCATAGTTCTCATAAAAGGAGGGGTTTGTATAGGAAAAGGTTGTTGAATATTTTGTGTGGGTCTTAGTTACTGAAAAGACTATTATTACTAAAGAGGTTGTTAATTAGGAGTAATTTTCATATGTAACATAAGATGAGTAGATGGTGTTTGCACTATTTAGACATATAGAGACTCAATTACTCTATATCTAAAAACATTCTTGTTGTGATTAAACAACTTGGACTTTTTATAATTATTAGCTTGGGTTGGTTGTGATGCTTGGACTTAGGTTGGGTTTTGATTTTGTCCATTGCTCTAGTTTTGATTTTGGTTCTAATTTGATGAGGTTATCTTAATAATCCCTTTTATAATAAGGTAACTTTCAGTCAATAAACCTTTATCAATAATTTCCTTAAAAGTTTGTGCACACTATACCTCTAAATGGTATAATATCTCATCATGTAACTTTTTGGTAAACACAATGGTTAATTACTTGTCTCTTAAACTATGAGTAAAGTGGATATCAAGTTCTCTCCATCACTATAGAAAACTTGAAAAATGTTCATCAACCTTCTATTTAGCTTGCATAAAATCTACCAATGAAATCTCATGTTCAACATTATAGGATAAATGTTTCACAAACTTGTCTGAAAGGTCATAAAAAATAGATACTATGTTTTTAGGAAATTTCAAGAACCACTCCAAAGTTTATCCTCTTAGACTCCTTGGAAATAATAGTAGGGGATAGATGTCATTTTAGGAAATTGGTTGAGAAGCAATAAATAATTCCATTAAATGGGACTTGGGGTCTTCCTTACCCTTGTACTAGTCAAACTTTGGTGGTTTATACCCTAGAGGAAATGGTATTTACAAATAATCCATGTTGAAAGGGTAGGAACACACATAATCTAACTTAAACTTCTTGGTTTATTTACTAGTTTGGATGGCAGTAATCTCATCCTTCATTTGTTGTAGTTCCTATGCTAGGAAACTTGATGTAACATTGGCTTGAGGTGGAGGCTGAGTGTTATAAGTGGATTACATTAACCAGGGTATAATCAAGGCATGGTTTACTATAGAATGATGGCTTGGTTGGGGAATTTATTAGGAATATCAATATGTATATTAGGATGTGATTTTTGAAATTAAACATGTTATAGTGCAATATTTTGGTTAATATTGGGTATATAGGCCTAGTTTTGGGGAAATTATGGCTAAGATGAAAAGATATGGCTTGGGGTGAAGTATTGTGCCTTTTAAGCTTGAATAGGGACTTGTTACTGATGAGTTAAACATTGTTGATTAAGGGGACCTTGTAAACAAAGGCCATATCATTACACTTTGGGAACATTGGGGATGAAAGTAAATTCTTGCCTAATTAGCACTTGAGGCATGGTATAACCTATTAGTTTCACAAATGCCTATTGTGAAGTAGACACTTTCAGAGTGTTCATCATGTGTCACTGAATAATATATGTATGTTGTTGATTAGACATCATTTTTGACTATAATAGTATGTTTTTCTATGACTAAAGAGGTACATTGGTCACTACCTAATGAGGTGGAACATTAGTTGCCCTTACTGAGGTGGTAAAATGTTTTACCTCTATTTCATAGGTATGTTGGCTTGTGCCTATTATTGTGGAATGTTAGTCTTTATCTATTTTGGTAGAGTAACATTCATCACAATTTTTTGAGGCATGACACTGGCTACTGTTAGATTACTTAATTTTTATGGTTACATACTTGATGAAGAAACTAGTTGAGGATTAAAGGTAACTAGTTGTAGTTGAGGGGTAAAAGTTCCTACCCCCTACATTTGTGAACCACTAATGGTTTTAACTAAAGGCACATTATTTTTTGGAATAGTTGTTCATGAATTTACACCACTTTGGTCTATATTGGATGAAACTTATGCATTATCCACTATGCTTGACTCACTATTTTGTGTGGAAGTAGAAGACACTTTTTAAATAACTAGGGCATTGAACATGTCTCTAACTAAAGTGATTTATGTGAATGGGTTATACCATAATTTTATTTTATCATATGAATTCAATTAATATGCCTATTAAAGTAGCTAGCTCAATAAGATGACTATTGGACATGGTCATGTTATTGAAATTACACACTAAGTTTAAATAGGTCTGGTATACTATCTGCATCTATATGAAGTGATCCTCTATGAAACCCTTTATTATGATATGAATATGAGGTTCTTGATATGACATCAACAATAGAGCTTGATGATTAATAAAAAAGGCATGTTCAATGTTTTGGTTATAAGGTATGTTGTAAGGCACTCTTAGTAGACTTGGCAAGGTTTTGTGGGGATGTCTACTAGAAACTTAGCCCATACCTATGTAGCTCAAATTAACACTTTGTCCTTATTGACAATAAAGTTATGATTAAGTAAATAAGGGTCATAAGCTAATGGAATTATAATGTAGTATGATTTCTGTTAGAATTGTTCTACAACTAATGGTATGCTAGCTAAGTACTACACTATTTACTCATGGTCCCCCTCCAAGTATGGAGGCATGTTGACCAAATAGTAATCTAAAAGATCTTGCCTTTGTTCCCTCGATTGAGTTTTATAAGGTGGATAAGGATCCATCTCACAAATGACATCATCACCATAGGGGTCTTGAACAAAGTCTTTTTGTGTGACCACATTACCATATCCTAGATTTTACATGAATACACTATGAATATAGTGAGACATCTTCAAATCAATGGTATATGTTTCATGAAAAGTCTAGAGTTATATAAACTCTAAAAATTAGTGTCTAAAAAGGCAAATGGTTCAAAATCAATCTAACTTGTTCAAAGGATTGAGTTGTATCTCCAAAAGGGGTCTATGATAAAACTTAGTATAAAATTGTCTAATGTCAAATATCTAATGTTAAATGTCTTACACAAAAATTTCAAGTGGATGAACAAAAACTATAATTCTAAAATTTATGTTCAAATTGTTCTAAAAAAGTCTAATCTAAGAAAATAAAAGTCACTGGGTCTTTTTTCCAAACACAACATCAAAATCTAGGCTTAAACAAGCATGTGCTAATACTTTTGTCAAAACAAGCACAAAAGCTAGACTTTAAAAATATACATATGATTTAATATAATAAATATGACACACTTTGGCATAGACTAGGCATTCAAATTTAAATATGAACTTGGTCAGTTGGTATAAGGCATGAAAGAAAAGTCATGAGGAAGATAGGCTAATGTTCCTAAATAAAGGCATAAACAAATAGTTTTCCAATTGGGTAAAGAATTAAACTAAGTTACACAAACCAAAAGAGAAAGATCAATGTCTAGGCCCAAATTAGACAAGAAATAAATAGAAAACAATCAATATTTGGATTTCAAATTGTTAAGATTAATTAAAAAATCAACTTAGGAAACTAGGCTTATTTGATTAAACAATAAGCTAGACAAAGGTGAATGACATAATGACACTAAACAAAGATCCAAAAGGGACACATGGATTGGTTTCAAAAATGGAATCTTAGACACAAGGAAAAAATAATTTTATGAAATGACTCAAGTAGTGTAATGATGTTATCGTGCTCTAAAGGTATGATCAAAGGTTTGTTTCAAAACTCCAAGTCACAAAACTTGAAATGGATTGGGTATCATAATGTTACCCTTTTCAATCAAGTGGTACACACACAAAGATTTATCAAAAATATTAAGGCAAAAGGTATGGTACCAAATAGATGGTGTAATTCCTCCTCAAACAATGGAGTGACATGTAAAAAATCCTCATTTTCACATGGAACAACATTCAAAATTGATATTTTAGACTCAAAAACCTTTAAATAAAGGATATAAATGACACAAACACCCAAGTGTAATGTCCTAGATCCTAAAACTGACAAGGTTGCATAGTAATATTGAATTTATTCTATATACATAACCTTGAGAGGTTTTTAAGTGTTAACAAAAATAAAATTTCATGAATAAGTAGGCTTTTTACACCCCCCTTCTCTCAATATATTATATGGTGACATGTAACTTTGGTTTACTCACCCTGCATCAATAGTATATTTGTAGTAAGTGAGGTTGTTCTAAAATTATTATTTTTTGCATATCTAGATGGTCCCAAGTGTGGATAACACAATATATACTCACATCATTTAGATCCAAATAAATTGACTTGCTATGAAAATATCTTGTATTTTTCATAAACACTACATCTGTCACTTCCTCAATATAGTGTGATGTCTAAGTTACCCTTATAGTCTAAGGTAATATCTTACTGATGGAGTTTACTTAATCAATCAAGCAAACTTCCTAGTAAGTTGAACTTAATTTTTATGCCACACCATGGAATGGTTTTTAAACTATGTTGGGAGATGAACTCCTAGGTCAACACTTGTTTAAAGAACCTATGAGGAGGTCATGAACTCCCACTCACAAGCCAAATTACATGAAAATAAATAACAAGTGAAAAGACATTAAGGTCACATTTAGATCAACCAAACCATACATATTTAAGGAGACCCTTAATTAAGTTATTTTTGTACTTTTAGATAAGGTACAAATGAAAATAAAGATAAATTCTGGTTGCCTTTGTTCCCTAAAGGGGATAGGGGGAGAGCATACATACATCAATCATTTTGCAAAAATAAACAACTTTGAAATAACAAGCATAAAAATATAACACTGTTAATATTATGTAATCTAAGTGTGAGTTTTTATTTTAATGTAATAAATCAAAAAAATTATGAAAATTTTCCCCTTAGCCTTAGTTGAATTTTTTTAAATTTCTTTGCAAACATCTAAGCATAAAAATAACTAGATTCTTTTTAAGCACCACAAAAAATGTTCAAGTATTAACTAGTTTCAAATTTGTGCCTCTTTCCTACTTAGTTCATAAAAATTAAGAGGTATTTTTATTACCTTGAATAACTTTCATGATTGAAAAAAACACTTGTTAAATGTTTCTCTCAAGTTTTCTCTATTTTTTGTCATAGAGATCGACATCGATCCACATAAGGATTTATGATGATTTATATAAACCAATGTCAATAAACTAGGATAGATGTTAATTACTTCCTTATATATTTAAATATTGTTTTTTAAATGGATATATCTAAGTTTAATATTACCCCCAGAGGTGTTTGGTTTGAAACTTCTCCAACTGGCTGTAGAATTGTTTTATGTGTCTAGAAAGGAGATGGAGTAGAATTGTTTTAGCTCAAATTTTTAACTTATATATTATTTAAATCATGTAATGAGATTTATTAATATTAATATTCTTATCACAACCTTATCCCATGTGTCATGCTCCCTTATGGGCCATACCAGTGCCAAGCTCTTACTTTTTTAGTTGGTTTCTTGATTTTCAATTAGATAGCATATAATTTTTAGATGGGACTAACATTCTTGATATTTAATCTGACCTATTTTATGTTATAAGGAAAACTAAGACACATTAACACCTTAAAAACCATGCCACTTGTATATATGACCCCAAAATGGCTACAAAGTGAATCAAAATGACATATAAACTAATTAGACCATGAACAAGGCTAAAATGGCATTAAATTACATCAAATAAACTATAAAAAAACCTATGAAAAAATATTATAATCCTATATAAGTTCTTACTATAGGTGGGGTTGACCCATTTTGACTTTTGGTAAAAATGGTCAACATCTTTGTTGATTTCCCAAGGGTGGCATGCTTATTATGCCATGACTAGTTGCCTAATCCTATCCATTGGGATATGGAGTCACATGTACATGAGTTTTGAAACAAAAATTTACTTTTACAACACATAAAACATAATACAACCAAAAAGAAGCAACACATAAGACAATAAACTAAAGAAAATCACACTTGTGCTTCATGAGCACTTATGAAACACACAACAAACTAAACAAACTCACTCAAACACTAATTAACCTAAGATGAAAACTCCCTCCTAGATCAAATGGGAAGTTTTAAACCTTCCATTCTTTATGACATGAAGGATTTATTGAGACATGTATCCTTTTGACCTTTAGCATTGATGCACCAATTTTATTTGCATGATATTCAATGAGAACCAATCAACTCCATCCAGGTTGGATATGGAAATTAACTCTTATTACTCCAAATAACCCCAAATTTCTCATATGGATCCTTAGTTACAACCTCAAATGGTGGTTTAAAAATTCTTACATTCCTTAATTCCTTAGTTCTCTCAATAATATTGGGTTTTTTCTTAGGTATGAGTTCTTCTAGCTCATTAGGGAGCTTTGCATATTCTACCCAATCTTGGTCATTGTCCTTCACAGAAGATTCTTTCTCCACCTTCTCATGTACTTGACCCTCAACTTAAAAAAGAACTTGAATCTCTTAATATAAATTAATTTGTAGCTACCAATCATCTTTGTCCTCCTTGTCATTTAGAAGTACTACCTCTTCAACCTCCTCTCCTTGATGTATGTGGTCATCAAGCTAGTGATTCAAAATTAGATGGAGTTATTGAGTCATCTCCAATAACTATGTCTTCTAGCTGGGTCTCATGAAACTATTTTAGTAATGCCAATTCTTGAGGAGTTACTTGACCTTTATCTTTGATAGTACACTCCACTTCATGCATGATATGATCATCCACAACTTCACGATTAGACATCGAGTCTTCTTTAAATACCTCTCTATTTAAGTCTTGTCCACATTCCTCATTAACAACTACAAAAGAGTCTTCGATTTGTTTCTCCTCACTCAAAAAGGTAGGATTTCCCTTTTGTTCACTAAGGGGAATCCCTATGGTGATTGCTTCCTCATAGTCACCCATGACATATTTTTGATCAACCATGAATTGAGTTTTCTCTTCTTCACTTTCTTCTCTCAATATGGGCTCTTCTTAAAGAATGGTTCCTTTCTTCATGACATGAAGGATTTAGTGAGACATGTATCCTTTTGACCTTTAGAATTAATGCCTTCATCTAATTCATGGTGTTTTCCAATTTTATTGGCATGATGTTCAATGAAAACCAATCAACTCCATATAGGTTGTCTATGGAAATTAGTTGTTCTTCCATCTAAATAACCTTAAATTTATCATATGTATCTTTAGTTACAACCTCAAATGGTGGTTCAAAAAGGCATACCTTCTTAATTTCCATAGTGATCTTAATAAGATTGGGTTTCTTCTTAGCTATGAGTTATTCTAGCTTATCAAGGAACTTTGCATATTCTACCCAATCTTAGTCATTATCCTTCACAAAAGATTCTTTTTCCACCTTGTCATGTAATTGACCCTCAAATTGACAAAGATATTCAAGATGTTAAAATAGATTCATTTATAGCTACCAATCATCTTTGTCCTCCATGGCATTTGTAAGTATCACCTCTTTAACCTCCTCTCCTTGATGTATGTGTTCATTAAGCTGGTGATTCAAAATCAGATGGAGGTATTGAGTCATCTCCAATAACTATGTCTTCTACTTGGGTCTCCTGAAACTCTTTTAAGACTACCACTTCTTGAGTAGTTACTTGACCTTCATCCTTGATAGTACACTCCACTTCATGCATGATATAATCATCCACAACTTCATGATTAGACATGGATTTTTCATTAAATACCTCTCTATTTAAGTCTCTGACACATTCCTCATGGGTAGTTACAAAAGAGTCTTCAATATGTTTCCCCTCACTCAAAAAAGTAGGATTTCCCTTTTATTCACCAAGGGGATTCCCTCTAGTTGTTTATTCATCACAGTCACCCATGACATCTTCTTGATCAACCATGAATTGAGTTTTCTCTTCTCCACTTTCTCCTCTCAATATGAACTCTCCCTCAAGAAGGGCTGAGGTGGGAGGTTGATTGATGTTCTCATGGGTTTGAGATGAAGGAGATAGAATATGAGATGTAGTGGAAGGTGAATGAGTTGTATATGGAATTTGAGGTGAAGGAGAAGGCTTATGAGTGGATTTAAGAAAGAGAAAAACACTAATAATCTCATAGGGAAGTGACTTCTTACACTAATTATAAGGAAAAACATCTACATAAATAGGAGTTACATCTTGCTAATAATTTTATTGAAATTATCCATCCACAACATGTTCATTTTTTATATCTTTATCCTCCCACATACTTGTCCTTTCTATTGAGCATTTATGACACTTCTTTTCCATGTCTATTTTTTCTTTGATCTCCCATTGAGTTCCTTATAAAATTTTAAGCATCTCCAAAGTCTACATATGACCTTAGGCAACACCTATCAACCATTCCATGAGATGACCAGGGAGCACATCATACTCATCATCCCATTTTCTCATATTATTTTCATTAACTAGTAACTATGGCATGGATGCAAATAAGGACTTGATATAAGATGGATAAAATGAAGGAGGAGGAGGGTAATGATGGGGATCAAGGCCACCTTAAAATTTTTGTATTTTAAGATCTAATAATCCAAACCTTAAATATTGATATCTTTATCTATAATCCATAGAAACATATTTTTCCTCATGACAAGACTCATATGAGTCCTCTTGGGTTTGATAGGCATCATGGTATGGCTGGTAAGACTCATATTAAGATTGATAGGAAGGCATTTATTGATAGTTATCTTGGTATAATTCCTCATATGGTTGTATAACAACATGGTGTCCATATGGAGAGGGAAATGAAAGGCTATAGGGCTGCCATGACTGATAGGCTTGACAACCATTTGGTTAAGACTGTTGAGGAGTAAAATGTGGTTTATAGCAAGGCTAATAGGGAGGTTCATGATAGGGATATTGGCCATAGCTATTAATATCAACCTAATATGTTAGATGAGAGAAAAAAATCAATAAAAAAATTCAATTATATATACTTGGGATGCTTACAACCATAAGTTATCATTTGAAGTTACCATTGGTGCTAACTTGCTTGCTTCTAAAAGCTAATATAGGAAAGACACACCAAAAATCCTCCAAATTTATTAGAAATTAGTCCCATTGAGCATGAAAACAATTGTTTTAAATTTTATTTTAACCCCTTGAATACATGTATTATCTCTCATCATCCAAGTGGCATAATGTAAACATCTCACAATCTATGGGTAACCAATAGGTGAGATGAATTTCAAGATTTAAGGGCTAGCTCCCTGAATGTATCTCAAAATGATTTCACCTATAATAAATATTTTTTTATGGGGGAAAAGGGTTAGATTTTTCATGAAATGAAACCTGTTATATAGGTTATTCACCAAGATGTTTACCACAAGACTATCATACTCTATGACAGAGACAAGGCATACAAAACTAGTCTAAGAGTCCTACAATACACTAACATTAGTATTTAAATATGAAGGTGACATGAATGAAAACTATCCAAGGTAAGTGAAACCATAGATAAATTTCATATACCATGTCTTCCTTTTACACTTAAGCATAGATCCATACACTTAACAATACTTCATATGACCTACTAGGCTAGAAGCACTCGCATCAAACATGGAAATATTGAGAGAAAGCAAGGATATATGAATATCTCTTAACCATTCATTATACATATATTCACACAATTTGAAAATCTTATATATTAACTCAAAATAGATTGAATTTATTGTCCAAGGTAAAGTACAATGTCAAAATGAATAAGATTTCACCATACATGGTGTGGTATTAAATTACAAAGGCCAAAATGGTAGCTACTTATAGAATTTGAGAGAGAAGTGGGAAATTAGGATTCTAAAGTTCACTTGAACACTTGTAATGTTTATAATAGGATTTAAATGTTTAAAATAATTAATTAATAGATAGACCATATAAGGTTTAATAGGAAAAATGGCTCTGTAAACTATGTAACTCATGAAATGTGGCATAAAACTCCTTATTCTACACAAGAGAACTATATTCATCTTTCACCTCTTTTGGAACATATAAAAACTAAATATGAAAAAATAATATGATTAAAATAAGAGGTAGGGGTTGAATACATGATCTTACATGCATTGGTTGTATTCTTAATCATCTAGATTCCTCTGAAAGTGAGCCATGATTATTTGTAGTCTAAGAAATTCTTCTTTTAGTCACCCCTCAAACTTGGCCTCAAAATTGGATTAATTTTTCCATTAAAATCCATCAAAGGTAGTTGATGACACTTTTAAATACCCTCCATGGCCTTATATTTCTTAGGTACACCTTAAATAGGCTCCCACTTGAAGTTTTCACACCTCTCACCATCTTGCTCACTTTTCCAGTTTTAATTAGCTAAGATGAAACCATTTGTATTAATACTTAGGATATTTTATGATGAAATAAATGGAAATTAGTTTTTATCCAAAGTACCATTCCATCTCCTAAATTTATTTTCATCTCTTGAAACCTTCCTAAAACATGCACAATGCCAAAAATAATCAAAGAAAGTAAATTTTTACCCTATATGTACATATAAGGAATACCTAAATTAGATAGTAAGGATATATATATAATGTTTTATTTAGGATCAAATAATTTCGCACCCCATATTGGTCTATTTGGATATCTCTCCACCTTCATTTCCTTCATCGGGTCTAGAACTAGGGGTTGTAAGGGTTTTAGGTCCTTTTTGCTCTAAATCTTTGTTCATGAAGATGGGATGTTATAATTTCAAAAAAATTACACTAGAGAAATTTTAAGGACCCTTTTAAACTTTAAAAAACTCTTTATATCTCCATGAATAACCTTAGAGAAGATGTGAGCACCTACAGTTACCCTATCGAGCTTGGTTCCTCGTGTTACACAAACCTAACGTAGCCTTAAGAAAAAAATGGATTTCTTGTGATTTATCTACAAGGTGGGATCTTAGAAAAATATATAATACTCCCATATTCATGATAACCTAGGTTATAATTCCTACCTAAGGCTAGAAGTAACATTGACTTCCTATTTGGTCTTTAGGCCTAAACATGCCTAAAAGGCCTCACTGTAACCTTGAAAGTCTAGATCACCCTATTGATATTCCTCCTTGTATGCTCATATTTCCATTTTTTTAGGTATAATTCAGATTCCCACACATATTTTAAATTTATTATTATCCATCATCTCCTCTTATCACCTTATTTATTCATAACGTGCCTGTTTGTGCTCTAGTGGAGTACCCTCTATCTAAGACAAAATAGAGGGTACTTACCATATTCTTCCAAAAAAAATTAATGTTTGAGAGGATTATACAAAATATGGATATTATTTATGAAAAAAATCAACTCTTGATCAGATATATAGACCCCTAAAATGTATTAAAACTTACAAATACTTGTGGGGTAATTGATTGTCTACAGGGTTTAAGGTATGGATTGTGTATTACTTGTTTAGAGCCCATTATCTGAATTATTTTCCATTTTCAAGAACCTATAGATAAAATAAAGGTCATGATGAATGTTCTCTAGGTATTTTAATCATTTCAAATCCCTACATACCTATTCCCACACCTTAACTGATCAAGACTAAATGTAACTTTTGACTATGCTTTTTGTTTAAGAGGGATAATTGTAGGGAGTTATGCATGGAAAAGATTGATAAAAATGACCCAAGACCTTATATAAGTTTCATAGGATCATTAAATGTCCATTTAAACTCATAAAAACCATGTTGTATCATGTCACCCTTCAGAATGTAGCTTCCGAACTCATTGTTATGCCATAGTCAGCTATAGTAGACTATGTTATGCAAACATGGGTCCTATATGTGTTGGTTTCCCTTATAAACTATGTCATATGAATTTGAAGAACATTTTAAAACCTTTATTAAACCTTTAATATAAATATTATCATGTCTATATGTTTATTATACCCCATGTTCATTTTAAGATCTCTATGAGCAAATATATGCAAGTTGTAGGTAGCCTTTTCTAGGATAATATACACCTATAGATGAATATCTCACCATAACATTGTAATTTAGGTCTATTCCAAGTCATTAATTTTCCTTTTCACACTTTTTAAGACTCTTAAAACATGAAAATATACTTTGCATTACCACCTTAGGAAGTAGAGTCCCTTTTAGGTCAAAAACATATAGATGATATTGTCTAAGTTTCGTGCACAAAAGTGCAACTTTGGGCTTCTCTAACAAGAAAACCAAACGAATAAACCACTCTATTAATTTTTAAATTTTGGATCCTATGATAGGTATATAGGGTTATTTAACTAGGAGTGATCAAAACTCAACATGGCATTGTCATAAGACATCTCTAAAAGGGCTAGTTGCTCTATTTTGCATGTTTTAAGGACTTGATCCTTGAATATAGTCATTGCCTTTGGGAGTGACCTTCCACCTTTCTTTGAAATATATAATTTAAAATGATTCTACTATAATCTATTCAACATAATAGGATTCAAAGGAGAGTTTCACCACTTATTTCAACACTTTCATACATATACCTTCATATCTCTGTATAGGCTTGTGGATGCTCACACAATAATATACAGGGTAGTGACTACAAACCTAGAGAAATTTTTATATCACATGAACTTGTATATTAATCTCAATTAATATTAATTTAACTGAAATTAAAACATTTAAATGCTTAAAACAAGATCAACTACCATTATTCCAAGGTGACATCTTTCTAAGAGATGTTTGTAGATATACACTCATGGCTTCTTGACTATATATGTTGCATATGACTACCACGATAGACATTTTGTGCTATTTGGAAGGTTTAATATGACTATTAATATTAAAATTACTTGTAAAACACATTTTTAATCTCCATTTAAACTTTATTACATGACTAGAGTTCAAACATCATGACTATAGCTGAGAGCAAGCACAAAGTTGATTGTGAGTATGACATGAGTGAGTGTTTGATCAAAGCATGGTGTTGCAAGAAAAAACGTGGAGGGAGGTTATTTATATTTAATTTAAAATTTAAAAAAATAATATACCATTCACATGAATCTATTGTAGATAATCAAGCATTTTGCAAACAAGGAAACTTGATTGAGACCTCACATTGTGGCACCTTCCTAAAACATGAGATGATTTACCTATCAAAATACATTGAAACATGAAAAAAAGATTGGTAAAAATTATATGAGGTATTAAAAATAATATGAAATTAATCTCAAAAACTTGATTGTATGTAACTTTCCATACAAGATCAAAACCTATAGGGTATGTGAAATAGTGAGCAGAAAAACATAATCAACTTGTTAGAGATGATTAATAAAGCATAGTTGACAAATAATTGAAATATTTTTATGTAAATTTAACTATTTAAGTTTAATATCACCCCATAGATGTGTTTTTATTTAACTTCTTCAACTAGTCATACCAAGCTTAAACCTACTGACTGGTTTTATGTGTCTAGAAAGGAGATGAAAGAGTATAATGGTTTAAGCTCAAATTTGGAAATTATATATTATTTAAATCATGTAAATGAGTCTAATGAAGATAAATAGTCATCTCAAAACCTTATTACACATGTCACGCTCCCTTATGGGCCATACAAGTTCCAAACTCATTTTTCAATTAGTTAATTGATTTTTAGTTAGATAACCTACAAGTTTTAGATGGGACTAAAATTATTGATATGTAATCTAACCTATTAGACATTTTAAGTAAAATTAAGACACTTACACAACTTTAAATCTATTCCACTTGCATAGATGACCCTAGAATGGCTACTAAGTGACTCAAAATGACATATAAACTAATTAGACCATGACTAACACTAAAATGGTATTAAATTACAACAAATAAACTATAACACACCCCATGAACAAATATTATACCCATATATAACTTTTTATTATAGGGGTGTTGACCCATTTTAACTTGTGGTAAAAATGGTCAACAAAAGTTATTCTCCAGCTCAAAGAGAATTATCTCCCAACTGTGTTGGTCTCCTTAGAAATACCATTTGATATAGATATTCAAGCTCAGTAACTAAGGCAACCCAAAGTCAATGATTCCAAATTCAAAATGGATAATGTAGGTGATGAACATTACCCACATTATGTTAACATTGGCCTTAGTTTTACCTTAGAATAAAGGCAATGAATGAAGGATTTAATCACTCGATATAGAGATGTGATTGATTGGACTTATGAATATTTGAAGGTTTATGACCCTAAGGTCATCACTCATACAATTCCTCTAAAAATAGACCACAAGAACTTTATATAGAGATATATACTAGTGAATCATATCCTAGAACCTCTCATTCAAAGAGAAGTTGAAAAGATGCTAAGTGTAAGGATAATCTTCCCAATCAGACATTCTACTTGGGTGGCCAAATTGGTCCCAGTTGGAAATAATAATGGTGAGATCAGGTTATGTGTTGATTTTATAAACTTGAATAAATCTTTTGAAAATGACAAATATCCCCTACCTTATTTGGATGAAGTAATATAAATAGTAAGTGGCTATAAAATGATGTCCTTTTTGGATAGAGTTCTAGGCTATAATCAATTACTTGTATAATCAAAGGATAAAATGAAGATGGAATTTACTATGAAGTGGGATACTTATGCATATAGAATAATTATTTTTTTCATTATAAAATTATGATCCACCTTTCAATGAGCCATGGATCATGTATTCAAAGAATTAATAGGTAAGTGCATAATCATCTATATGGATGGTCTTACTATGTGATCCAAGAATATGAATGACAATGTAAGCCATCTATAGTCAATCTTTGAAAGATGTAGGATATTTATAATCTCATTGAACCCAAATAAGAGCATATTTGTAGTAACTAAAGGCAAGCTCTTAGGATACATCATTACCAAAGAAGGAATCATTATTGATCTAGATAGAATTTAGGGAATTTTAAAGATTCCACCACTAAACACCAAGAAAGAGCTCAAGTCATTCTTTGGGAAGATTAATTTTGTAATAAATTTTATCTTAGGATTTGTAAATATTTTTAGACCTCTTAATGTAATTCTCAAGCATGATTCTAAAATAAAATGAGCATCTTAGTCCCAAAAATCTTTTCAAGACATTAAAGATGCAATATATCAAACCCTAGTATTGATTAGTCCAGATTTTACAAAGGATTTTTATCTGTACTAATTCTATTCAAAACATACAATTGATACTATCATAACATAGAAAAAATATGATACTAATAATCCAATTACATTTATGAGTACCAATCTGAAGGATGTAGAACTTAGGTACTCCATGATTAATAAATAGATATTCACTCTTGTCATAATAGTGAAGAAATTTTGACACTACATCTTGAGGAATAAGACTATTGCCATCATACCTGATCCTATTTTCAAGTTCACCTTGTCACATAATTGATTAGGAGAGTGTATAGGTAAGTGGACGTCAAATCTATAGGAATTTGATATAGAAATCAATCTTGCTAAGATCATTCATGTTTAAGGCATTGTTCAAATCATGAATAAACTTGATCCATGTATTATTATTAAAGAGGTATGTGAAGCTTAGGTATCTAAATTAGAATGGTATACTAACATAATATAATATTTTCTTACATTTACTTATTCTCTATAACTCAATAGAGAATGAAGGAGAGCTCTAAGGCTCAAAGCTACTCATTACATGATCAAAAAGGGAGTTATATATGAAAGAAACTATCAATGAATATATATATATATATATATATATATATATATATATATATGTAAGGTGTGTGTCTATAGAAGAAGCTAAATAAATTCTAGAAAACTTGCTTTAGAAGATAGGCACTACTCATCCATTTGGGAATACTATAGCTCACAAGATCTTAATAATGGGCTACTACTAGCCAACATTTTCTCAAGGATAGTCTTGTTCATGTGAGAACATGATATTAATTCTAAACTTTAGATAAGAGAGAAGTACATGTAACAATGCCTTTGCAACTTATTATTGAAAGAAGGCCATTTGCCTAATGGTGTTTATACTTTATCAATCTCATTAACCCAAATTACTTAGCTATGCATAAGTTTGTACTCACTACCACATACTATTGTACTAGATGGACCAAGGTCATGTCTATAAAGATTTATAGAGCACAAGATATGATTCTCTTCTTGGAAGAACACACCACAACTAGATTTGGCACTTCCATTTCTCTAGTCTATGACAATTGGCCAACATTCATATTACCTAAATTCACTAAATGGGTTCATGACAACTAGATCACTACCAAGTCATCTTCTAGCCATTACCCCTATGGAAATGGACTAGATGAATCAATGAATAAAACCCTGATAGATGTAATTAAGAAATTAGTTAGGGATAATCCTAAGGACTGGAATAATTTATTAAAATATGTTATTTGGGAAGATAGGACATGATAAAATCAAACCATTAAATCTTCACCCTATTTATTGGTGTATCGATGCAGATCAGTATTTATAATCATGTTGAAATTACTAAATTATCAATTCATGCATGAATACATGGAACCAAATGATAAAGTAGAATATTGACTACTAAACAAAATAGAAATGGAAGATTCAAGGACTGAAGAGTTAGAAAACTTTAGAAAACACCAAGACATATTCAAGAGGTGGTTTGAAAAAATCATAAAGATTAAAGAATTTAGGATCTTAGATCTAGTGCTACTTTTGGATAAGGCCCATGAAAAGAAAGGACAACATGAAAAATTTTCCCCACTATGGATTAGATCATATTAGAATTTAGAAATCTTGGGCAATAATGTATTCCATATAAAATACCAATAGGGAAATGAACTCACATATCTAGTCAATGGACAATTTTTGAATAATTGCTTTAGCATTGTACCATCAGAAGGTTCCCGTAATCGATGAAAAAATAAGGTATAGGTAGGATTAGATCAATTTATTACTTTCTTAGGTTAATTTATTTTTTTCTTAGCTTAGTTTCCTACTTTATTAGATTAGTTTATTTCTTTCCTAGTTTAGTTTCTTGCGTTCTTAGTATAATTTTAATGCTTTCTAGATTAGGTGTTTTTTGTTATTTCTTGTGACAATCTAGTTTATTTTATTCTGGCATAACCAAGCTAGAATTCAACCAATTGAGTCCCATATCTTATGCTTAAATAGACTTATAATAGAAAGGGAAAATTGTAAAGAGATTCACAACTTGGGACCTCTTCATAAATTAGGTATATTTCTATGTTTAGTCTTTAGGATGTAGGTATGTAATCACAAACCATTCTAGATTATGTCATAATTTAATATTTCTACTAGGTATGTGAAAGTTACTTCCAAGTAATTCCTATGAATTTAGAAAGTTTTGTTATTTCATTGAATCAAGCACACTTATTAAATTAATACTTGTTAGAAATGATAAATTGTTGGTGTAGATCTAGTTGAAAGGGATGTTTTGGTAATGATTTTTTTTTTATAACCATACTAGCTCACAAGGGTTCCATATCTCCTCTTTCTATTCAAATAAAAGAAAAAGAAAATAATAAAAATAACCAATGAGTTCAAAAGAGTAATAAATAAATCCAAAATAATATCTAAATAAAATCAAAAGGCTCACATAACGAAATAAGGCCAATGTACCATGCATCATGATCAAAAAAATGAAGGAAAGGGAAGAGAGGGAACCCAAGGTATCTTTAATAGGGTTATGGATGCCTAGTTGGTAGAAGATCAATACATGATCTTCCCTTGATTTAATGAGCTTTTAGATAAAATAGAATGAAACCTACAGTTTCATCAAGCCTTTGAAAATTTTATCATAATAAGGGTTAAATGAAATTCATTGATAGCACACACATGTCCATGGATGAGAAGGCAAGTATGTCATATGATTGTATTTAGGAGTCTCTTTCATATTTTTTATTCTAATATTTTTCTATGGAATAGTTCATGTTTGATTTGAGATTACTAACCAAAGTTTTAGGTTCTAAAATACTCGTAATAATTCCCCTTTTAAGTTTCCATTTTTTGTACCCAAAATCCCCATTTTCTTCTTGAAGAAAAGAGGACCCATTATTTTTAGAATTTTGGCCTTGTTTGTTGAGCCTTTCTTTTACACATTTGTGCAAATTATTGAATAAATTGATCCTTAATATTTACAATTAGAAAAATCTAGCATGTTATTATACATTTTTATAGACTAACCTTATTAATGCCTTTTTGGGAATTTTTAAAACTATGCAGGTTTTTCTAGGACTTAGTCATTTAATAAAACTACTTGGGTCTTATTCATTGAGATTTTTGTTTAGAGCATTTTATTTAGACATTTTTTCTGATAGATTTTGGTCTTCAATATTTTTGTATCAAGATTTACATTCAAAAACTTATTCGGCATTTGCTCATCAGGTTTTTATAGGACTTGTTTTTATTCAAATGAATTATATTCTAAATTTGGTTTTTAGACATTTTTCTCATGCCTTTTTATCGAGACTTTTTGGTCTCTAGAACTTTTGTTCAGAGTTTTTTTAGTGAACATTTTGTCTGAATGATTCTTTCAAATAATTTATTTTTATTGGAAATTTGGTCTTTATACATTTTGTTCAAAACTATTATTCTGAATAGATTTAGTCTTTGGTTTTTTTGAATAAGACAAATTTTCTAAAATAGTCATCATCAGCTTCTGCAAATTGGATATTTTTCTCTTCAATCATTTTGTTTGGACATTTTATCTGATGGATTTTGGTCTTCAAGTTTTTTGTTTGGGTTTTGTGTTCAAAAAATTTATTTAGATATTTCATACGATTAGTCCCAACACAAAACTTGACTCCTAATTCTTGATTAATAAAATCCTGTTATACTCATCCAATACAACAAAATACTTCCTAATACTCACCAATGCTACCCACCATCTAAACTAACAAGATTTAAACTATGTAAAAAATATAAAATAGGGGAATGTTAGGAATTTATAATGTAAAAAATGGAATTCAAAGTTAAAACTATATACACAACATGCAGCCATTTAGGTATTCAGTACTTACAAATAAACTCAAGCTTGACTACTATCCTGCATGAGAAAAGCCCTACCTATTTTTGAGATTACAACAAGTAAACTAGTGACTAGTAAAAAGAATAATTGTTTGTAAAGCACGAAAGAATACTACAAAGTAATGCATGTAATTACAATGGCATATTCATCTAAAGCATTCAAAGGGATCACTTTTTCCATCACCATTTTCTATCAAGGATTTAATATAATTCATGGATACAATTTATGATGCCATCATTGTAGATAAAAAGTATGAAAAACACTCTAAATTATGGTATGTTGTAAATTTTTTTGATGTATTTTCATTGGATGGAAATCTCTCCCATAGAACTATTATTCATTATAAAATTGTTCTCACTCAAGAGATAAGGATTTCATTCAGTTGTGGCCAAGCTTGAGGTGATGCCCTGCATCAACTTCCTACAAGATTTATTCTTCATAGGGAAGATTATGCAAGATAATTTTCTACACCATATGGATAACCAAATGGTCATGACATGCATCTTTAGAGCTGATTTTTAGAGGTATTTATCATTACTAGTTCTAGATATATATTTTGACAAACATAGGTTGGTTTTGTGGAACTAGGGCAATTTAATGGAAAACATGTTGACTTTATGGATTCTCCCTAAGGAAACCATGACATATAAAGGTAATAATCCCACCCCTATCAACAATGTAGGATGGGAGAGTGGATTGGGATGGCACTACTTAATAGGCTCTATGGCATGCCCAACATCCATTTCCTCAATTTAGACTGGGTACCATTGTTACATATGATGATGACCAGTGACATAATGTTTGCCTTGGGTAAAAATATAAGATCCCAACTAAGATATTAGGTCATACATAATAACAAGTGGCTAAGTCTAACAAGCCACTTTTATATGATGTCTTATCTTTTGGACATTGTAATTGACATAATGTATAAAGTCCTTGGTGGGCTTTGGAGTTTGGCAACCAACTATGTCAAGAATTGCATTTATAATTAATTTTTTATTTTTCATATTTATTCTTATATGAAGAACATGGTTAGGATAGATGAGATGTGTATCCTCAAGTCTAGCAAGTAATCCATGGGTATTCAATACCCAGAGTCAGAGTGAGTATATTAAAAACACTATCTAAAAGAGGTGATTATTTTTTGTATCCTAATTACATGGTAATCATGATTGCAAGACTCAAGGTTCATCCCCTAAGCCTCCCAAATTATGTACATAACAAATTAATAGAGTGAAAAAATGTTTTCTAGATCTAGTGGAGCATTGAGGAGGACTTGACAAAAAATAATAAGAGTAAATTCTATGGGAACCATATGGTCATTAGTTGTATGTGTTATACATAGAGAAAACACTTTAGAGACATGGGTGGTAAAATATAGAGTTATAACTTGTCCACAATACCAAACAAGGATTGGTATCCTCATGGATCCATACAAATACACATTTATGGCCTTGGTATCCCCTACCAACATGTCTATTATATATATGACTTATTATTCATGAATTGACAAAATGATGATGATGTCTTGGAAAGGGCAAGAGTTTCCATTTTGAAGGAGGATAATTTAAGTGTGATTCAATAGGGACCTTTAATTATAATGAAGGAATTATGCATTATATTACCACTTTTTGTAGGATGGACATCCTTAGATTTTTGGAAAAGCCAACCCATAGAGCAGTCCAAAGAATTAAGAGATCCTTCACAATAACTTCCTTTTAAGTTGAGGGTTGTCAAGAAGGAATTATGGGTAAGTGAGCCTGATTGTAGGGGAGATCCAAGAGATCCCATTAATCTAGATTCATCTAATGTGGAAAGATAAGGGCAAGAGCACCCAACTATAAGTGAAATCCAAATGCTTATAGCTACCCACAAGTATAAGAATCTACATCATCAAGGGTAACCACATAGGAAGATATTATACCAACTTAACAAGGCTCCTCCTTGAATCCTAAAACCATTATTTTCTATAAGAAGAAGCCTATCTCTCCACCCATAGGTATTCTAATAATTGAATAATCATAGAGCCTACCTATAATGCCTCGATAAGTAGTGGATGATGAAGAAGAAGATCTTGATGAAGAAGTATAATTAGAGAGAGCTAAAGCACTCAAATTTATGACTAACAAAGGAAATACACCAACCATAAAGGGAACTGTTGACCATTTTTACCATAAGTTAAAATGGATCAATGTCCCCTATAGCCAAAATATTATTTAGGGCTCATTATAGGATCATAGGGTGTTTCATGGTTTTATTTGATGTAATTTAATATGCCATTATAGATTTGGTCATCATTTAGTCTAGTCATTATGTTGTTTGATATCTTAGGGGTCATTTTAGAGTCATTTATGAAATTGATAGGTTTTCATAGTGTTTAATTAGTTAGAGCATGGGGTGAGTTGTACATGCCTTAGAATTTCATCAGAGCCTTCACAATATTAAGCAGTGGTTTCTAGAATAAGTCAAAAATTATTTCAAGTTTTTGGCCAAGTGTTGGGGACTCATTAGACATTGTATCCTTAGCAAAAAGCCAGAAGACCTATTTATTTTAGGAAAAATGTCTAAATAATAATTATTTATTATGGGGAAATCAATCCATAATAATTTTTCTAAAGACAAAATTATTTCAGACAAAGTGTCTAAGAACAATAGTCCAATGCAAAAATCCCAAAGTTTTGTTTCTTTTAGACATTTTATTAACAACAAAAGAACCAAGTCTAATTTATTTTGATAAAATTATATTATAAAAAAAGGATAAGGACATATTCTTTTGGATAAAATGTCTAAAACATAAAGGTTGATGACCGATATTATTTTAGGATAATTAACTGATGAAAAAAGTCTGAATCCGTAATTCTTGTGGGGAAATTGTGTCAAAGACAAAGAGCTTGAATAAACTACTCATAACAAAAGCTCTGATAGAATGAATTATTTTTAAAAAGTTCATATAGAAAAGTATGATGTTCATGAAAACATAAAAAATGAGTCATGGTAAATAATCATTGGGTGTAAAATTTTTATGATCACATAGGCATCAAATATGGTTGTGTAAATGTCAAATGATGGAAATGTAGACATCAAATTTCAGCCATAGTAAATAGTCATTTGATTTCAAAACATGGATCCTAGTAGATCAATGGTTGATGTTAGAGCTTACACTCATATAAAATTTTGTTTTTGGGTCAAATAGGTCAAAAGTTCCTAGGTTGAAATCCCTTAAAAATCTATAGGTTGGACAAGATCTAATGGTATGGATTCATTGAGTAGAGATCTGAATGTGTGAGCTTGATTGACAAGAAGGTGGGTCCAATCTAGATCAATGATTAGTGATTAATCATACTAATGATCCAATGGTGTGAGTGGAAGTCAACATGTGAAAGGATTTTTGTGGTAGAAAATCAAATGCCAATGTTCCTTCATATATCTTGATCATATGGCATGTAGGATCTCAAAATTTTAGGATCTAATAGTGAGGATGTATGAGGATAATAAGAACAAATGTGGTTTGGTGCAATGTGGTTGGTCCAAGTTAGGTTTTGATAGATAATGTTTAACCAAAGATCCATTTTTACCAGAGCAAGCAGGTATTACAGACATAGTTTAGAACAAAATGAGTAACATGGCAAGATAATGCCACATGGGTAACTATATAAGATCAAAGGACTTTGTATAAAAGAAAGATTTTCAAACTCATATGGGAATTTATATAAAATCAATATTTTTAAACTCATATTCCACTATAAAATCTCAGTTGAGGTCCATGAAGAATAGTGACTACTAGATGTAAAGAACAAAGTCCAAGGAATCAACAAATGACTATTGATGGTGAATACAAGTGTCTAAAAGATAGCTTGTAGTTAGGATAAAATATCATGGTTGTAGTAGTATGTTTTAACCACTCTCAAATAGTAAATATGGTGAATGCTTGAGAGATCATCCATGATGAAATGTCATTTCTTGTGCATAGAAAAAGGATCTTTGTGACACATTTCAAGAGTTTTGTGCTTTTAGATCCATTTGTCCAATTAGACCTTCCATGGTATATTTTAGAATTGATCTTCCTAAAAGTGTAACTCCTCCTATAAAATGGACATGTGTCTTACTGACCCTTAAACTTCATCCTTTTCTCCTCTCTCTGAAGTTTTATAAGTAGCTACCATTTTGGCTTTTGTAAGATAATACCACACCATATATGGTGAAGCCTTACTAGTTTTGACATTTTACTTTGCCTTAAAAAATAAATGCAATCTGGTTTGAGTTTATATATAAGATTGTAAAAGTGTATGAAGAGATGTAGAGTGAATAGTTAAGAGATTTATTTATCCTTACTTTCTCTCAATATTTCCATGTTTTATGCAAGTGATTTCAGCCTAGCAAGTCATATGAAGTGTAGTGAAGTGTAAACATTTATCTTAAGTGTATAACGAGCCTCAGTATCTACAACATATCTATGGATTTATTTTCCTTGAAAAGTCCTTGTGCATCTCACCTTAATTTTGAAACACTAATGCTAGTGCATTCTAAGACTCTTCGACTAGTGTTGTATGTCTTGTCTCTTTGTGATAGAGTATGATAATCTTGTGGAATATATCTTGGTGCTTCACCCTTTTAGAATAGGATTATTTCATGCAATATCTAACCCTTTTCCCATAATAAATCATTATCATAGGTGAAATCACTTCAAGACACATTCAGGGAGCTAGCCTTTAAATATGGAGGCTCACTTCCATTATAGGTACACCCACATACCTGGAAGTGTTCCCATGTTGCCCAAATATAGAAGAGGATCAAACACCTTATTTTAAGGTTCAATATTTTGTGACAATAGTTATAACATGCTCTATGTTATCATTATCTTTAAAATAGTTTATGAAGTTGAATGCTAGTCTTGACAAAATCACCAAATTGGTGCACTACTCAGCATTTGGAGACTCAATCAAAGTAAATATAGTTTTATGTCATGTTTTATTACAAAATTTCTCTCATAATTCATGGTTCTCACTAGGTCATCCTCTAGAAGAGTTCCCAATCCAATTGACCCACTCTTTCAACCTGAACATCCCATTGAAGTTTAATATCCTCAGCCTAGACTACCCTTTGGAGAACTTGTAGATTTTGCTAGAGAGGAAGAGGTAAAATAAATTGAGGAAATTGAAGTTACTAAATGTTTTGAAGAATTTAAAGAAGATATGGCTAGACTTCATACTTTCCCTACATTTAATATAAAAAATCCAATTCACCTTCAGGCATATGATGTCATTCCTCCTAATGCCATAAAAGGGATGCCCCTATTTAGTGGTGAGAGTCATGTTATAGCCAGTGATCACATCAGATATGTCACTAACTTTTGTATTTTTTATAATATCACTCAAGAAAACATTACCATTAGACTCCTTGCCATGTCCCTTAGAGGAAAGGCTCTTGATTGGTATCAGACTCTAGAAAGTGGATGCATCACATTATGGCATCAATTTGGAGTATTGTTGACCTCAAGATTTAGAAATGAGAGTGACCATGTCTCTCTCATAGACTAGCTTAATGTTATCAAAAGAGGATCCAAAGAAATAATACATGATTTTAATGAAATGTTCCAAAAGACTTGTAATAGATTGCTTCCTCTTACAAGGCAACCTCATAGCTTTGTGTTCCCAACCTGTTTGAGATCTATTAACACTAAAATCACTATCATGCTTCAATCCATGGGTGGTTCCACCCTCCCTGAAGCATATGAGATAATTATCAAAGCTAAAAATAATATCATCCAAGCTAGAAGATTGCCACCTAAAGTGTCTATACCTCCATTGTCTCATAACTTTTATAATAATCTAGATGTATCCCAAGTTCCTAATGTCTATAAAAAAACTAAGGTTGCTCTTAGGTAGGAAAAAAATAATGTTAATTGGAAAGAAAAGTTCCTAGACTTAGAGGCTCAAAATAGGCAAGGAAATATGCATCAAGGTGTCCATCAGGATTCATACCCTTATTAATAAAAATATGGTTAGTAATATGGAATATCAAGACTCTAATGGAAACCTAAACTTAATATACATACCAATGCACACAATCCTAACTCTACTACCAATGCAAGGGAAATGATAACTATGCATAACTTGGTGCAAGGTGAGAATTGGTAGAAAAGCTAATTTATTTATGATAATGAAGGTAGAGAGTAGGATATTTTTTCTTAAGGAGAGGTTACTCCCCTCTTATCAATTGAAGATGAAGTGATGGTGCAGATAAGAGAAGGTGAGCATCCTCAAGAAGGTATCTTCACCAACTTCCTAGTTGAGGATAATTTTATGCTTAAC
This sequence comes from Torreya grandis, assembly GCA_037957365.1. NCBI lineage: Eukaryota > Viridiplantae > Streptophyta > Pinopsida > Cupressales > Taxaceae > Torreya > Torreya grandis. The sequence goes on along the minus strand of JARHVA010003697.1, from coordinate 1,436,321 downwards.
CATGGAAAATCAGTTATAGAAAACACTATATCTAAGAGAAAGTATTTAGGTGGTGATATTAATGTGGCTATAGTCTCATTAAATACTAATACAAATAAATAAGGTATGGATATAGGTGTAGTATCCTTGAATAACTTTACACATCTTCCAAGTTAGAATGTTGGAAGGAGTGTTCGAGGCACTCCAACTCCTTAGGTTTTGAGAACTTGATTGTCTCTAATAATTAAAGAGAAAGTAGGTATGTATTATTTAAACATTTTATATTAATTTAAGAGTACTAAAACATCCATTTCCCTTTGGTATGCTTAGCATATGCCTAGTCAGAAAGAGCTCCTACAAAAATAGTTATTTGTTATCTCTACTAGTGTCCCTCCTTTAAATCAAATTTAAAGTCATGTTTTACTTTAAAGTGTACCTAATACAATTATTTAAACATATAATAGATATTATAAACCTTCACCATTATATCTCACTCTCATAGTGGGTGACAAACTAGTCCATAACTGTATAACAGATAATGGAGCTTCAACTTTGATCATACCCAAGGTGGTAGTTGACAAGTTGCGCCTAAAATATGAGCCACATAGAAAATGTGTCATTTAATTATATGGTACACCCACCAATATAGTAGGACTAATAATAGTCTTGAAGTTTTTCTTTCATGATTGTCCTAGTTTTCCTATCTTGCAAGATATAGTTGTTGTTGATCTTCTAGCCCACTTTACAATCTGCCTATCAAGGGACTTCACAGCCAATATAGGTAGTTAACCCTCAGCCACTAGTCTGTATTAGAATTTATAAAAAGGTATGGGGCTAGGGTGATAATTAGGACATAACCTCTTGTAAGGTTTCATATATAACCTTGCATTGAGACAAGTTCTTATTTGAAGTATGTTATTCATGAAGAAAAGGATTCTATTGTAGATGATGGCACTTCCTCTAAGTTTGAAGGCATTTTATATTAATTTCTTGATGAATATGGTATTCAAACTTATGAGCATGATATTTATGCTCTCATGGAAAAATTGATCTAGGAGTATATTGTATACATGAATAAGGAGTACCAACACCTGTACTTACCAAGGAAGAGGGTGAATAAAATGAGATGTGGAAAATATTTTTTGATAGTTCAAGAAGTAAAGTTGGAAAGGATAAGGAATTATGTTGGTCTCCCCATATAAAAAATATTACTATGATTCATACATATTTAATTTTAATTTTACTTGTAATGTGGGTAAGTATGAAGGTTTAATGCATGGCCTTCAATGGGCAAGGAGAAAAAGAATCGAGAACTTGCAAGTATATGAAGACAGTGAATCAGTTGTGCATTAGGTTAGGAATGTGGTTGATGCCAAGAATTTTTTTTATCATTCCATACAATTATAAGTTATGGTATTTTATTGAATACTTCAATACATTTAATAGACAATTAGTCTCAAGGGAGAAAAATAATTATGTTCATAGATTAGTTTCCATAAGAGCTCAATTTGATAATCTAACTACAATAAAAAAAAGAGGGAAAGCAATATCACATTAAGATCAATATTGTACTTTTTATACCTGATAATGAAGTATCTTGGGAAGTGTTTGATAGTGACAAACACATTTCATGCTTCTTGTAAAATAAATTTATGTTTTCTTCAAGGAATCAAAAGAGGCTCCAAGAACAATTTGGTGATCAGATTATGTAGCTGAAGATGAATAAGATAGCTAAGGGTCTAGTGAATATAGAAAGTATTTTCAATGAGAATGGTCAAAATAAAAAGGAAAATGTGAGTATGTATACAAAATAGTATAATTATGAAAGAGTATTGATCTTCAAATATAGACTCCTCAAACTAGGAAAGGTATGTTTTACATTAGAAAAATAAGAATTTATTTATTTGTGTAGAGAGTTTTATGACTTATTTGCTTAGGAGTATAAGAACATGAAAGGATTTTATCCTATCCTAGCACACTATAATATTTAGTTGGAACTTAGAGTTAAACCATTTAGATAGAAACAAATACCTATTAATCCTAAGGTTGAGAAACTCATGAGATTATAGCTCACTAAACTCTTTGAATCTAAAATAATCTTTCCTATCAAGCATTCAACATGGATAGCTAGTCTTGTGCATGTTAGAAATAATAATGGGGAGATAAGACTTTATGTGGACTTTATGGATCTTAATTGGGTATCACTCAAAGGTCACTATATTTTACCCTTAATATAGCACATTTTGTAGATTATTTAAGATTCTCAGTGTTTCTCTCTTCTAGATGGATACTCATGTTATAATCAGATTTGAGTCAATTAATATGATCAGTTTAAGATAACATTTATGACTAAATGGGGGAATTTTTACAATAGGAATATGCCATTTGGTTGGTCAAATGCTGGTGTTACCTTTTAAAGGGCAATAGATATGGCCTTCAAAGGTTTGATTAAAGAGATGTTGCTAGTTTATCTATATGATATAACCATGTTTTATAAAGATGCTAATGAATGTATGCAACACTTGAGACAAGTTATATAAATATGTAGGCAGTCTGGAATATCTCTTAATACAAAAAAATGCATCATTTCTATACATGAAGGTAAGCTATTGGGACACATTATTTCCAAAGATGGTTTGGTTAGTAATCTAGAATGGATAGAGGATATTCTTGGCCTATAATTTCCCTTGCATAAGAAATGTCTACAAGGTTTATTCGGAAATATGAATTCTGTAAGGAGGTTCATATATGGATTTACATCTTTAGTGAAACCTATCACAACTATGCTAAAAAATAATTGGGTCTTTTCCTTGACTAAGGAAGATAAGAGAAATTTTTAAGCCATTAATAAATAAATTACACAAGCTCTTACTCTTGTTAATCCTAAATTTTCTATATACTTCATGTTGTATTCATTTTATAACCTTGATAATATCTCATCCATGTCAATGTAAATGAATGATGAGGGTGTGGAGCAGCGTATTGCATTCTTTAGTTAAGGTTTAGAACATTATGAAATGAAGTACACATTTGTAGAGAAATAGGCCCTTGATATTATAAGGGGACTAAATAAGTTCAATCATATGGATTTAATCCATAAAACTCATGTTATGATTTCTCATCCTGGTACCAAGGAGTTTCTTATGAGCAGAGATATTAGTGAGAAGAGAGTAGGGTGGATCACTAAGGTAATGGGATATGATGTTGATATGAAAGTAAAAAAAATGGTTGGAGGTAAAGGCCTTTGTGAACACTTAGCTTCAAATTTTCATGAGTCAAGAGAAAAGGTTCCAGTCAATCATGATTGATCCCAACTAGCTAGTTCCTTACATATATAGAGTCAGATAAAAGATGTGATTAGATTTCTTTAAAATGGTGAGTATACTAATAATATGAGTATATCACAAAGGAGATATTCTATATTGTAATTTATTCCATTTTATCTTATGGATGGCATTATTTTTAGAAGAGACATTAATGGTGTGTTATTGAGATGTATTGATAATGATTAGTTTAGAGTGTTTCTTGAGAAGTTCCATGATGGGATAATAGGAGGTCATTTCTATCTAAGAACCATAATTAACAAGATCATGAGGGTAGGCTATTATTGGCCTAGCCTTTTCAAATACTACCATGCTTGGGTGAGAAGGTGTGTACAATATGCTTTCTTTGTATGAAAATAGAATATTTTAGCTCTTCCTTTGAAGCTTATCCAAATATACCAACCTTTCATGTAATGGGGTCTTTATTTAATTAGTATGATAAACACCCCATCAAGTTCTGGTCATAAATGGATACTCACATGAACTAACTATTTTATAGGGTGGGTTGAGGTAGTAGCATTGAAGGTAACTAGTGAGAATTATATCTACTTCAATGAGAGAAATATCACAAGGTTTGGCAATTATTTTTATATTATTTTAAATAATGATATTGATTTTATTGGTGCTAAGACAACTAACTAGGAAAATAATAATGGCACATTCTTGATTAATTTATCTAACTATTACCATCAACATAATGGGTTGGTTGAATTTACTAACAAGAATCTATTCAAAATCATCAAGAGAACCTTAGAGCATAATCAAAGGGCTCGGCATACATAATTGAATAAAACATTATGAGATAATATGATAACTCCTAAGAGTTTAATAATGAATTCTCCTTTTGTGTTTGTCTATGGAAGGGAAGCTAGGTTGTCTATATCTCAAGAGATACCTACCTTAGAGTTAACACATCAAATAGAAATACTTGAGAATAATATAATGGAGGTGATATTTACAAAATTAATGGAGCTACAAGAGGATAGAGAGAACTCTCATTAAGCTACAAAACATCACCAAGTACTGATGAAGAGGTATTTTGACAAGAATCCAACTCTAAATAATGGGTCCCACCAGATCAATGGTTGGCATTCGAGTGTAAACTTAGATATAATGGTATGCACTTGGGTCAAACAATTCAAAAGTTCCCTAGGTTAAAATCATATAAAAATCTATAGGTTAGACGAGATCCAATAGTATGGGTTTGCTAAGTTGAGATCTAACATGGAAGCTTAATTGATAAAAAGGTGGGTCCAATCTATATTAATGATTAGTGTTCAATCATACCAATGATCCAATAGTGTGCATGAAATTCAACATGTCAAAGGATATTCATGAAATAACATCCAAGGTCAATGTTTCTTCATACATCTTGATCCTATGGTGCATAAGAGTTTAAAAAGTTAGGATCTGATAGCAAGTATTTAGGAAGATAAAAAGAACAAAGGTAGTTTGGATGAATGTGACTAGTCTAAGTTTTTGATGGATAATGTTGAACCAAAGAGTCATTTTTTATTATAGTAAGCAAGTATCGTAGACATAGTTTAGAATAGAATGAGAAATGTGGTAAGAGAATGACATATGGGCAACTATGTAGGATTAAAGGACTTTATATCAATGTGATATTTTTGAACTCATATGCTACCATGAAAGCTCAATCAAGGTCCAAGATGAATAGTTATTTCCATATGTAATGAATTAATTCTAAGGAATTAATGAATGACTATAGATGGGGAATACATGTGTCTAAAAGATAGCTAGTGGTTAGGAAAACATATTATGATTTTCATAGTATGTTTCAACCCCTCTTAGATAGTACATATGTGTTGACTCTCTCAAATTCAATTTCACATGCTTAAGAGATCATCCATGATCAAAGGACATTTTTTATACATAAAAAAGGACCTCTATGCCACATTTCAAGATTTTTGTGTCTTGAGAGCCATTTGTCACATTAAACCTTGCATGGTCTATTTTTGAATTCATCCTCTTGTAAGTGTTACTCCTCCTACCAAATGGATATGTGTCCTAGTGACCTTTGAACTTCATTTTTTTCTCCTTTGAATTTTTATAGGTAGCTACCATTTTGGTTTTTGAAATCTAATACCACACCATGTATGTCTAAGCCCTCTTAGTTTTGACATTGTACTTTGCCTTAAAATAATAAATAAAAACTAGTTTGAGTTCATTTATTAGCTTATCAAATTGTGTGAAGAGATGTATAATGAATAGTTAAGATATATTTATCTATCTTTACTTTCTCTTAGTCCTTCCATGTTTGATACAACTAATTTTAGCCTAGCAGGTCATATTAAGTATAGTCAAGTGTATGAATCTATCTTAAGGGTATAATGAACCTTAGTACCTATAACTAATCTATGGTCTTTTTTACCTTGGAAAATTATCATACATCTCACCTACATATCAAAACACTAATGCTAGTGCATTATAACACTCTTAAACTAGTGTTGTATGTCTTATCTCTTAATGATAGAGTATGATAGTCTTATGGAGGACATTTTGGTATATCACCATTTTAGAATAGGTTTGTTTCATCAAATACCAAACCCTTTTCCACTATCAAGAATTTGCATAGGTGAAATCACTTCAAGACACATTCAAAGAGTTAGTCCTTAAATCTAGAGGCTCACTTCTATCATAGGTATAACCAAATACCTCGAAGTGTTCCCATGTTGCCTAAATCTAGAAGAGGCTTAAACACCCTCTTCTAGGGTGTAATATTTGGTGAAAATAGGAACAATATGTAAAAAGGATTTGCCTTTAAATAACACTTCCTTACTTTTTGTATGTAATAAAAAATGCATCATGTCTATAAATCAATCCTAGTTTAGAGAAGGTAGAGCATACATATAATTTTGATTGGGAGTACATTAGTTAAGTAAGAATATGACCAATATGGGGATCCACTAAACTCGATAAGGGGATAAATTATCATAATATAACATGATAGAAAGGGTTAAAAATCTTATAACCTAACATAATCACATAAAAACCCTAAAATATTCCTAGGTTTAATGTTCACTCTATTCTAATAAACAAGAAAGTAAATCTAATTTACTGCATGCCAAAGCTTATGGCATAATATGAGGGGTCAGTAAAGAAATAAAAGCATGTATAAGATAATCCTCATTAAGGTAAGTATGAGTAATATCCTAATACATATAATATGCTGAGTAATATTATTTGAGCCAATACTTATGCTACTTCAATCTACTAAAGAGAAGAGAACAAAGTTAGAATATACTTACCTGAATGTGAACCTTTCAATACTCAATCTCTCCCTTAGCCAAAGGGTATTTTAAAGAGTTTATTATGGTTTTTAAGGATAAATAAGAAATTATAAATCATCCATAACTTATCCACAAGACTATATTCTCTAAGTAGAAACCTTAAGCTAAGACTCCTTGAGTAAAATGGTGGAAGAGCATATTATAAAGAAGCATGAGAGAATAATAAATATTTACTGAATATCGAAATAATGATGAAATTATATTTTATTTATAGGTATATATCACCCTAAATCATTCTAAATATGTTGGTTATATAGGGTTGACCCAGTTGACCCTATATGTTTTTGAGAGATAAATCAATAGGTCTCAAGCTAGGTCAACTGAAGGGCTAATGAAAATCTAATTGAAAAATACCCAAAATAGTATACATTTGAGCTATTCATCCCTGTATATTAATCAAAGTCTAAAAATTATATAGGGTCGACCCAAATGACCTAGTATAATTAATTGGAAAAAGCGGATCAAGGTGGGGAAAGGAGGGATGGAAAGAGGAAAAAGACTAGAGAAGTGTGTAAGTGAGGAGTAATGGTTTAGGGAATGGTTTTAATCTCTATATGTATTGGTAATAATGTGGTAATAAGAGACAATAATCTTTTAAAGTACCAAGGGTCTACCCACCCCTTTCTTAGTGTACCCCTCAAGGTATGCACTCAAAGAGATTGAGTCTTGACAGGTTCCTACAAGATGTAAAGCATCATTATTTGATAAAATTTGAAAATATTATGTGTATAAATATTCTCCAATTTAATATTATCATGTGTCACTAAGGTGAAATAGGTTATGGTGCTTTGAGAAAGAACATAGTAACATACAACACTGATGCTAAAATAAAATTGTAGTATTTTAAAGAAAAACTAACTAAAAGTAAATGACTGAAAAGTAAACAAATAAAAAGTAAATTTAATATATAACTTGACTTACCTTTATCACTATATTTTTATCTTATTTTTTGATAGTTTTGATTGTGTAGGGTGCATAGATTGATTTCAACAAACCTAAGAATACAAAACTAAAGAGCAAAAACAAATAAATGCAAGAAAAGCCAAGATAGTTGATGCTATGAGGATGGGATGTACATGTGAATTTGGTAAGCTGGGGTAATAGGTGATATACTATACCAAATGACCAAATCAAAAATAAGAGTAAATTAAGTAACTAAAAATCTAAGGCTATTAAAGACCAAAAAAATCAAACAAGTTATCCTTAAGTAAGAAAGGTAAACTCACCAAGTCAATCCAAGGATACATGTCAAAAAGAAGATGGTAATCAAACATCAATGGTAAAATAAGAAATAAAATGGTAAAACAACATTGATGAGTGAGTAGTAAAAACCCTTATCTCACTCAACAATGTAAAAAGGAAGCTTAAAAGTGAAAACAACATTTTTGAGTGAGAAGTAACAAGCCAACCTCAGTCAATAATGGAAAAAAGGTTATAGATTCAGGTGTCTATAACATTAGGATAGTTCAAAAAATGACAAATGATAAAAGGAAGGTAAGACGAGTGAATAAATGTAAAATCATGGTGAAAAATAAAGAAGTAACCCATAGTTTCTCAAACATGTTTTTTCTAAGGATAGATAACATTATAACAAAGTAGTACTAGCATATTTTTTTTAAAGATGAAGAAGAAAGAATTAAATAAGAATGGAAAGAAAATTTAAAATCACAATTTCTCTCTCAAGGGGGTAAATAAAATGGGTGGAGGGAATAATGAAGGAAAAATCAAGGTAGAGGAACTCTTTATCGAATTCAATACATTCAAATTAGGTTTATTAAAATAAGAGGAATTTCAACCTTAAGGACTCTGAATAAATTATTTTAGATACACAAGTCTTAGGTCAAAAAATGAAATATATATATCATTCCATGAAGGTTATATAAATGAAAATTAAAATGAACCTACCTCCCCATAATGTGTTTCCCATTCCTTAGGACCCTTATAGAGCCATCAGTCTACTATGAAGGTTGGGTACTTGTATGAGAAAGTAGGTAGCACCATAGAGTATTTGAATTACCCTATTCCAATATACTATCATACCACAACCTAAAGGACCTTATCTCTATGTGAGGCCAACTGTCGAGTTTGAGATTTGATTAGAGATAGGAGATGTGCTTGTAGTCACAAATTTTAGTGTGATGTTAAATTTTGAGATTTGTATGTTTCCTTTTGGAATATAATTACATTTTAATTCAAATGATTTAGAATTTAAATTTCTTGATATATTTTTCTATTCATCCTCTATATTTATTTGAAAAACTAAACATGGGTGCTAATGATGACTTTCATTTGAATACTTGGCACAAGGTTACTAAGAGAGAGAACTTTAAAGAGCATGGGGTCTAAAAATCTCATAAATCTAAGTGAAATAAAAATGATATTTTGACTTAGACCTTGTTTTATCTAATGAGGAGTGAAAAAATATGAAATCAAGAGGAATGAAACATGGAACAATTTGAATTACTTCAAATTACAAACAATGTGATAAAAGGAAAAAAGGGATGCAATGACATTAAAGTGTGATTCCTTATCATAAGAATGAGGGAAATGGAGGAAAACATGCTAACATATATATTTTTTTTAAAATTATATCTAAAAAAATAACAAAAAATCTAAAATTTGAGGATAAAGATGTTAAAATATGAAAATATGGTAATTTTATAAGGGTAGGGTCTTATCCATGGTCTTACACTGCAACTTCATAAAAGAGAAACCCATGAGGGTGCCAAAAATTAAGTGAAAGATAAATTAAGGTAATAAAAAATATGGTATTTTTGTGAGTAATATTGGGTCCTATCCATGATCTTAAAAAGAAACTCACAAAAGGAAAACCTAAAGGGTGTTAAAAGAGAAAATGCAAGAAGATAAAGAAGACTATGATACAACAAGAAACCAAAAGACCAAAAGGGAGGACTAAAGGTTTGTGAAAGGAAGGAACTTGATATAGAGGGAAAGACCCATATAAGTAACCTACAAAAAGTGTTAGATATATGTAGATAAAAAGCATGAAAAGAAGGGAATATTTAGGCAAAGTAATTTTTGAGGAATTATGTATTGGTGGGATCTTTAAAAACATGGTCTTCATTGGTTTGAAGGTGGTAGGTGATTGGACCAAGAATGTCTTCGACTAAATATGGGCCCCACTATTTTTAGGCATATTTACCTTCTTTAGAATGGGTGTAGTCTAATTTAAGAACAAGATCACCAACATTAAATGTTTAAACTTTAACATGTTTGTTATGTTGTATGATAATGTGTGTCTTCTATTGGAAGCTATGCTATGAGGTAGAAATATGATGTTCATCAATTAGATAAAGGGCATAAAAATTAGCTTCATTTAATTATTCATTTAATACCATGAAGAGATAGACGAAGTGAGGGAAAATAAAATTCTAAAGTAAGAATTGACTTAGAACCATAGACTAGCAAAAATGGCATTACCCTAGTGGTAGTATGTATGGTAGTCTAACAGGCCTAAAGTGTAGGGTAAAGATGAAGATGTCAGTCTGTAAGGGTTTCATGAATTATCTTTTGGAGAATTCTATTGAAAATTTTATTAGTGGCCTTAGCTAGACCATTACATTATGAATGATAAGGCATGGAAAAATTGTGATTGATCTTGAATTTGTTGCAAAGTTGTTTAACATATTTGTTTTTGAAATTACCACCATTGTCTGAAATGATGGTATAGGGAACACCAAAGTGGAAAATTATTTGATTAAGAATAAATTTGGAAATGGTAAGACTAGTGATGTTAACAAGAGGCATGTCTTATACCCACTTGGTAAAATATTTAATAGTGGGGATGATAAGAACATGTCCATCATGGGAGCAAGATAGTTTACCAATTAGATAGAATCCCCATGTAGAAAATGGCCAAGGAGATTTTATGGTTTGAATTTTGGCTAGAGGTGAAGGGATTATATCATCATGAATATAGCAAGGATTACACTTTTTAGTATCTTTGATTACATTTTATTCAAGAGTGTGCTAGAAATAACCCATACATAGGCCTTTGAGAGTTGTATCATGTCCATTATAGTGGCCATCACAAATTCCCCCATGTGATTTTTCAAGAAGAGGAGGGACCTCATCTTACATAACATAATAGAGAAAAGTACCTTTAATATTTTGATAAGAAAGGATGTTGTGTCAAAATACATACTTAAAATCTTGTTTACAAATGTGTTTTTTCATGAGAATCTAAATTACAAGTATAATTTTGATGTTTCAAGAATTGAATCATGTCTTTACACTAAGGGCTTTATTGAATGGTAACATCCTTGATATGATATATAAGTATATCCAGTGGTTGAGTAAAGGATGGAGATTTTCTAATTTGTATAATAAAATTAGGATTGGAAAGGACTTGATGTGGATGAAAGAGAGATGTTGAAGAGGCAAGAGAATCAAAAATGGAATTTTGATCTCTAAGAATAGGCTTAATAGTGAAATAGATGCAATCCTTATCAAGATTGGTTAGAATTTGATGATATGTGATGAAGTTCTCACTTTTACATTAATAATCACCAATGACTTGATGGAAAATAAGTTATGAATCACCTAAAGCATGAAGGTATTAAATGTCTAAGTCAAGAAAAGATTGCATGCCTTAAATGAGATCTTCATATTTGGCCATATTATTAGTGACATCAAAGGTGAAGAAAAAATATAAATGAATGATCTTTCCAAGAAAACTTGTATGAATGAAACTTTCCCTAGATCCTTAGAGGCATTTAGCACCATCAAAGTGAAGGGTCCAAGTATCCTCATGTAAGTTGATATTAATTCTAAGAAGCTCCTCAATAACTAATTTTAGTTTAGTAATACCAAAGGGAGTAGTGTATTTATCAAAATTATTGGCTTCAAGATCAATGGTAAAGCTATGAAAATAACATTTGAGAGAAATATCTTGATTAATACCTTTGATGTAAAGGATATTATCATTTAGAATATTATGTTGAAGAAAAAAAGTGGTTTGTATGAGAGATACAAGAAGTTGATCTTCTATGATTTACCCTTTAGTATATTTTTGAGTGATTCTGTAGAAATCAAATTCTATAAGGAGCTATCTATTAACCAAATCTATCTTCAATAAGAAATACTTTGGAGAATAAATGATGAAGGGGGTAAAAATTAATAATGACATAAGTAATTTGGTAAAGCTTTTTAGTTATGAAATAAATGGTGAGGCAACCATGTTCAATTTTGGTATAACATGTTTCATAATCGATGATGCCTTGACTAATGTAGTAGATAGCATACTCTCTTCCCATATCATCTTGTTGTGCAAGCATTGCCATAATTGAAATAGGTGTGGAGGAAGTATATATAATAAAAGTTTTATCATTGGAAGGAGGGTAAAGTATAGGTGGATGAAGCAATGACTCTTTCATGTTATCAATGGATTTTTGACATGGATCCATATGATCTAGAGTAATACCTTTCTTGAGAAGATAATTAATGGAGTGACTTTGATATGACATTTTGGGAATGAATCATCTAATTACCCCAAGTTTTCATAAATAATTAAAAATGTTAGGAATATAATGATGAATGGGAATGTTGATGATAACAATAATTTAGGTATGATCAACATCGATGCTATAGAGAGAGACTAAGAATCCTAGAAATTTTATAGATGTGACTCCAAAGACACATTTGTAAAGATTACGTAAAAGTTTATAGTTAAGTAAATGATTAAATATGATAGCCAGATCAAAATGATGATTCTTATGATGTTTAGATTTAACAATAAGATCATCCACATAGGTTTTAAACATTATATGAATGAGATAATGAAAGATGTGAGTCATTTCTTGTTGGTAAGTGGATGTGACATTATTAATATAGAAGAGCATTTTGACATAGCAATAGGTGACCCATTCCATGGTGAAAGTCATCTTATTTTGGTCCTCAAGAGTGATATGAATCGGATTGTATCTTAAGAAACCATCCATAAGAGATAACATTTTAGACCCAGCCATGGAATCAATAATAACATATATTTAAGGTAAAGGGAATTTGTCCTTAGGATAAATAAGATTAAAATTATGGAAATCAATACAAATGTGAATGACCCTAATGACCTTCTGAATGGGAATAATGTTAGAGACCTATCCATAATAATCCACTGGTTTGATGAATTTATCATCAAGTAATTTGATGATTTCTTTATGACATAAATTGGAAACTTCAAGTGGAAATTTTCTTTGTTTTTTATGCACATGCTTGGCATTAGAATAAGTAATGATGTTATGCACCACAATGCTGGGTTCAATTCTAGGCATGTCCTGATAGGACCAAGAAAAACTCATGATAATTGTCAAAGAATAAGCTAAAATTATAATGTTTAGTAGGTGAGAGTTCATGAGAGACAATAATTGGTCAAGGACAAGATGTAATATCATATTTGATGCTAGTGGTTTCTTTAATAATCTTTTCATTTCCATCTCGAAAGTGATATGGTACATTACATAAGGTAGAAATGGGATTTGTTTTAGGATTGATGCTAGCAATGAAGTTATTGAAGCAAGGGGTTTTAGTTTTAATTTTCCAAAATTCATGATGCTACCAATGAAGTTGAGGTTTTTGGGCATAGAGTAACTCAAGGATATCTTTGTTACTAGTAAAGGTAGGAAGAGGACCATAATACTTGACATCTACTTCAAGATCTAGAATTTGATTTCCATGGTGATCATACTCGGAATGTATGTAATGAACATTGATTGCCTTGGCATCTAGTGTAATTTTAGGTGTAAAAGTAGATGGATGAAAAGGGTTTGGAATATTAGTGGGTTCAATGATGCGAGAAGTATTAGATGCAATGATTAGATTGATAGGTGGTAAAGGAGATGTATAAATTTTTGAAGGTTCAAAAGGTATAATTTTGTATACCACCTAAGAAGTATTGATAAGAGGATAATTGGTAGGAGGCACATGAACCTCAAGATCTAAGGTATGATCCATAGAAATGGTATGAACATCTTAATTAAAATCATGAATTTGGGCTAAGGTTTTTTGATAATGATAGACATCCAAATCTATAGATTGAGATTGGGCCATTATGTAGTTATAATTATATGTTGGATAAATTATACATGCTTGAAAATTAGGGGGATTTCAAAGGGTGAAATATTGATATTATTGAATTTAAAAGGAGACATGATGCAAGGATCTTGAAATAATTTGGTCACTCCAAAATAATAATAAGTGAAGGCATCTTCAGGTAAAGAAGGCTACTAAGCATTACATGGAGGGTGAAAATTGGTAATATCATCTATAAAAGGAATATTATGATACCTAGGTAATAGAGAAGGAAGAATCCATTATGAAATGTAGGGAGGTAACTTGGCAGTATTGCAATTATGTTCCAAATCATTGGGTGCATCATCATTAAAATCCATAAGAGTAAATTGTAAATTTGGATTCATATTGATGAACTCAAGTAAAAGAGCTCTATTAATCTTAGGAATGGTAGGAATATGATATTGTGATTTAAGATTGGGATACTGAATGATCCATGGGTTGGGATCATACTCATGCTTATACCATTTTCCATCATTTGAAATTTTTTAAATTGTCTACCATAAGAAGCAATGGCCCTCATTCGATGAGTCCATGGATGACCAATGAGTATCGTATAAGATACAGGTAAGCCAAGGACCATAATATTGGTTCAAATAGTCTTAGGTCCAATGGTTAATGGAAGCCAAATACAACAAAATAGATTTTGATTAGTCTTATTTAAACCATGACAAATAAGATGGGTTTACTTAAGATGATCCTTGTTATAACCAAGTTGTTGTATAAGCCATAAATATGTCACATTAATACCAAAACCTTCATCAACTATAACTTTACAAATAAGAGTGATATTAATGGATACTTTAATAAAAAGTGGTGGATCATCAAAATGAAAGAGGATTTCATCATTGATCATGTCCTCTTTAGGGAATTTAACAAAGGGCTTGGAAAAAGTATAGATAGTTTAAATGGTATTTATGTTGGCAGGTTAAGATTCAATAGAAGGTGGTTCTTCATCTAAAGATGATAGATCAAAAACTTCTTGAGGATATTACATAAGGAACTTATGATGATAGGGACAAGTATGAACCAACTCTATAATTATAATCTTACAAGGCATAGAGTTGAGTTTTTTAGGAAAGTTCTAATGAGGCTTAGAAGAACCAAAATGAGGTTTGGGAGGTAAATTAGTTTTTAGAATAATAAATATGGCTGGATGATCAAAATGAGGAAATGGTTCCTCTTGAGCTTCTGAAGAAACATTAGTGGTGGTAGTATTTTTAAGAATTTATTCCTCAAAATATGGATTGTTAGGCTTGGTAACAGGATCTTTGTGAGATAGTTTATGATAATAATTAACCTTCGTAGTATTGACGTATTGAGAATTATTGAGATATTGGTCATAATAAAAATAAATGGCATACATATCCTTGGTATTTGATTGATTGTTTTAAGAATATTTTTGGTTATTAGAGGTATAATCTTTGGAAGCTTATCATTTTTGAGATGCAGCAGTGTACTCTTGATGCTGAAGATTGATCATAGCTTCATGATTGAATGAATCGCCAAGCATATAAAAGACAAAAAATTTAGTGATCCCTATACAAGATTTGTGAAAATGCCCAATGTCTCTATGGAACCAACAAAATATATTTTAGTCATACCACTTAGAAGGAGCATTGGGATAGATGAAAGGTTTGGAGGGTGGTAAATATTGTTTCATTTGCTAAATTGAAAGAGGTGTATGAGAAGGTGAAAGAACATCAGTTTTAGAAACTCTCAGTTTGGTTTGTAGAGTATTAATATTGATATCATTATAATTTTACAAATATCCTTTAATAATTTTAGGATTAGGTTAAAATTACTTCATAAGAAAGTCTTAGAGTTTAGCATGGTCAAGAGATTCGTTAAGTGTTTGGGGAGCAAAGGTTTGAAACTTATATTGAAGAGTTGGAGTCAAAGTGCTTATAAAGAGTTGGAATACGATATCATCAATCATGTTATGGTCAGCTTTATGAGCTAAATATTTCCATATTTTCATAAATTCATGAGCTGATTTGGTAGGATATTGATTAGCATTGATGAAGTGGCTAAGACAATTTTTAGGAAGATCATTATGTTGAAACTCTTTAACCAAAGGATTAAGCAAATAGTCAAGTTTACAAATATAATGTTGGGGAAGTTGATTATAAAATTATAATACACTTTTAGTGAATTTTTTTACTAAGATTTTTATTGTGTCAAAGGTAATAGTTTGGATCCACTCTTTGTAAAGGTTTCCAAAGGATTTAGGAAATGAGGTAGGGTCTTTTATCCCATCATAATTGATAGTTAGAGATATGTTACCAATATCAATGGATAAAATAAAGGGTAAAAAGGCTCATTATGAATATTTTGAAGCATCTTATTATTCATTATGGGTTGAGGAATAAAATTACCTGAGGCATCTCAAAGAGGTGGATGAATGTAAGTAGGATTAGCTTGGGGATGCATAGTTGGAGGTTGGTTAACCTCATTGATTAGATGTTGTTGAAGTTAAATAATTTGGTTGGTGTTAAAATTTTACATTATATTAATTTTTTAGATAACATGGGCTAAAATTTGAGTTATATTAGGAGGTGGGTTGGTGTTGGTAGGAGTACTCCAAAAATTGGTGTTAGGGGGAGGATTACTAGAAGAAGGATTATTAGTGGGATTGTTAAGTTAAATTGTATCAATTACTCCCATATTAGTTTGAATATTTTGAAGATTCAAATCATTTTAGTAAGTATTTAAAATATTAGATCCATCAACTTTATAGTGAGGTGTTGTTTGCACCATATTACATTGCATAGGTGAAGGAGGAGAAGAGGTGTTTTAATAGTGATGATGCTCTTAGGAGGAAAAGAGAGGGAGAAACGAACATCCCATATAGTATCTAAATGGATTAAAGCTATTTAAGAAGATTTTGATAAGAGACTTCATTATAATTGAAGAGAGATGAATAACATACAAACAAGGATAAATAGAGAATGTAGAAAGAAGTACAAAGTCAACTAGGTCAACCTAGCATAGAAGATAAGGTCAATAAAATGTATAGGGTCAATTGGGTTGATCTAGTATAATGAATGGAGGATGGAAAAAGATAATGGGTCGACTCAGTCAACCTAGTATAATAGATAGGGAAAATTAAGAAGCTTATTATAGTTTTGTGAATTGAAATAAGATACTTTTTTGACAGTAATTTATAAATAAGGAATTGTAGGGAAATAAATAATCAATTGGATCAATGCTAGCTAATCTAATTGAATCACATGGCACAAAACCTTTCACCAATGATAGCTAATGTAAGTTTTTCATATATAAAATGTAATTGAGCA
Organism: Torreya grandis; assembly: GCA_037957365.1. Taxonomy (NCBI): domain Eukaryota; kingdom Viridiplantae; phylum Streptophyta; class Pinopsida; order Cupressales; family Taxaceae; genus Torreya; species Torreya grandis. The sequence continues at coordinate 1,419,323 of JARHVA010003697.1, read as the reverse complement.
AAGATCAAATAATCAACATGAAAAGTAAAGAAATAACTTATTGGTCAACCTGAATGTTTATTATATTATTAGATTTTGATTTTGAATGTGATGGGAAGTTGGCTATAAGAAATGAACTATAAATTCAATCTAAGAATGGTTTTAAGTAGTTTAGGATGAAAGGGATTTGTAATGGTAATGATATAGGCTTGGTATTGGGTCCTACCCTCTCAATTCACACACTACAATAATAAAGGTGTCAAGTGCTTAGCCATAATATACCATTGACCATACTTTATACTTGACCAGAACATTATGTTAGCTTCCCCCTTGGTGATGAAATTCAAATAGGTTGACTTGGTTAGATAAATGTTAAAATGTTTTTTATATATTTTTTGATTTAGTCATCTATACATAAAATATAAAATACTAAAACTAAAAGGTTAATTGAAAACCACCTAATTAATCTATGTAATCTATTCTAAGCGTGCAATTAAAATGAAATAAAAGTGTGAATTAATTACTATCATATAAGGTTATTTCCAAATTTAATATAAGGTATGATGCTGATATAGTCAACTATGTATTGATGAAATATATAATAAGGCCAATAAGGTCTAAAAATGAATAGGATCGGTAAAGTTGACCTAGTTATCCAGACATCACATAGAACATATAATTAGGTCAGCAGGGTCAATCTAGTTAATTGTGTAGTGACAGCTTTAAAGAATACAAACTATAAAAGGAAATATTGTGAAGAAAGAGATAGAGATATATAAAGTAACCTTGGTGGATAAAATATGTTGAGAATGAATATTATTTTTCAAGAACCTTGATATATGCTTGCAAATTCTGCTAACTGGGTTGACTAGGTCGATCAAGCTTTATAGAAACTTGTTGTTGAGTGCCTAAAAATGTACAAAGTCAAATAAGTTAACCTAGTAGTCTAGACTAGATGTCTTACAAACTAGAAAATTATTCTAGGTTCACTAGGTTAATCCAGTAGCCTATACCTAAAATCCTATGCACATAAGTTAGATACTAGGTTGACATAGTTAATCTAGTATATCAAATATATGATAAAAATAATGATGAAAGAATGAAAGAAATGAGATAAGACAAATAAATATTACATGTTTTAGTTCACATAAAGTTCACCAAAATGTATTTAATCATAAATTTATCATGTCTATAAATCAATCCTAGCTCAGAAAAGATAGAACATACCTACAGTTTTGATTGAGAATACATTTGTTAAGAGAGAGCATGACCAATAAAGGGATCTTCTAGATCTAATTAGGGAATCACTTATCACAATACAACATGATAAGAAGGGTTAAAAATCATATATTTTAACACAATCATGCAACAACCCTAAAAGAGTCATAAGTTTAATGTTCACTCTATTCTAATAAACAATAAAGTAAATCTAATCTAGTGCACACCAAAGCTTGCGGCACAATATGAGGGGTTAGTAAAGAAATAAAAACATGTATTAGATATTATAAATTAATTTAAGTATGAGTAAGAATATAATACATGTAATATGAAGAGTAATATTACTTAAGCCAATACTTATGCTACTTTTATCTACTAAAAAAGGGAGAAAAAAGTTATAATATACTTACCTGACTATGAACAAGGTGAGACTAAATATCTCCCTTAGATAAAGGGGATTCATAAGAGGTTATTTTAGTTTTTAAGGATAACTAATAAATACCAAAGAATCAAATATTTATCCACAATACTATATTATCCAAGTAGAAACCCTAATCTAAGACTCCTCAAGTAGAATGGTAGAAGAGCAGATTGTAAAGAAGCACAAAAGAATACTAACTATTTATTACATATTTAAATAATGATGAAATGATCTTTCATTTATAGGTGGATCTCATCCTAAATCATTCATAATATGTTGGTTTTAAAGGTTTGACCTAGTCAACCCTATATGTTTTTGGGAGATAAATCACTAGGTTCCAGGCTAGGTCAACCAAAGGGCTAACAAAACTCCAAGTGAAAAATGCCCAAAATAGTATAGGGTCAACCTAGTTGACCCTATATAGTAATCAAAAGCTAAAAAAATATAAGGTTGACCCTGTCAACCTAGTAAAGTCAACTAGTAAAAGTGGATCAAGGTGAGAAAGAAGGGATGGAAAGATGAAAAAGATTAGAGTGGGCAAGTGAGGAGTAATAGCTTAGGGAATAGTTATAAGAGCTAATTAGATTTGTAATATTGTATCAATAAGGGAAAACAATCTTATTAATCACAAAAGGTCTACACATCCCTTTACCAATACACCCCTTAAGGCATACACTTAGAGAGATTGAGTCTCGATGGGTTATTACAAGATGTATAGCATCAATATTTGATTAAAGTTAAAAATGTTATGTGTATACACTTTTTTCCTCTATTTCTATTTTTGGTTCTATAACAATTTCATCTTTGTTGAAAAATTCTAAGGTGGAAGTTGTCACTTTCACCCCTACTAATCCATTAACCTCATCCTCTCTCTTACATATCCCTCTACTCACTCTAATATTTGAGGACTCTTTCACTATTGATCTTCTTTCTACCACCTTTGATCCACATTCCACCCCTATGTCATCCACTTACATCATGGCCACTACCACTATTCATTTTAATACTACCATAGTCAGATCCTTGAAGAGGATAAGGGCATATAAGAATAATGAAAAAACCATGGCCACTCACCAACTCCATGTCTCATCCACCCAAATCACCATGCCCATGTCATCCACCACTTAATCCCATGAAACCATTATCACTAGCTAAGGTAAGGGAAAGAAGGCAATACATATCAAACTTATCACAGTCCATCCACTCCCACAATATGAAGTCTTGGATTATTTTAAGATAATTTGGCCTTCATTTCCTAATATCATCCTCAAGGGAGTAAAGAAACAACAACTAACTAAGGATCTTAAAGAAAAAGTTGTGGTTAAAACCATTAAGGAGATAGACCCCAACTAGATGATAATTCCTCCATGGGACATTGATTTAAAATCTAAAATTGACTAAATACCTCACTTCATAATAATATAGCTCTTAATAAATTTATTTGACAAGCCATTTAGGAGTATTTAGAGGGTATGAAAGAAGTTATAAAATGATGTTAATAGGGAAATAATTTTAGAAGAGAGGCAAGAAGTCTTTTCTTTATCCAAAATATATTATAGATAGGTGGGCCAATCCCCCTATAATGAATATTTTAGTTCTCTACTTAAATCACATAAGGATTCCATGTAGCTATTCATGAAGGCACAAAGCTAGCGAGCTAAGAACTAGAGGTAGAAATGGAGAAAATAAAATAACAAAAAAGATAGTGAATATCCTGGTAGGGATTGAATCCAAGGTACAGGAGGTAACATCAAAGTAAAATTATTTAGAGGCATTAGAATTTATTCACATTGAATAATCCCCCCCATATTACCAATACTCATGAATTATTTAATTCTTTAAAGGTAAATGAGAATAAGCTAAACTATTAATTCTTTACACAACTAATAAGGCATATAGCCACCTAGATCTGATGACACCATTAGAGGCATCCAATGCACTCAAAATGGTGGTCATTAGAATACAATAATCTAGGATTGGTTAACATTAGCTAGGGCTTTTCTACCCAAATACTAGGAGCATGAGGCCCTCATTTTGCAAATATTGAATGACTTAAAATTTTCAAAAATAAAGGATGCCATAGGAAAATTGAAAAATAAGATGAAATTTTATCAACTTATTAAAAAAGCTTCAGATAATTTTAATAAACGTTTACAAGGATTGTTGTTAGAGAACATTGAAGTATAATTAAGCTTTGCTAGGAAAAAGGTGATTGAAATTGAGATCTTCAAAATCAACTTCCAGATAATAAAATAAGAGCATGGAAAGCTACTAGGACAGGTCAGTAGGGTACATAGACCAACTCTTTTGAACTTGGACATATTTAGACAACAACATGATGTATCACATAAGTGATGGCTTGAGATAGAGACCAATAAGAAGTAGACTCAAGTTACAACTTCCAGTTTTACATCTATAGTTAAAGTTACAACACTGACTAAAGTCAATACATCCATGCAAATGTTCACATAGTCTTAAAGTATCATGTTTTGTTACATGTACATTCTATATCAGTGTATATTTCATATTTATAGTTTTCTTATAATTTTATCATATTGTAAAAGTTTCATGTTCATTTTGTAAACATGCACATGTTGCATGATTTTTTAAAGGCTAATTTGAAATATTAACAACTATAAGATAACTTTATATGGTTTTGAGACCAAAGTTAGAACTTAATTTATAACCACACCATGTAATGTATTTTTTTATGTACTTGGAGGATGAGGTGACCCCTTACATAAGTTTATTTAAGCACATGTAACCTATAGTTTTAAAGGGTTAACATATTTTCAATATACAGGAGTAGAAGCAATTTTGGTTGTCAACTCATATGTTTGTGTATCTTATTTCCAATTTTTGTGTAATTAGGGTTGTCTCTTCTGGTTTTATGATTCAATAAATTTTAGTGTGCAAAACATGTAAAGGAATTCTTTATTGTTATAATTGATATGCTACTCTTAGATGTGCAATAAATATTGAAGGATTAGTAAACTACATTGACTATTGGCAATTAATTTGATTAATTCATATTCCCTAAGTGTGTAGAGGAAATTTCATTTGATATAGTTTTATTTGTATGTGCAACAAATGTCTTAGATACCTCACTTAACTTGAGCCATAATCTCTTGATTGAGAGTGTGTAATAGTTTCTCTAAAAAAGTAACCTTTGACTAAGGCCCATGAGTTTCCTATATCAATATTATCTTAGACTACTTGACCATGTCTGATTATGTGTGTATAATAGTTGATATCAACAAGCATAAATTTTGAAAGAACTTATCCACTTATAAACCAACTAGAGAGGTGATTCTTGAAGTCACATAACCTTTATTTTTTTCTCTACCCTTCCCTCTTTTTTGAGTTTATTTTGAGACCTACCCACTCTAAATTAGTAACCATCTAGCCACCAAATCATCTATATTATATGTCATTTTTAGAGACCACCCCTCTATCCACAAACCTTGTTAATAACCAATAGAGCCTGCCTGTTATTCCATCACCTAGTTGTTAATACTACATACCTATAGCTCATACTCTAGAGTGGATCTCACCTCTATTTATAACATAAAATGTTAGAGGCTACCTTGTTACAAGACTTGTGTGCATAAAACCTACAACAAAAAGAGAGCGGTAAGAATTGTTTCATTTATTGCACAGTTAGTAGTATGTGAGAAGATGGGGGAGTGTTGATTTTAGAAAATCCTTGTTTGGTTTGAGGAATATTTATGGTAATGGCATTAGTATAAGTTTGAAAATATACTTTAAGGGATTTAGTACTAGGTTTGAATTGATTCATAATGAATTCTTGATGTTTGGCTTCGCTAAGAGCTTCATTAAGTGTTTGAGGGGGAAAGTTTGAACCTTATATTGAAATGAAGGAGTTAAAGTAGTTATAAAGAGTTCTAAAAAATTGTCATCAGTCATGTTATGGTTATTTTTATGGGCCAAAGGTTTCCATATTTTGATAAAATTATGAGCTGATTCGATGGGAGATTGTTTAGCATTGATGAAATGGCTAAGACAATTTTTGAAAAGATCATTATGTTGAAAATATTTAAACAAAGGGTTGATTAAATACTCATGTTGCCAAATGTAATGTTTGGGAAGTTAGTTGTAAAATTACAATACATCATCAATGAAGGTTTTAACTATAACTTTAGTTGTGGTGAAAGTATTGGTCTGGATCTACTCTTTATAAAGATTGCCAAAGGCTTTGAGAAAGGTTGCAAGGTTTTTAGTCCCATCATATTTTATAGTTGGAGATATATTACCAATATCAATTGAGATGATGAAAGGATCTAAAGGCTCATTTTGGATGTTTTGATTCATTTTATTATCCATGATAGGTTGAGGAATTACATTTCTTCATATATCTATAAGAGGTGGAGGAATAAAATTTCTATTGGCTTGAGGATTGAGAGCCAGAGATTGATTAGCCATATTGATCAAATGATATTGTAATGAAATCATTTGAGAGGTCTTATAAATTTGAATTATGTTCATTTATTGTATGAATTGTACCATAAGTTGATTCATATCAATTGGTGGGTTGGTATTTGTAGGAGATCTCTGGAAATTGGTATTAAGGGGAGGGTTATTAGAAGGTGGATTACTAGTTATATTATTGGATAGACTTATGTCAATTAATTCCACATCATGTTAAAAATATTGAAGATGAGAATTGTCTTAATAAGTTAAAAAGGATTAGATCCACCTACTTTATCTTGAGGTGTGATTTGAACAATGTTACAATCCACAAACAAAGGAGGGGAAGAGGTGCTCTAAAAGTGAGGATTATCTTGGGAAGAAACTAGAGGGAGAAATGAATATACCATATATTGTCTAAATGGATTTAAGTTATCTATGAAGATTCTAATATGGGACTTTATTATGATTTTTGAAAATGAACATAATGACAAGGAAAGAGAAACATATAACTAAATCAGATAGATAGGACAACAATAAGAGTTTAGAGTTGATTGGCTTGACCTAGTACTATAAACTAGGTAAAACACAATCTGATAAGGATGCAAAGTTGACCAAGTTGACCTAGTATTATAACTTCTCTAGTAAAAAGGGATATAAAGTTGACTAGGTTGACTTCATACTACAAACATAAATAAAAATGTTTTGTAAGAGACTATGTCGAGTAGAATGATAGTGTACTAAAAATAGGGAAAGAATTTACAATGTACTTGAAAAAAGAAGTGAAAGTAAACACACAATCAATTGGGTTAATGAAAATTTTCTAATTGAGAGACACAACATAAAACCTTGCATCAATGTTGGCCAATACAAGTTTTTTCCATGAAATATACAATGAGAAAAGAGAAAGTAGTCAAACGAGAAGAAAATTCTAAGTGGTCATCCTAAATGTTTTTATTATTATAAAGTGTTATTTTAATCATGATATGTGTTGATGCAATGGATTACACCTAGGGTGGGAGGTCGAGCTCTTGCCTTTCCACACACAACAATGGAAACTCCCCTCTCACCTGTGGGACTGACGAAGCTAGAGGGGAGAGTCTCTAGATGAGGGCTAGCTCCCTCTAATGTGTCTTTTAGGCCCTAGTTTCTCCTACTGCTAACAAACAAAATGGAAAAAGGGGGAATGAAGAGAGAGAGAGAGAGAGAGAGAGAGAGAGAGAGAGAGAGAGAGAGAGAGAGAGAGAGAGAGAGAGAGAGAGAGAGAGATGTTAAAAATAGAACCTAAGCCTAAAAATGAAAAGGTGATACACTAGAAAAGTGTGATCCACTCAGGCCTGAACATACACTTTTCACTGGGAAGAAGCACCCATACACTTCATCTAATGTGGGAAAAGTCTTCTGTGTCAGTGAGTTAGGGGTCCATGGAGATACAAGGAGGAAGGAACTATCAAAGGTGTTCTAGGACACACTTTGAAAGCCTATTCACAGGCACCTACATTCCTCTAAGGACACTTCTAACAAACCTGCAAAAGAGAAACTCATAATGCACTAGACATGCTAGAGTCATTCTGTGGAAAGCATCAAAGAAAATGACTTAACACAAAGGAAAACATAGACATATGTGTGAGTGCAAGTCCAGATGGAGGTAAAAATGCTAAGTCTTGATTGAAGGTAAAATCTGGTAGAGCTCTACCTTACAAGCCTAAGAGATTTTTGGGCAGAGTTTTGCCTTAAGGGCTGAGAGTTGATCCTTTCTCAAAAGAGAAGTTTACAATATATAGGAAGAGGAAGAAAACTTGGCACCTCTTGGGAAAGATTTTGGTGCTCATTTTTGCAAGTGGCCCATGTGTGTTCTAAACCTTGGGAAGAGGAAGCCACTGTTACTAATGTCATTCTTCAAAAAAGCCCTATTGGAACCATGTTGTACAATCACCAAAATTGACTTTGGTGTTCAAACATTAATGTAAGAACATGGCTGCACCTCTTTTCTATAAACAAATTCTAGTTTGTCCCCTCTTAAATGCCAACTTGGAGAAAAATAGGCCACACCACTCATCTGGCAATAACTCACCTTCCCTTCACCACTTGAATTACTTTGTCTTTTCTGCTCCTTGTCTTCTTCCTACTCTTTCAGCCCTCATGGGCAATCTTTTGGTGGGTCACTACATTCCTTAGACTCTTTCCATGGTTGGCGCTCAGACAGTTCCAAAACAAATGACTACCTCACTATGTTAAAATTGACATTCAAATGGTTGTCACCCAAAGGCTAGTATGTCTCCTTGAAAATGATGGCTTTCAAGACATCACTGTCCTTGGAAAAATGTCATCAGGTCCTTTTGTGGGCTTTTATGCTTCAAGCTTTTCCCCGTGGACAAAAAGTCTATGGGAATTGGCCACTTTGTCTTTTCCCTGCATTGGTGGCCTTTTTGAACTAAGATTCCTCCAAATTCCTTCAGGCCTTTTATCCGAAGGAATTCCTTCAAACAAAAAGCTGAAAGAATTCAGCCCATCTCTTAAGTCTTTTGTCCTTTAAATCCCTTTGGCTGCCCTTTGAAAATCTTTCTTACCCTCTGCAAGGGCCTCTAAACCCAACACTTCCCTCTGCAAGGGCATTTAAACCTAGCACTACTCTTCAACTTTAGGACACACCCTTGAACCAAGCTATTGAACTAACCCATTGAACCAAAATTGGTTCAATGGTTCAATTGGTTCAATGGTTCAACACTGTGCATTGAGCCAAGTGGTTGAAACAAATGTTGAACTAATTCATTGAACCAATGCATTGAACCGATTTGTTGAACCAGTTCAATGGTTCAACACTATGCACTGATGAACTGATGCTATTGAACTGACTAAGTGAGCCGAATGATTGAACCCCCTGATTGAACCAAGGTATTGAACTTAAAACGTTGAACCCACCGAATGAACTAAAGTTGTTTGAACCAAGCGACGATTGAACTAGTGAAGCATTAAACTTAGTGGTTAAACCAAGCTAAAGCATTGAACCAGTTCATGAACCAAGGTCAATGAACTTATGCAACCTAAAATTGACTGGCTCTGAATAGCAAGGGAAGAAGGGGACTGATCTTTGGCTTGTTGGGCAAAAATGGTCAACAAATTGGTGACTCCCAGGGGAAGCATGCCTGTTATGCTTAGAGACTAGTAGCCTTGTAGTCCATTAGGCACAGAGCTAGAATGCAGCTTTGAAAGAGTGTTAGAAATAGCCCCAAAAGATCCAAGAATTAGACATGAAGATTTTTACCCCACACACAAAGGAAAACACACACAAGGCTAAAAACACTACCTGTGCAAATTGTACTTAGGGAAAGAAGGAAAAGAAACTAAAAGCAAACTACTATATACATCTAACCAAGAATATTTGCTTCCCTCCTAGATAAAAAGGAAAACTTCTTAAGTCCCCTTCTTGGTAAGAAGACTTATGGTGCTAGGCATGTAGCTAAATGAAAAGGAGATGTGGTGACCTGCTCCTCTTGCATGTCACCTAGATTGGCCAGTATCTGAGTGGATTAGATTCAAGCATGATCCCAACATATGTGTACTCTATTTGTTCCTATAAGCTTGTTGAATTTTGGTCACTCATACTGCTGCTCTTCACCAAGAAATTAGTGGCTGCTAGCTTATCACCATAAGCCCTTTGATATGTATAACTGTCTTGCAGTACATCATGGTTTGACCTGTTTCCTTCTGCTTCATTGAAAACTCTGTCAGACTCATCCTATACTTCTTCTTGGCCTTCTTGAAGAAGGGTGACAATTGTGATGTCTGAAATGGAATCACAAAATGATTGCTCATCGCACAGAACATCACCTCTCTATTCAAAAATTTCTTCTTCAAGGCTTTCCTCAAGGAAGACCAGCCTTTCCTTTTCCTCTTCAAAGATTAGGATCTCTAGACTTTCAAAGATATCCTCCTGATCCTCCTCCAACTTAGGCTTCTTAGCATAGTCGTCCTCCTCATCAAAACAACATAAAAGTTCATCAAACAAAGGGGGAGGAACTCACCATGCTTATGTTCCTCCTCGTATTGCTAAAACATCTGCATGTATGCATGCCCTACATCTTCTCCATTACTGATGATGCCTTCACAAGGAGCATCAATGATGATTTCTTATTCATTTTCACTCATGATATCCTCTTGGGAAACTATAGATTAGGTCTTCTGCTCCTCACTCATCTCCTGTAGAATAAGTTCCTCCTTGAGAAGGGATGAAGTGGAAAAACCATGTGGAAGAGGAGTCAGTCATTGAGCTAGAATCGAATGATTCTCCTCCTTCCACTTGGTCAACACTTCATCTATATCAGGTGTGGCCTGATAACTCTCTTGGAAGTGTGTAGATGGGGTGTGTCTAGACATAGAATGTGCCATTGGCTCTGAACTGTCCATCACACGTTGGCTGAAGAATCTCTCTCTGGATTCTAATTCTGTAGTTCTCTTGGCTATGTTTTCTTGGAAGAGCCTTTCTTGGAGATCATAGGAATCATGGGTAGGATCAAGTTTATCTTTTTTAAGGTTTTGATCAAAACCTTTCTTCTCCTCTTTCTTGCCCCGTGATTCCACTATTTCTCCCCAGGTTAGAAGGTTGCCATTAGGGCGAAAGATCTTGAAATTGGAATTTTCCCTTTCGGTTGAAGGGTAACTAGGAGGGCTGCTTGAGTGGATTGCATGAATTTTTTGATCTTGATCATGGTAATATGAAGGAATAAAAGGCCCATGATTATGTGCAAAGGAATTATACATGCAAAAAAGTGATTTTTAATGGCACCAAGCTGCTTAACCAACTAATTCAACTCAGAGTCACCATTGGTGTTGATGCAAAAGCCTCTAAAGGCTGGTTGGCTAAAGAACACACCAAAAATTCTTCAAATCTTTAGATAAAACTTGTCCTAGTTGGTCCCACTGAGCATGCCAAAAATTGTTGATGCAGTGAATTACACCCAGGGTAGGAAGCTAAGTTCCTGCCTTTCCACACGCAATAATGGAAACTCTCCTCTCACCTGTGGGACTGACAAAGCTAGAGGGGAGAGTCTCTAAAAGAGGGATAACTCCCTTTGATGTATCTTTTAGGCTCTAGTTTCTCCTACTGCTAACGAACAAAATGGAAAAAGCGGGGCGGATGAAAAGAGAGAGAGAGAGATGTTGAACACAGAACCTAAGCCTAAAAATGAAAAGGTGATACACCAGAAAAGTGTGATCCACTCAGGCCCAAACATACACTTTTCACCAAGAAGAAATGCCCATACACTTTATCTGATGTGGGAAAACTCTTCTATGTCAGTGAGTCAGGGGTCCATGGAGATACAGGAAGGAACTATCAAAGGTGTTTTGAGACACACTTTGATAGCCTATTCACAGGCACCTACATTCCTCTAGGGACACTTTTGGCAAACCTGCAAAAGAGTAACTCACAATGCACTAGACATGTTGGAGTCATTCTATAGAAAGCATCTAAGACAATGAATTAACACCAAGGAAAACATAGACATATGTGTGATTACAAGTCTAGATGGAGGTAAAAATGTTGTCTTGATTGAAGGTAAAATCTGGTAGAGCTCTACCTTACAAGCCCGAGAGATTTTTGGGTAGAGTTTTGCCTTAAGGCTAAGAGTTGATCCTTTCTCAAAAGAGAAGTTTACAATATATAGGAAGAGGAAGAAAACTTGGCACCTCTTGGGAAAGATTTTGGTGCTCATTTTTGCAAGTGGCCCATGTGTGTTCTTAACCTTGGGAAGAGGAAGCCACTGTTACTAATGTCATTCTTCAAAAAAGGCCTATTGGAACCATGTTGTACAATCACAAAATTGACTTTATCATTCAAACATTAATGTAAGAACATCGCTGCACCTCTTTTCTACAAATAGACTACAATTTGTCCCCTCTTAAATGTTAACTTAGAGAAAAACAGGCCACGCCGCTCATCTGGAAATAACTCACCTTCCCTTCACCACTTGAATTGCTTTGTATTTTTTGCTCCTTATTTTATTCCTACTCTTTCAGCCCTTAAGGGTGATCTTCTAGTGGCTCACTACATTCCTTGGGCTCTTTCCATGGTTGGCACTCAGACAGTTCAAAAATAAATGACTACCTCACTATGTTAAAATTGATGTTCGCACGGCCATCACCCAATGGCTAGTTCATCTCCTTGAACATAATGGATTTAAAGATGTCACCATCCTTGGCAAAATGTCATCGATTCTTTTCTATGGGCTTCTGTGCTTTGGGATTTTCCCCACAGATAAAAAGTCCATGAGAATTGGCCGCTTTGTCTTTTCCCTATGCTGGCGGCCTTTTTGAACTTAGCTTCCTCCGAATTCCTTTAGGCATTTGTGTAAAGGAATTCCTTCAAATAAAAGTTTGAAATAATTCAGCCCATCGCTTAAGTCTTTTGTCCTTTAAATCCCTTCGACTGCCCTTTGAAACTCTTTCTTGCCCTCTGCAAGGGCCTCTAAACCCAGCACCGCCCTCCACAAGGGCATTTAAACCCAACACTACCCTTTGGCTTTGGGACACACCTTTGAACCAAGCCATTGAACCAACCCATTGAACCAAAATTAGTTCAATGGTTCAATTGGTTCAACGGTTCAACATTGCATGCCGAGCCAAGTGGTTGAACCAAATGTTGAACTAATTTGTTAAACCAACGCGTTAAATCAATGCGTTGAACCAATCTGTTGAACAAGTTTAATGGTTAAACACTATGCACTGATGAACTAATGCTACTAAATTAACTGAGTGAGCCAAATGATTGAACCCACTGATTGAACCAAGGCATTGAACTTAAAACATTGAACCCACCGAATGAACTAAAGCCATTTGAACCAAGCGATGATTGAACCAGCAAAGAATTGAACTTAATGGTTAAACCAAGCCGAAGCATTGAACTAGTTCATGAACCAAGGCCAATGAACTTATGCAACCTAAAATTGACTAGCTCTAATTAGCAAGGGAAGAAGGGGACCTATTTTTGGCCTATTGGGTAAAAATGGTCAACAATATGGAATTTGGGTGAAAGTAGGGAACTAGAAAGAAATCTATGGATGGTTTTAAGATGTTTAGGATAAAAGAGATTTGTGTTTGCAATGGTATTAGCTTGGTATTGTGACCTACCCCATTAATTAACTATAACATAAAGATAAGGGTGCCAGGTACTTTATTAATATCTACCATTAACCACAAGTTTATACTTGGCTAGAAAACCAAGTCGGCTTCACTCTTGGTGATAAAATCCAATTAGGTAGGCCTTGGGTAGATAAATGTTTAAATGCATTTCAAAATTATGTCATTTGGTAGTGTGTGCAAGAAAGAGAAAAATAGCGAAATTAAATAGTATATTGAAAAAACACCTAATTAGAATATATGATCTACTCTAAGCATGAAAATAATTGACAATGAATGTGTGAATTAACTAGCATATAGTTGTTAATTCCAAATTTAAGAATGATATAGAGTTGGTTCAGATGAAAATGTATGTAAACATTACAAAACATATTTAAAAGGGTCACTTTTATACTATAGAATCAAGAGTTCTTAAGAACTAGGTCAACTAGGTTGACCTAGTCTTTCAAATAGAAGACATAATACAAAACAAGGTCAACCAGGTCAACATAGTTTTATATATGATTGCAATTTTAAATATTATAAAATTTATAAACTATAACTATAAGGAAGTACTGAGTTGAAATAGAGAAAGAAAGGAACCTTTGTGGGTTGGAAGATGCTAATGACTATGAAATTTATGTTGAAGTTCCTAGAATGTTGATTACTATAGAACTAGGTTGAACTAAGTTCAACAAGTTGAACTAGGTTGAACTAGGTTCTATAGTATCATAGTATGCATACTATGTCAACTTGTTCAACCTAGTTCTATAATTCCCTATTTGTTGAAGCCTATTCAAGATGACTATACCATCTTGGTCAACCTAGTTTGTTATTTGGAATCTAACTATTATACTAAGTCAACCTAACAGACTTAGTTTGTTATTTTAGATATGAATAAGAGACTAAGTTAATCTATTCAACATAGTCTATTATCACGAAATAAATAAGATTACTATGTCAACCTATTTAATCTAGTAGCCTATATTTGATGAAGACCTACATAGAAAGAACAAAGTCATTTTGATGAGACTATGTTTTAAATCTACACATAGAGGTTAGAAACTATACCAGTCTGGTCAACCTAGTATCACAAATATAATAAATAATAAATAAAATGATAGAAATGAAAACTATGAAAGAAAAATTATAAGATTTGGATTCACATCAGGTTCACCAAAATATATGTAATCAAAATGCATTAGATCCACAAATCAATCCTAGATCAAATAAGAGATATCCCACTTACACTTATGATTGGGGATACATTAGATAATTATGAACATAACCAACATAGATCCACTAGACTCAATTAAGGTATCTCTTATCACAAATAATATCACTACGAAGGGTTCCAAATCCTCAAGTCAAGAAAAATCATTCAATAACCCTAAGTCCTATGTTTTGATATTCATTATACTAATAACAAGTAAAGAGAATAAATCTAATCTATTACTCACTAAACCTTATGGCACAAAGTGGGGGTTAGTAAAAAAATGAAAGTAAACATGCATAAGAGAATCCTATTTAAGTTATATATAGGTAAAACCCTAATGCATGGGTAATAAGAGTAATATTATTCAAAATCCATTACTTATGCTACTTTTATTTACCAAAAAGAGGATCAAAGTTAGAGTTATTTAGTTAGAATATGAACCCTTCAAGACTCAATATCTCCTTTGGCCAATGGTGTTTCACAAGATATTGTTGTGGTTTGTAAGGATTACAAAGAAGGCCAACGCATCCATGACTTCTCCATAATACTATATTCTTTTCCAAGTAGAAACTCTAAGTTAAGAATCCTCAAGTAGAATGGTGGAAGAGTAGATTGTAAAGAATTAAAAATGAATAATAAATCTTGATGTCTCTCTAATAATGGTGAAATGGATGTGTTTATATAGGAAGATATAACCCTAAACCCTTCTCAAAGTTTTAGCTGACAGGGTCGACCTAGTCAACCTAGTATCATTATTGATAAAAACTCACTAGGTCATGGACTAGGTTGGCCAAGAGCTGACCTAAACCCTAAATAAGTTTTGTAAATAAGAGTATAAGGTCAACCCATTCGACCTAGTCATCTAAATTGTCAAAAGAGTTTTTGTGATCTATGAATTTGACTCAAGAGAGGATGGTTAATATGGTGTTAGTTCCAAAATGAAAACAAAATGAAACAAACACACTAATAGCATAACATCTCTAGGCCTAGACACTAGGGAGAGTTTAGTTAACAAAATTAAAAAAAAAAAAAAAAAAAAACAACTAAAAAGCTAGGGATCAAACACAAGAATTTTGTCACCTTCCTTGGATGCTCTAAATGCCTTTGTAGTGGCAACTTACTCATCTTGTGCTCCTGAAGTCCTTGGCAATGGAAGCTTAACAACCTCCATCTCTCCTTGGCACCTTTGGCTTATGGCTTGGCTTGGCTTGTAATCAATTTTGCATGGTAATATTTATTTCTTGAAACTTTTGGAACCAATTTGGCATTATAACCTTACACTAAAAAATCTTAGAAATGATGTTGTGAGGCCTCCTATTTATAGATTTTTGGATTTGATCAAAATGAACCTAAACTATCCATCTCAAGATTGAGATGTGTGGTTAAGGATTAATTCAATTTTTGGAATTAAGTTTGTAATTATCCTCATCATGGCATTGGAAGAACGGGTAATTAAGAGGCATAGAGGGCATCATGGAAGGCATTGATGAGGCATAGAGCGCATGAATCTTGATATTAATGTCATTTATGGCCTAGGGATGTCTTCTTAAGAAATGAGGTCACTTGATGATGTAGATATTCAATATTAATTTATAAAAACAAGTATTCAACAAGTTTCCATGAAATTATTAATTAGGCCTTGATTCGGGTTAATTAGCTCTTAAGCATGATTAAGTACTTTGTGCACAAATTACTCAAATTGATCATAATGTCTTGTTATTGGTCCCAAATTTGACTAGATTGGAATTGGAAAGTAATGTCAGATATGTTAGATGTGTATTCTCATTTAGGATGTTACCAAAAAAATAATAATAAAGGTACATGTATTGTGTAAAATATTTGATATGGAAGAGCAATCTAGAGCACCTAGGTGCAAATTTGATATTTTGACTTGAAATGAAATGATCAAAGTTAGCTAGCCCATAAATTTAATTGACCCATTTAGGAATACCCTAGCCAAAATTGGCTCTTGAATATGTTAGTTTCACATTGTTTAGCATGTTTTAGTGTTTTTATGCCAAATTATACATTTTAGGTGGAAATTGGTCAAAACCTTGATTGGAGGTTATCGGTGGCCAAATTTAGGTGTCTATAGTTTGCCCCTATTCGGGAAGATGTTACAAACTATAGGCAAAGCAATGTATTCTCAAAGAATGAGAAATGTCTTGTATGCCAAAAATAAGATGATGATTGAATAACAACACTCCAAATGGTTTTTGGGAAGCCTATGATGATTCCCCTTTGAGGGAGTGGCCATCACATTTATTAATGGATGATCCCTCAAAAAGAAATAAGAAGAAAGGTGGAGTTAACTAGTTAAGATTAATCCAAATGAGAAAATATTTGTAGGCATTGATGTAAAAATGATGTTGATTTGCCCAAAGGTGGTTATAATTAGGAATAAAACTTAAAATAATGATTTGCCCATAGATGGTTATAATCATTATGTAGACCTAGATTGGCTAAAGATGATTGTGCCCCAATTAGGGTTGATTAACAAGCACAAATCAAGGATATAACCTATAATATAGATTAAATATGAGTGGGTACAAATGAATAAAGAGATAAATAGAGGAATAAGATTGATCAATAGAATGATTTAGTTGTACCTATTAATGAGGAGATGTTCATCCTAATTAATAATGGTACAACTAGAATGATCAAATGAGTTATATTGATCAAGGTTGGGATGGAAATATTTTCCAATGTCCCAAGGAAAAACTGGCTCCATTGATTGTAGACCTTCGTAAAGCTAATTATTGTTGCAGCATGTGATGGTAAGCTTCATTATAGAACACCATGAAGACTTGACCAAAATATGCGTAAGGATTGACACATGATATCCAATAAACACTTGAAAATAATACACCAATGATAAAAACCATGGTGATGATATTGACATATATGGATAGACTCAAGAATAATGTGCTCAAGGAATCACCCAATGAACACATATAGACTGAGTCAAGACAACAGTGCTAAAAGCAAGCAAATAGGAAAGTGAACAAACAAACAAATAAACAAACAAATAAACCAGAACAAACAAACAAACAATAATCCTAAAAATAAAATTAAAAGAAATAATCCAAACAATGACCATGCCCTAGTAAGGCAGATCGAGGATAACTAACTAAGCTTAGATAGGACAAATATTTTTGGATTTTTGAAATGTTATGATTTTTTTAAGAATTTTGAGGTATCTTAACTTGTTATATAATGACAAGATACGTGATCATAATTTGGTAAGATCAGTTGGCTTTGGTTGCTCACAAAAGGGTAAGAATGTGGCTTAGGTTGGTCACAAAATGGTGAGAGTGTATGGAAATGGGAACTGAGGTGACCTCAACATGAATTGAGCATGAGCCACATAGTCTTGTAATGACCTCCACTCATAGTAACTCCATTCACACAAAAGGTAGATAAAAACCAACTAGGTCCCAACAAGTTCTCAAATTTGGCAAATGGCCAGTCAAATGAAAACAATAATGGAAAGGTGATGTGGCAATGCATGATAAACAAGTGTTATGCCTATTTTTCCCATAGGTGGTTATAACTAAGATACAATGACATAGGTAAATGAAAATAATTTACCCATATGTGTTTATAATTAGTAGCAAGATTAGTGAAACACTAATTCTCCCATCGGTGGTTATAATCAAGTTCACATAAACAAACACGAATATGATGAAAGATATCTTGCCAAATCAAGTGTCACACTACTTTCATAGATTGTCATTATAAACATGGATTGGATTGATTTTTGAAACTTGATTGGAATCCATCCACAAAAGGTGTGGGAAGAACCAAAGTAACCAAGATCAAAATAGGATTGGATAGGATGACTAAAAATAAGCTTTGGTTTAGATAGAAATGGAATGATAGGATGGAATGGTTTTGCTAAGGATAATGATGGTTTAGATAGATTGGATAAAATGGTAAGATGGTTACCCCTAGGTGATGGGGTGAATGGATTGGATCTATAATAATGGTAAATGGATATGTAAAAATGGCAATGGCATATGAAATGATAATGACATGGCAATGTGAAATGGTATGGTACATGTTTTTGACCTAGGTTTGGTTTTAATTCTATTTTACCTATTGATGGGGAGATGCGCTTCCTAATAAAAAATGATACAAATAAAATACTTGATCACGTTAATTACTATCCCACACCTCATCTGAATAACTATGTTATAAAAAATTGGATGCATATTTGGATGTTGAGAATGTTGTGTTATTCCTTGGGCATTGATTTTGATTCCTTCAAGCATCAAGACAAGCTATCTTTGTAGCCTTTGGAAAAGAAAGTGTGGTCATGGATGGTAAACAAGGACAAATAATGGATTGTAGGTTTGATTTTGAAATGGAATAGTATATGATAATAGAATGTATAATAGTTGGGAAACAAATAAAGATCAGGACTTTTAGTCAGACATAATGTTGTTTATGTTGGATTCGACTAAAATTTGGTTATGGCATGGTTGAAGACTTGTTCTCTCGATAGGACCACCAAATTTTTTTGCTCAGGTATTGGTACCTCAAAAAGGTTTTCACCAATGAAGTTGTCTTGATTATCTCGTAGCACCTTCAAGAAGCATAACATGGTATTAATTCCAAAATGAAAACAAGATGAAACAAACACACTAATAACATAACATCTCTAGGCCTAGACACTAGGGAGAGCTTAGTTAACAAAAACAAATGACAAACACTACTAAAAAGTAAGGCATCAAACACAATAATTCCTTCACCTTCCTTGGATGCTTGAAATTCCTTTATAGTGGTGGCTTTCTTGGCTTGTGCTCATGAAATCCTTGGCAATGGTAGCTTGACAACCTCCATCTCTCCTTGGCACCTTTGGCTTATGGCTTGGCTTGGATTGGCTTTGAATCAATTTAGCATTATAACACTAGTTGTTGGAAGCTTTTAGAACCAATCCTGCATTATAACTTTGCACAAATTAATCTTAGAAATGATGTTGTGAGGCCTCCTATTTATATATTTTTGGATTTGATCAAAATCAACTTGAACCATCCATCTCACGATTGAGATGTGTGGTTGAAGATTAATTTAATTTTTAGAATTAAGTATGTAATTATCCTTATCATGGCATTATAAGAAGGGAAAATTAAGAGGCATGGAGGGCATCATGGAAGGTATTGATGAGGCATGGGAGGCATGAATCCTGATATTTGTGGCTTTTATGGCCTAGGGATGTCTTTCAAAGAAATGAGGTCACTTGATGATACAAATATTCAATATTCATTTCCAAAAATAATTATTCAATAATTTTCCATGGAATTCTTAATTATTCCCTAATTTGGGTTAATTAACTCTTAAGCATGATTAAGAACTTTGTACACAAATTACCCAAATTGATCAGAGTGCCTTGTTATTGGTCCAAAATTTGACTGGATTGGAATTAGAAGGTGCTATCAAATGTATTGGAACCGTATTCCAATTTAGGATGTTACTAAAAACAAATAACAAAGGCACATATCTTGTGTAAAATCTTTGATAGGGAAGAGTAATCTAGAGGACCTAAGTGTAAATTTGGCATTTGGACTCGAAATGAACTAATCAAAGTTAGCTAGCCCATAAATTGCATTGCCCCATTTAGGGATACCATAGCCAAAATTGACACTCGAATATGTCAATTTCACATTATTTAGCATGTTTTAATGTTTTTAGGCCAAATTGTGCATTTTAGGTTGAAATTGGTCAAAAGCTTGATTGGAGGTTATCAATGGCCAGATTTAGGTGTTTACAATTTTCCCCTATTTGGGAAGATATTACAAACTGTAGGAAAATTAATGTCTTCTCAAAGAATTAGAAATGGCCTGTATGCCAAAAAGAAGATGATGATTGTAGAAGAATGCTCTAAATGGTTTTTGGGAAGCCTATGATGATTCCCCCTCAAGGGAGTGACTACCACATTTGTTGTTGATGATCCCTAGAAAAGAAACAAGAAGAAAGGTGGAATTAACCTATGGTTAAGATTAATCTAAATGAGAAAATGCTTGCAGGAATTAATGTAAAAAGGATGTTGATTTGCCCAAAGGTGGTTATAAATCAAGGATAAAAGTCAAAATAAAGATTTTTCCATAGGTGGTTATAATCATTAAGTAGACCTAGATTGGGTAAAAATGATTGTGCCCCAGTTAGGGTTGATTAGCAAGCATAACTCAAGGATATAACCTAGAATATAGATTAAAGATGAGCAAGCACAAAATGATAAAAGAGATGGATAGAGGAATAAGATTGATCAATAGAATGATTTATTTGTCCCTGTTAATGAGGAGATGTTCATCTAATTAACAATGATACAACTAGAATGCTGAAATGAGATATATTGATCAGGGGTGGGATGGAAGGATTTACCAAGGTACTAAAGAGAAACTTTTATAGCTCCATTGATTGTAGACCTTTGTGAAGCTAATTTTTACTGTAGCATGTGATGGTAGGATTCATTATAGAACACCATGAAGACTTGAAAAAAAATGTGTGTAAGGACTAACTCCTAAAATCTAATAAACAATCAAAAATAATACACCAATGATTAAAAACCATGATGATAATATTGACATATGAATATGGATAGACTCAAAAATAATGCACTCAAGGAATCACCTGATTCTTGATGAACATATATAGACTAAGTCAAGGCAACAATGCTAAAAGAAAACAAATAGGCAAGTGAACAAATTTTAAAAAACATAAAAATAAACAAATAAAAAACCTGAAATAAATAAACATATAACAAGCCTAAAAACAAAAGCAAAAGAAAACATCCTAACAATGACCATGTCCCAGTAAGGTGGATTGAGGATAACTGACTAGGCTTAGACATGATAAATATTTTTGGATTTTTGAAATGTTATGAATATTTTTAGAATGTTGAGGTATATTAACTCATTAGAGAATGACAAGATACCTACTTGCAAAACATTGAGAGTGTTTGGCTTAGATTGCTCACAAAATTGTGGGAGTGTGGCTTAGGTTGCTTGGAAAATGGTGAGAGCGTATGGAAAGGGGGATTGAGGTGACCTCAACATGAATTGAGCATTAGCCACATAGTCCTAAAATGACCTCAAGTCATAGTAATTACATCCACACAAAATGTAGGAAAAAATTAACTAGGTCCCAATAAGTTCTCAAATCTAGGAAATGGCCAGTCAAATAATAACAATAATGGAAAGGTGATGCGGTAATACATGATAAACAAGTGTTGCCCCTAGTTTTCCCATAGGTAGTTATAACTAATATAAAACAACATAAGTAAATGATACTAATTTTTCTATATAAAATTATAATTATGAGAAAGACTGGTGAAATACTAATTTGCCCATAGATGGTTATAATCAAGCTCACATAAACAAACATGGATAGGATGAAAGATATCTTGCTAGATCTAATATCACACTACTTTCATAGAATGTCATTATAAACATAGATTGGATTGATTATTGAAACTTGATTGGAATCCCTCTATAAAATTTGTGGGAAGAAATAAAGTAACCAAGATCAAAACAAGATTGGATAGGATGATTAAAAATATGATTTGGTTTAGATAGGAATGAAATGATAAGATGGTATGGTCTTGCTAAGGATAATGATGGTATAGATAGATTGGATAAAATGGTAAGAGAGTTTTCCCCAAGTGATGGGGTGAATATGTGGGATCTATAATAATGTTAAATGGATATGTAACAATGGTAATGGCATATGAAATAGTAATGGCATGGCAATGTGAAATGGTATGGTACATGTTTCTGGCCTAGGTGTGGTTTTTAATTTTATTATTCCTATTGATGGGGAGATGCACATCGTAATCAATAAATGATACAATCATAATACTTGATCATGTTAATTTCTATCCCACACCTCATATGAATAATTTCTCTATCAAAAATTGGCTACATATTTGGATGCCAAGAATGTTGTTGTGTTCTTCCTTGGTCATTAATTTTGATTCCTTCAAGCATCGAGACAAGGTATATTTTTAGCCTCTAAAAAATAAAGTGTGGTCGTGGATGGTAAACAAAGACAAATAATGGATGGTATATTTGATTTTGAAATGGAATGGTAGATGATAATGAAATGTATAATAGTGGGGAAATAAATAAAGATTAGGACTTTCAGTCACACAAAATGTTGATGATGACAGATTCAACATAAATTTGTCTTGATTATCTCATAGCACCTTCAAGAATATTTCACTAATGAACATTGGATTTTCAATTTGATTTTCTTTTAGGGCTCCTAAAAAGGTCTCACTAGAAGATGTTGAGTTTTGACTTGGATTGTCCCCTAGCACCTCCGAAAAGGTTTCACTAGGAGAGTGTTCTTCTACTACATGAATGTTGTCTTGGCCTCATTGTTCTTATTCAACTACTGTGTCACCATAGATGCGATTCAACAAAGTGTAATTTTGTTGATCCTGATTGACACTTATGGGATATGGAATGCCAATAATATGGCTATCTTGGTTGATGGTAATGGCCTATGGAATGGTAATGGAATGGGGCGAAGTTGTACAATCCTTGTAGAAGATACTAGGATAAATTATCTCAAATCTAAACTAATCATCCTAAAAAACCATATAACGATAACAATATATATTCAAATTGATCTACAAGACATGTCAAACCAATGTTGTAATAGTCATGAACATATTCTTCTTCTTCCTCTAATTCTGACTCAAGGGACTCTGAATCTAATATTGGGACTATTATTGATATTGATTCTGATGCTAAATCTAATGTTAGTTCAAGAATAAAACCTAACTCTAATTTTGATTTTTCATCTAATGGGTACTTTGTTACAGTGATATCTTGTTGAATATTTGGTTTTGGATAAGTAACAATTTGTAATGGCATGATGGGCTCCACAAAAACTAGTTAGCTAAAGTGAGACTCCTTTAGGATGGGAAATATGTCAAGAGACAACTCCTTAGAGAATAGTTTATCAATATGAGGCTCTTGAAAAATAGTCACATGGTCAAGGTAATGATTTTCCCAAAGGTGGTTATAATCATTAATAAGTGACTCAATAAAGACTGGCTCATCAGATTTAGACTCCTCAAAAATTAGTATAGGATCAACAGGTAATTTATCATAGGTTAACTTATCACAAATGATTGATTCAATAGAAACATCTCAATTTCGTTGGTTCTCTTGGCCTTAGTTTCCAATGAGTTAGAAAATACCAGTTTTGAAAACAACTTGATATTAGGATGATTGGATGGGTTGAGGTTTGGATGGGATTGGTACTAGATGAGGAATGACTTATAGTTAGATAATGGTAGGGCATTGGGGAGTACAATTTCTCACATGAGAAAAAGGAAAAAGTATTGAGATGGTATTGATAGGGCATTGTGGATCATGATTGCTCACACAAGCTAAATGACCAGGTCCTGGTATAGAAATGGTTGGGCATCATGGAGCTTGTTTGCTCACACAAACCAAAGGATGATGTCTTGATATGGTAATGGTATTCCTTGGATATTGTAGATCTTTATGACTCATATAATCCAAAGGGGGTTAGGGTTAGTTAATGATTGGATAGCAAAAGGATGTCATGATACTTGATTGCTTGCATAAGCAAAAGCATCCAAGTCATCCTCACAAACTAAATCATCCCAGTCGTGAGTTAGATCATAAGCTAGTTCTTGACTATATTTCATGTACTGATTATTATAAACAGGGTATGGATTTATATCCCAAATAACATTATCTGTAGTTAGGTCTTCAAATTCCTCCTCACATGCCTCTTCATACCAACCAAGGTCTCAAGTTGGATTATAAGTTGTTTCATGACTTTGTTCCCATGAATGATTAATATGAGGAAGATAGAAATATATCTCATAAACCATATTAACATCATTGGGGTCTTGACAAAAGCCATAAAAGTCATTTTTTGTGGGCATTCTATTATAATTCAGATTGTAAGTGACTCCACCATAAGTGTAGCAAGAAATATCCATGTAAATGATGAAATCTTTAAAAATAAAAAGACTTAGAGTTTTATAAACTTTAAAAATCTATATCCAAAGCATAAATGATTTAAATTTGGTCTAACTTGGTTGAAGGGGTGGAATTGTATCTCTAATGTGGTTTGAAAGTAGAGATATATCTCAAAAATGATTTGTGCTAAGACTTGGCATAAAATAGTCTAACATCAAATGTCTAATGTCAAATGTCATATGCACAAAAGGTCAAGCATCTGAGTAAAAATTGGTATGTCAAAGGTCTAGGTCAAAGTGCTCCAAACAAGGTCCAAACTAGGAAAGGGAAATTTTGAGTTGCTAGGTCTTTTGTCCAAATGTGGAATCAAAAGCTAGGCTCAAAAAACTATGCATGTGCTAGGACTTTTGACCAAACGGTGTCAGAAGCTAGATTTGAAACAAAGGATGATGTGATCTGATTTAATCTAACAAGTTTAGAAATAACTTTGAGATAAACCTGACACATAAAATCAAACATAAACATGATCAGTTGGCATAAGACATAAGACAAAAGGCTCTTTGAAAAAGGTTGTGTTCTCCCAAATAATAGCACAAACAATGATGAGGATAGGCATTAAATAAACAAATCATTAATATTCTTCAATTTTGGGTAATCAATTAACTACAGTTATGAAACCCAAAAGAGAAAGATCTATGTATTATCCTTGTGAAATGAGGATTAAACAAAAATCAATCAATGTTTGGATTGAAACTTAACAAGACTAATTAAAAACTCAATGTTAAAAACTAGGTTTTGACTAGATAAGCTAGACAAGATTGGACAACATAACGGCACAAGATAAAGGTCTAAATAATATACGCAACGTGGTTTGAAACAAATTATTTTTATACAATGGTAAACAAGTATTGAAACAAACTGAGAAACCTAACAACATAAGCATGCTCGAATGATATGGTCAATGTTATATTTCAAAGACTAAAATGGATCAAAAATGTTTTGACATGATTTGGGTAGCATAACACTACCCTTCACAACTCAAATGCATTGTTTTGACATGGCTTACAAACAAACAAATAATTTTTAGTCTCAAAACATACCAAGCAAAAATGACCAAAATACACTAAGTATAATTATCCAAATCCTAGCAAGTGTATAAGAAAATGGGGTTTACTAAACTAGCAAGGTCTTGATCATTATAAGGGAATCAATTACACAATGACTTTCACTTCAAAAAATGAAAATGACAAGCATGAAAATTGGGTGACCATGACATTGGCTAGTTGTAAAAAAGTCTAGTCTTTTTTTCAACCACTACGTCTTGCTATTCACTTAGTGTAGTGCGATATCCAAATGTAGATACATCCCATGTACAACTCTAAAGGAGCCAAATGAAGTCAATGCCAGGAGGTGAAACCTTAGGTCAAAGCTTCCTTAAAAAACTCATGGGAGGTAATGGTGTATCGCTCATAAGCCAAGTTTGCATTAAAAAAAATAAATCATGAAAGTATAAAGGATTTATCACCCAAAGTTTGACAAGTTTCTAAGGAGTGCTTTAGATGACATTCTTTCTAAGCCTTAGACTAGACTATTTGTAATAGGAATGGAACTTTTGATTCTAAGGGTTTGCTAAAAGGGACAAATGGAAGAGCATACATGCAACATCCCTCTTCTTGCTGAACAAAAATTAGATCAAACAACTATTAAAGACAAAAATGATAAGTGTGTTCAATTTTAAGCCCGAATGAAAGATTTGGTGGTGTTCATTTGACCCCTTGTTCTTAGTTGTAACTTTTGAAAAACATTCACCAAAAACATCTAATTTTTTTTTGTTAAACATCTAAAACAAGGTTTCTAATCAATTTTAAGCATGTACAAGTGATTTAACCATGTTTTAAGTAAACATTTTGCTTGGTCTTATAGTAAAATTGTTATCATGTCCTTTAGCTTTGAAGCCCTTTTAAGTTTGAAACAACAAACTTTGTTAAAGTAGGTATTGGGTCTATGTCTTTTTTAAAAACATAATGACTGACACGGTTAATACCACTGATGTCGGTTACTTGGGTACTAAGATCTAGTTGATGTTGATTTTAATGATCGATGTTGGTTATATCAGTGACTGATGTCGATATTTTTTCTAACGTTGGTTACTGTGTAAAAATTGTGGCAACCAAAAATGGTAAAATAAAGTTAAAAAATCAATTTGTAAGAGTTTTAAAGCCTCAAATAAATATTTTAAAGTTTTAAAAGGATCTCCTTCAGGTGTAAGATGCATCTTATCCCATCGGGCATGCCATTATGTGATCTAAGAATTTTGACTCAAGAGAGGATGGTTAGTATGGTGTTAGTTCTAAAATAAAAACAAAATGAAATAAACACACTAATAGCATAACATCTCTAGGCCTAAACATTAGGGAGAGCTTATTTAACAAAAGAAAATGACAAACACAATTAAAAATCAAGGGATCAACACAAGAATTCCTTCACCTTCATTAGATGCTCCAAATGCCTTTGTAGTGGTGGCTTGTTTGACTTGTGCTCATGAAAGCCTTGGCAATGGAATCTTGACAACCTGCATCTCTCCTTGGCACCTTTGGCTTGTGGCTTGGCTTGGCTTGGAATCAATTTGGCATAATAACACTAACTTCTTGAAAATTTTGGAACCAATATTGCATTATAACATTGCATAAATTAGGCTTAGAAATGATGTTGTGAGACCTCCTATTTATAGATTTTTGGATTTGATCAGAATCAACCTGAATGGTCCATCTGAAGATTGAGATGTGTGGTTGAGAATTGATTTAATTTTTGGAATTAAGTTTTTAATTATCCTCATCATAGAATTAGAATAAGGGGCAATTAAGAGGCATGGAGGGAATCATGGAAGGCATTGATGAGGCATGGGAGGCATGAATCATGATATTTATGACATTTATGACTTAGGGATGTCTTCCTAAGAAATGAGGTCACTATTATTTGAAAAAATATTTATTTATAAAAAATAACTAATCAATAAGTTTATATGGAATTATTAATTATTCCCTAATTTGGGTTAATTAGTTGTTAAGAATGATTAAGCATTTTGTGCACAAATTACCCAAAATGATCAGAATGTCTTATTATTGATCCAAAATTTGATTGGATTGGAATTAGATGGTACTATTAGATGTATTGGGACTGTATTTATATTTAGGATGTTACCAACAAAAAATAAAAAAGGCACATGTCATGTTTAAAAGATTTGATAGGGAAGAGCAATCTAGAGCATCCAGGTGCAAATTTAGCATTTTGACTCAAAATGAACTGATCAAAGATAATTGGACCATAAATTACATTACTACATTTAAGGATACCCTAGCCAAAATTGACACTTAAATATGTCAATTTCATATTATTTAGTATGTTTTAGTGTTTTTAGGCCAAATTGTGTGTTTTAAGTGAAAATTGGTCAAAAGCTTGATTAGAGGTTATCAGTGCCCAGATTTACATGTCTATAGGTTTTAGGTTAGAATAAGGGGTACTAAAGGTGCTAAATGACTTGAGGAGTGTGCAAAAGAAAAGACAAATCTTAGGGAAATGCTTTTAGGAGATGGTTAGATTGATACTAAGTGGTAATAAGGGACAACAATCCTTAGAAAGACCAATGGTCTACCCACCCTTTCCTGGTGCACCCCTTAAGGCATGCACTCAAAGATTGAGAATCAACAAGTTCTTGAAAGATAGAAAGAAATATTAATTGATAAAGTTTGAAAATATTATGTGTATATAAGTTGTATCTTCAATTAATATCTTGATGAGGTTGTTATGGTTGAGTTTGAAGCAAATTTCAATTCCATTCAAAATTATGAGACATATCAATCCTACAGTTCTCCCTATAAGCCCTATCATGAGTTTCATCAGTCCTATAATGATCCATACCAATAGTGTACTGATCCTTATCAATAGTATGATGATTCATATCATTCCTAAAGTATTCCTTATCAGCCTCACTATGACCCCAATTATATACCTCAGTAGATTTATCAATCTTGTCACCTCCTTACTATCAAGAGTATCACTCTTATCCTCCTTATGAGCTATATAAATCTTATAATCAACCTAAACCTCCTCCATGTGGCTATGATGATGCATATTAATAGCCTTGTCTTCAATCATGATATCCTCCTTCCTCTCCTCCACTGTATTTCCAAGCTCATCAAGATGGAATTTTTGAGATGTAGAATAAGATACTAGCCTATACAAAAGTGTTTGTTCAACCTCTTAATATGAGGAAGTGATTAAGAATTTTCAAGCTACATATACCTCCTCTAATTATCCATTAGAGATGGGTGATTTATGTACATTCATGTTGGAGAAGATGGATGTTTGGGAAATACAACAAAGAGAGTTGGATTAGATGTTTCAATATCCCTCTTTTACTCCTTATCATCCTTCTTGTACGCCTTGTCCTCATGAAGTCATTGATTATCCTCAAGTTGAGCAAAGAGCGCTCCCTAGTTGGAATCAATAACAAAATACTATACATATTCAAGAGATTGGACCTTCCTACATCTCTACTTGCTCCTCACCCATCCCTCAAGTCCAAGCTATCCATGAGGATGAATATATTTCAGACTTTGATAAAGTGATTGCCAAGTGGAAGAAGTAGAATGAAGAAGATTTAAAAAAAAAATTTACCTCCCCTTGGAAACTCCCTAGATGATCATATCGCTATCAAGACTCTAAATCCAATTCATGAGCAACCTACTATACCTCATACTCCCTATAAAACTCGTGAACATATTCATCGCCCTCCCACCATCTCCCTTCTTAAAGAGGAGCCTATTATATAGAGGATAGAGGAGGAAGTTGTAGTGGCAAGTGAGTTTCAAGGAGAATGTGAAGGGGGTTATTCAAGTGTGTACAAGGAAGAGATCTTCATTGTCACCCCACTTGGGGAAGGAAAGGTCAAATCAGTTCTTAGGGATGAATTTATAAGAGATGGCCTTGATAGTATGATTCAATAGGGATGTCCAATTACATCTAATCTTGTTGAGGTTGAATATGGTCTTGATGTTGAAGGTTGCTTAAGCCAACAAGGTGAGGTCTTGGATGAATTTGTAATGGCCAATGAGCAAGAAGAGATTGAGAGGGTAGATTTTTAGATACAAAATGATTACATAGAGGAGTTTGAATTTCTCATTAGATCTATGACTCCTAAGGGAGATAATGAAGGTGCTAAATTGGTCCCACTTCACAAAACCAGTCATGAAGATGATGAGGACCTATGGTAGTAATATTTAGACATTTGCAATGACTTTGAATCCATTAATGGAGGACTTGGAATCAAGATTTTGGTAAGGATGTTGCCCTTATTGGAAATTAAAGTGAAATTTCTCAAGAAGACTTTCAAGGCCAAACATGCCTTCTCAAGTGATGCATTGTCTATCCTTCCATTCTCTCCCTAAACCATGCTTGAACTCCTAAAATCATAGAATGTTTGCATTCACAAATTTTCTCCTTTCAAGAATTTCTTCATATTTTTTTTCATTCGTTCCCAAGCATTAATTCACCTCCGTCAATCACACCTATAACAACCAACTTTCAAGTTAGTATTGCACACGATCTACCTTCATTACATAATTCGAAGAGTTAATACTTGTTTTAGATTCTAAGACTAGATTTAAACCTCTATTACACTTTACATCCTTTTCAATTTTAAAATTCCATTTGATTGTCCTTCATTCTATTTATGAATTTCCATTGTGAAACCGTCGTTCATCCTTTTCACAAATTTTACACTGACCTTGGATTTAAAGTAACATTTTTAGGTATTACAGAATTAAGTCTGAGTCAACACCAATACCTATTATGCTCCGAACTGCAGTGTTTCCAAAAACCGAATATCATAGAATTTCATCTTTTTATTCTAACGGATGCATGTCCGAATAGAATATGGATCTATAAACTTGTTAAAGACTCTTAAAACTTTCTTACCTATAGAATGTATTTTACCTCATTTATCTTCTCACTGCCCGTATGTGCATACTGTTACAGGATTCTACCACCATCAGGATGTCGCTATGTACTATTTTTGAGCTATGAGCTATCCTACACTCCTTCACTCCAATCATGTATGGAATACGGGATTATCAACCAATCTCCTATGAATGACTTGGAGGCTGTATATAAACATTTTATATCAGAAAGATTCCAGAAATCCTATTACACTCAGAATTTTGACTCGGGTTGATGCAATAACTAGTCACCCATTCAAATATTAGATTCGGTCATTGAGATGCTTGTGCAGGTCTAACTATGTAGATAGATTTTTAACACCATACAACTTACATGAATTCATTATGTTTTATTTCACTATAATGATCTGTTAGGTTATTGTCACATTGTGATGTATACGGTCATCTATATATCCTACCGTGAGATTATATACACAAAAGACTCGGTCGTTTCAGTTTTAAGAATCTTATTTTTACTCATAAAACCTTATTTTATAACTTATTAAGAATTAGAAGACTGAGAATTAATAGAAGAGTGAAATTCTCTTTTTAAATACAAACGGAGTTTCTGAAAGACACTTTTTCTTCCCTCAATGCCTTACCAAATGATTTCTCAGAATATAGATTGCTTTAGCAATATACATCACATATCGGAACATCACAAAACTTATCTCTTTCCATGACTCTCACAATTTACTTTGACGAACCCGAGAGTAGATAATATTTATTTTATTGGAATCTTTCTGAAAGTCACCTAATAATCAATCGATTACCTATGTTTGAAACTCAGAATTCTTTTTCTCAAATCGCACTCATATTATACAACTCGAGCCTCCATAATTACTTGGAAATATTGATAACTATACTATCAATTTCTGGTTACTAGTTTCCTTCTATGTACAAACATAATTATATAATGTTGAAAGCTTTCACCAATTGTTACCATATCGAAATAACTCAATTTAACTTTATCTTTACGAAACTGTTACAAAATTTGCTCTACATACCTATTGTTTAATCAGCCTCTAAATCTGCTTGATATATCCAATTCTTCAATATACATTGCACTCTCATACATTTATTCACGTAGCTTTCAACAATGACTCACTCCTATGCCACATTCTCTTCACCTATATCTATTTAAAGACTCCTCTCCTTTTTTTTATGTGTCCATATTAACTCTTATTATCTATACCTAGCAAATGGGTCTTTGTTTAGCTTTGGTCTTGAAATAAACCAAGAATCTCTCTTTTGAGTCTTATCCTCAACAAACAAATTCTTTTTGTCTCTGTCATTGTAGGAATACTTCTTGTAGATAGTCCTGAGATGGATTTACATAAGTAAGGAGTAAAGAAAAGTATTTACAATATGGTTTTAAACCCTCAAGGTCATGATAAAGAGGTTCATGTCTCCTTACAAAGCTTATACTAACCTTTTTGGAGGATTATACTGATTTATCTTAGTATTCTATTATAAATGAAGCCTCAAAGGCTTCTTATTGACCTTCTATTTCAAAAAATGAATTTATTTATAAGTGTACAATAGGACTTTTCTAATGCTCATGCATCAGATTCCCCTGGTGGGAAAATATTTGAGCTCATGCTCAAATGAGATTTTTCTTTCTTCTTTCATCTTTTCTAATTCTTTGGGATTTTTTCCTTCCTCGATTCTTCGTAATGTATGAGCCTAAGTGGCTCAATCTTCATTTTATCTTCTTCAATGAAGTTTAGTAATTAAAAATCTATCTCTTCTTCAAACTTTGCACATGCAAAACTAAAGAAATAGTTAGTTTCAAAAACATGAGGTATTGTTGCCTCTCCACCAGCATCTTCTCCACTTAAGAGCTTATTTATCTCCATGTCTTCTTCTTTGATAGACTCTTCATCACTTATGAGGCTTAAATATTTTGATTCCATCTATTGTTCCCAAAATCTGTTGCTCATTTTTGGGACAACACATGAACTATTTTTGGTCCTACATGCTAAAAATTATCCCTTCCCTTCTCAAAAATTGTTCTGGGCATTCAAATTCTCCATTTTTCAAGCTTTTTCAGCTAACAAATTTCACAGGAAGAAATCTACAGACTCTGCAAGTTTAAATCTACAGACTCTGCAGGCTTAAATCTATGGACTCTACAGGTTCACTTCTACGGACTCTGCAGGAAAGAAACAAGCTCTCAACACTTAGATAATTTCAAGGTTGGTTCAATGCCAAGATTTAACCAAAAGGTTCATCGACAAACTTCAAACAAAGGATTGAACCATTGAACCTTGAACTAAAATGGTTTAAAGGTTCAAAAGTTCAACGGGTTGAAGGGTTCAATGACGTTAGCAAGCTTAAAGAGTTAAGTGCTTCAGCAAAATTTCAAAGTTCAACCGATTCAACAAGTTCAATGGCTTTAAAAGACTTAGTGAAAATAAGAAGGCTTGAACCCTTGAACCATTAAACCTTTGAACCATTGAACTTTGAACCAAAAGAGTTCAAAGGTTCAACACAGTTAGTTCAAAGTAGTTGGTTCAACGTGGTTGGTTCAAGCGGTCAAGTGAATGAGTGGAACACAAGAAAGCGCTTGAACCATTGAACCATTAAACCGTTGAAACCTGAACCAAAATGGTTCAAAGGTTCAATCATTCGGTTTAAGCAATCGGTTCAAAGGAAGCTCCAGACAAAGAGCAAGAAAGCCATTGAACCGTTGAACTATTGAACCTTGAACCAAAATGGTTCAACGGTACAAAGGTTCAATGTGGATGGTTTAAAAGAGTGCCCCAAAGTCGAAAGAACAAGTGCCCTTGTGGAGGGCAATGAACTAAGGGTAGGTGCCCTTGCAGAGGGCAGAGAACATTAGTTCAAAGATCAAAGGAAGCATCGAACAAAGGGATGGTTCAACCAAAGACCTAGAAAGTGATTGAACCGAGAAAGTGATTGAACTGAGAAAGTGATTGAACTAAGAAAGCGATTGAACCAGAGAAGCGATTGAACTAGGGAAGTGATTGAACCATTAACGTCCCCGCTGATGTCAAATTTAAGATAATGAAATATCTGTCAATTTTAAAATATGGCATAGACCTTTTGAACAAATTCAGTGACCAGCCAAAGAGATAGACTGAGAGCTCAGATCGCACAGATAAGGACAAAATACAGCGAAAGTCACCATGTGTCCCTTATATAACTCGACAGAAAGTACCAAGTGTCAATGTTCATTGTTTCTTCCTTTTGTTTCATTATTAAGGACTGTGGTGGGACCCAAGTGAGTTGCTAAGGTAAGCGGAGCATGCGAAGTGTCATCATCCGTGTGAATCCAAATGAGTCCCACATGTTTATATAGTGTTTCTAAAAGCTTAGCGAAAATTGCTATGTGTCATCTTCCACAGAACTCTCAGATGATATTTTAAGCTTCTATAAGTTAAATGGATGCTGCCAAGTGTCCTCACCTATTTCATAGTGGAAAGTGCCACCTGTCCCCATTCCCCTTTTGAAGCTGCTCAGGCAAGAAGTGTTATGGGTCCAATTTTTTGTAAGTTGGTAACGTTTCAAAGTAGTGAACTGTGACAGATGTCAAGACGAAGCACTCCCAATACAAAAACATAGTAGAAAAGATAACCCAAAAGCTCAAAATATAGCAAGGAAAGGAGAAACGATGGAGAAAGATCAGAAATATCCATGCATGGGATATGTTTCTAGAAGGTAAAGCAGCCCACCAGATGGGCATTGAGGAGCACAAACATTCAATGGTGTGGCCTATTTTTCTGCATTGAGTAAAGTGAACAGCTGTGTACACATCAAAAAACACATCAGGCGGCCCATATTAAAAACCAATGCTCGATTTCAACATAGCCCATGGATAGAATTTAAAATGCATTGAAGGCATTGAATGCATCGTAGGCCATTTTTGTGAAATAAAGCACCCAAGTCTTTCTTGGAGCACTATATATTTGACTCTCTCTTATTATTTTAGGGAGATCTCTCTGTTATCAAAAATAAAACTCTGCCCAAATCGAAAGGCATTACTGAGACTTTGAGCTCAGATTATTGATCATATTTCATTATTTGAATAAGAAAACAAGTGACTTTCTAGACTTTATTCTAGAATAGCTTGGTTGCTGGGGAAATTGTTCTTATGTTTGTTTCCTTAATACATTTTTTGTTCATTTAATTAAATAAGTAGAATTAGTGAAAGTAATCAGGAAGGTATCCTGAAGCCGACTGTGGAGAGACTTTGTGCTACCACAATTGTCTTTAGTTTGTTTGTTTTCTATTTTTGTGTAAAGGATCTTGGGATGACTTTGTGCCCTCATTATCCTTCGTATTTCACTATTTGGCAGTTGAGGTGGAGACTTTATGCTACATTTCATCAGGTTGTGTTATTGTGCCCTATTACAGTTACTTGTTACTGCCTAAAAGGTTCCTATTGTCTATTGAACAACACTTTTGAAAGAAGAGGAGCACCTTTTGTCATTTTATTAGGATTTATCCTTTGATTTGTGAACATTATCTCTGAAAAAAGAGAGATGGATGGTGTTATCCTACCTCTGAGTGTTATTTTCAGCTTATTTATAGTAGATTAACATATATATATATATATATATATATATATATATATATATATATATATATATATATATATATATATATATATATAGCCCCTTCATACTTATAGGGAATGATGAGAGAAGAGATTTGTCCCCTTCTGATGTGGTAAACCTACACATTTGGCTGACCAATCTTTCTTGTTGTGGTTGATCAGACCTATTTTGCTCATCAGTACGTTGATGACAAAATATTCATCCAATAGTTTTTGGTGACTCCACTGGGGACACAATAATTTTGTGCAATTTGGAGCCTCAAGCTTTAGATTGAAACATCACCTATGTATTACCCATTATCATTATAGCCTTATCCATTTATCCCACTAGGGAAGAATGCACAGTTTGAAGCCTCAAGCTTCAAGCTGAAGTAGTACCAGTTCTTTTCCATTTTTATTTTTACACTCTGACAGACCCACGGTATACGTGAAGCCAAAGGGATAAAGGTATTTTTGAACCTATATTCAAGTTGGTACAACAAAGTAATTTTGATCTATTTCCTTCACCATCTCACCTCCAATGAACCAAGAACTTTCCTCCTACTAAAGTCAAGTCTGCATTAACGAGTAAAACATCATTTTTGCTATTAATAAAGCTTTGCCAATACTTACCCCTCTGAGATTTGTTATTCCACCTTTCCATAGTCATACAATGGCAATTCAAGGCCCTTGGGGTAACTCTTTTGGTCCACTCAATTTAACTCCACCTATACATGAGCTACCACGCAGTTCAAAGAAAAATTTCTTAAAGTTCTAT
Organism: Torreya grandis; assembly: GCA_037957365.1. Lineage (NCBI taxonomy): Eukaryota > Viridiplantae > Streptophyta > Pinopsida > Cupressales > Taxaceae > Torreya > Torreya grandis. Next base: position 1,383,642 of record JARHVA010003697.1, on the reverse strand, counting down.
GGTGATGGGAAGGTTCATCCTAATGAACATATTGTAGCTTTTAGCATAGCCTGTCAGGTTGTTCATGGAAACTTTACAAGGCATTGTTGTAGACTAGTTCTATCATTTATAGGCCCAGATTCTGACTGACTGGAACACTCTCAAAGCCAAATTCAAGCATGCAGAAGATGCACATGCCCTACTGGCTCAACTCACACAAATGAAGAAAAAACCTCATGAACCTATGAGGGACTTCATTGCTGAGTTTGACAAGATGAGGAATTAGATTCCTATCATTTCTCAGCCTACACCTAAGAACCTTAAATGTTTCTTCATCAACTCACAGCTACCTGAAGTGAGTTTTCTATTGAGACAGGTTGGCCACATAGACCTTGCTACTACTCAAGATTTGGCCACTGAGGTGGAAGATGATCTCATCTTAGCATAAAAGATAAGAAGAGATCCTAATAGAGGCAAATCTTCTTTATCTTCTGAGAATTCATCTATAGGCACCACTAATCAAATGGTGTAAAAGCTAGAAAATCAACTGCTAGCCTTGAAAAGACAAGTGGCCCAAGGTATGTCTACTCTTCCTTATTGGGATATGCCAAGGATGACATTTTAGAACTAGTCATATCAAGGCAATGCTGCCAGAAGTCAAGGGCAACCAAATCGTCTACCTCCCTCATAGGGAAAACTTGCCATTGAAATAGTACTAGCCAACTCAACAGTTGGATATCTAGAAACAAAACATGATTTCTCTTTCCAACCTAAGTTTGATCAAGAAAATGATGCTAATCTCCTTGTAGAAGGCCAAGAAGAATTAGTTGGCGACTCTAGCATTAGTTTCTTGAGTTACCAGGATGAACCCAGAAGTGAAGGTGAAGTAGCTGAGGGATCATATGCTATGTTTACCCAGTCCAAGAATTAGTCAGCCCAGCAAGCTAATAAGGAAAGAATTGAAGAGCGAGCTCAGCCTACAATTTCAATTGCTACATGGGGAACCACTCTGCCTTTCTAGCTAAAGGACCTGGTGATTGCTAAAAAAGTAAGTACCCCAAACATTTCAGCACCTTCAACTTCAAATCTATAGGCCAGTCCTCCCCCCTCCAAAAATTAAAAGGATGAACTCCCTTTCCCTATTCCTAATTCATTTTAGACATTTGACATAATTGACCATTTCAAGAAAACTAAAATTCAAATGTCTGAATTTGAATTCCTACAAACCAACCCTCAGTAGTTGGATAGGTTGGTTGAGTGTGTGAAGAATAAAGTTGTCCCTGTAGGACAAGATGTTAAGAAGGTAACTCATGATCCCCCAAGGAACATGTCCATCCCAAACAATCTTGTCATTACTCCTCTAGCTACCCTTGGGAAAATAGAGCCTTTCTATGTTTTCCTATTGATAAAATAGTTACAAACTGAGTAATTGCATCATAGACTCAGGTGCATCTAACAGCATCATACCTGCCAAGGTGGTAGAATCTCTTAGACTCACACTAAGCAAGACATTTAGGAGATGTTTCTCCATGGAGAAAAAACAAGTGCCACTACTGGGACAAATCAAGGATGCCCAATTTGCATTTGCAGCATTCCCAGACAAGAGGATCAAGATGACAGTCTTAGTGGCTAATGTCCCAGCCTCATATGGCATCCTTTTTGGATGAAATTTTTGCAAGGATGTTGGAGGAGAATTGAGCATGGACCTATCTAAGGTGAGGGTCCCTGTAAGAGGTGTCATGAAGAGGCTGCTCCCTGAAAAGGATGTAAAATATGTTGTCACTCAAACATCTACCCCTAAAGCTCAAATTCTATTTGAGTCTTTAGGAATGGATAACTTTTTCTTGACCACATAGGATGTTCATGTTTTAGTAGATGAAAGTCCTATAGGTGGTGATCCAAGAATTGGTCTAGATAAAATAGTAGAAGGCATGAGAGAGTATAGTGTAAGGCCAAAGTAATTCTCCTCTCCAAATGAAGAAAAATCCAAGAAAAGAGTAGTTTTTAATGAGTATGGATACTAAAATTTTATGGCAACTGCTCTTCTATCGATGTTGGAGCTGGGACTGTGTTGATATCTCCTCAATAAGATATCTTTCCTTCTTCATACAAGTTGTAGTTTAGCAACACCAATAATGCTACTGCGTATGAATCTCTGTTACTCGAGTTGGAAGCTACTCAATACAAAGGTGTCAAACTCCTTCATGCCAAAGGAGATGATGAGCTAATGATTTGTCAGGTATCTGATGGGAACAATCAAATCATGTACTGAATAAAACCAAAAGAGAAACAAGCTATGGTAATGGACCATACTGCTTCATGTCAAAGTCAAGAAAAGGAACACTTCACCAAGAGAGCAAAAATTTATGGTTTTAAGATTAATAACCATGCCTTGCCTTGGGGTAAGAAGAGAGAACCAAAAGGAGTGCATAAAAAATGTGATTCTTGTTGGAGAGTTCCATTTTCCCATCACTGATTCTAGGGACATAATGGTTTCTAACTAGTTTATTTGGATGGAATGCCATTTTCACTATCTCATAGTGGGTAGCATCTGAAGCACTTCAATTCTTGAAGCATCAGATAAGATTACCTGTATATATGTATATTTGTATAGTCTTTAGTTCTATTTTATGCTTTTCCTTTTCATTTTTGGCACCTTTATTATTGAATAACATGACTCGATAACCCAATGACACACTTCAAGGCATTGAAGATTCTAGTTTCTACTTCCCTCAGCTGTTCCAAATCTTCAACTGAAAGAAGTTCCCTAATTGGAGCCAGCTGTTGTTCCTAAAATTTGTTACTCATTTTGGGACAACACGTGAATTATTTTTGGTCCTATAGGCTAAAAAGTATCCCTTCCCTTCTCAAAAATTGTTCTAGGCATTCAAATTCTCTATTTTTCAAGATTTTTTAGCTAACAGACTTCACAAGAGGAAATCTATGAACTCTACAGGCTTAAATATATGGACTCAATTCTACATATGTCATGTCCCCTTTCTAGTTGACATCTCTTAGAGCTGATGATTAGCCTATTATGCGACCCTCGTAGGTTGGTAGGATGGATAGAGGGTCATGATGGAGCTTGGCTTGGCTTTGACTAGCAAAATTTTTCCAGTTGGCTTTTGTTCAGGCTCTTTCAGACACCATTTGCCTAAGCTCCTATTTTTTTGGGGATATTTGACACACAACAAAGTACACCTATTTTGGTATGGTCATGTGTGAAATCACTTCCTTGTTCACCATCTTTAGATAGTTTGAGAATTGGATATGTATTGAGGGAGATATTAATATTTGATTGATTTAATTAAATATTAATTATTTTGCATATTTTTAATTATGAAACCCTAATTAGGGCAAGCACACCTTTTAGAGGATATAAGGGTTTCTCATTAGAGGGAGTGCCATTCATTGATGTTGAAGAAAAATTTTGTTAAGTATTTTTTGAGAATATTGAGCCAAGGGTTTTTAGTATTTTATTTACATTGGAGAACGTGTAATCTTTAGTGTGTGTAATTTAGAGGTTGTGAGATATTAGTTGATCTATTGCCAAGTAGAGAGATAACTTCACACAGAGGTTATCACAGAGATTCATAGGTATTTATTACATCAGGTTTTGATCCAAAAATTATCCAAAATAAAGATCTTTAGTATTAGCATAATATTTCTTAAGATCAGGTGTCTAGCATATAGGTTGTACAATTTTTACTGCTACTATACGAAATCTATATGGTTTTGTACCAGGCCATACAATTTCATAAAAAAGTGTGTTTCAGTAGTCACAAGATGCAAAGAGTGTAGAGACTGACATCAACAATGTAGAGACCGACACTGGCTGACATCGACTGAGCAGAGACTGACATCGACAGTGCAGAGACCGACACCGACTAACATCAACTGACTCTTACACCAACATCAACAAATACGACAGTATAACCAACCTACATCGGTGACTATGCTTTTGAAATAACAACTAGAGAAAAGCTTATTTATCAAGTTTTTGAACAATAGTTTATATTATTTTTATATTCATGACAAAGACTTTATATTGTAATCATCTACAAGAATAACAAGATCATTGATTAGCCAGATAAGATATTATACTATTATTTATTTATTCATTTGAATTTATCTTGCAAAATCGCACTTTTATTTTATTCATACAAAATCACAAAAAAAATCAAAATATATAAAAACATCCAAAAAAATATTCGGTTTCAGAATTTAGGGAAATAGGGGTTTCTACAGTGGTATCAGAGCCTTTGTCCTGCCATTCTATTGGGTAGATTGGACATTGAATCAGCTACTTAATCATGGTTACTTTAAGTACTCAAAAATAGTGGGACAAGAATATGGAGAAGCTTAAACAAATTTTGAATAAGTTGGTTGAAAACCAGAGGAGGATGAATGAATTGCCTTCACACCCTACAATCGAAGACAAATTAGCATGGTATATGACATCCATTTTTAAAGGGTCCACATCAAAAAACAAGAAGGAAGAGGAGGTTGATTGGCTTTCTCATGAGCTGGAGGATACTCAAAATTCCTTGGTGTGTACTCAGTTGGCTCTCTAGGATTCTGAGAGACATGTGGATGAGCTTTGTCTTGAGGTAAGTTCAGTTTAGGAGTTAGCGCATGTGGTAGGGACTCAGCTTTCTTTCATAGTCAGGTCACATGTTGATGATGATATGAGTATGTCTAGCATTCACACTCTAGATTTAGAGATTGTAGTGGGTACAGGAGATAGGTGCATGAAGTCAATTGGTATTGTTCACATTACTCAGGTGAGGAGTTTACTTGAGTTTCCAGTTGATTTCCGTTCATGGATTAGATACTGGGATCCTTATCTTGGTACTAGGAATTGTTTTGACCAAAGATATCTATCATTTTTTGGTAGTAGTATCTATTTCACTATTATGGACTTGATTAGTAGTTTACCAGGTGTAGTTCTCATCCATGCCAGTAGCTTGTCTGATGCTGGAATTATTTTTTATACACCTATGTTGGGCATTGTTCAAGTATCTAGTGAACCATTCATGTTGGAATGGGTTGATGATCTCTCAGATATGGCAGAGTCTATATAAGAGTCCCAAGATCTGATTATTATAGATGACACCCAAGAGGATGTTGTGGACAGTGTTGAGGACTTAGTCTCTTTAGTGGGTTCCTTTGATATGGTAGTTTATGTGGATGTTTTAGTCACTATGTTTGATTATACGAGTTCAACAGTTGGTCTGCCAAATTTGGATGGTAGTAATTTAGATGATAGTTATTCTAAGGTTACTCCTTTGGATACTGTGCCAGGGGTAGAGTATAGGAGTTCGACTAGCCAACACAATCATGTGTCTAGTCAACTGAGGGTTAGTGAGTGATACATTGCTATCGCTTATGAGCATTTCAATGCTACTCGTCAATTGTTGGTATTTTATGGGTGGGGTTTTCCTACTAGTGATGAGCAGGGAGGTAGTTATTTTTCCTTGATAGAGATCCACTCTTTATGGGAGGCTATCTAGATTTTGAGATAGTATTATATGCGGTTGGTAGCTGACAAAGATTATCTTAGGGAGTGGGGCAGTACAACATACGATGTATTATTGGTCAAGGAAGATAAGGTGAGTGAGCTTACTCAGCAGCTCGAGGTGACTTTTGAGATTCTTGAGAGTATGCAGTTGGCTTTTGAGGAGTCATAGTATCATTTGGCTGAGGTGACCATGGAGTTAGAGTAACTTCAGTCTTTACTAGAGTCTGTATAGTCACAGGGTGTGGTATCTGGTGACCTGAGGATGTCCATAGTCAAGATCATTAGAGACAGTGGAGATGATCATATATCTATCCTCAATGATAGTATTGGCCTATCTAGTTCATTTCCATTGAAGTTAGATTTAGTTGAGTTGGATGCTGCAGTTGAGCATGGTAGTCAGCTTGATATGGTGATGGTCTCTACTAATGATGGCACGAGGACTAATGAGGTTGTATCAGGGATCAGTTGTGATGTCAGTGAGCTAGTAGTTGGTTTGGTTCATGTTTGTGATACTACTCCTTTGGAGGTGTCTTTAGAGTTAGTAGTTGGTTCGGGCTTGGTTAGTGATTAGTTGCAGTTAGTTTCTTCTAGATTGTAGTCTAAGCCACTGATTAAGAGTGACACATTTTATTGACATTACACTATAAGTGCTTGTCATTAGTTATGGGATGGTTTGACGCCATGGGATGAGAGTTGTGATAGACATGGCATGGTGATAGGTGCTAGAGTTGACAGTTTGTTGGTGCATGACTTAGAGCAGGAGTTGATGGCAAACAGATTTGGTTTGTGTTATTACTATCTAGCATATGATGTCTCTTCATTATCAGCGATGCATAGGAGTTTGGGTGATGAGATCATCACTGGTGATTTGCAGAGATATGTTGATTACAGTAGAGGTATAGTGTGTGGATTCTTTACACTTGGCATAGTTCCATTCGAGAGTTGTTGCAGAGTTGGAGTGTGCCTTCTACATAACATGGTGGAATGTGTATATGGTATTTGTGATTTTAGTAGTTTGAGTTATCCATTCTACTTGGGTTATGATATTTCAAGAGTTTGTTTCTCATGGGTTCTTGACTGTGGCAGTTGTGATTTTGGAGTTTGGCTGAGTTGTATTTGCCAATTTGATTATGGATTCCTTTTGGTTATATTTTAGAGGATATTGCAAGAGCTTGCATTGATTGATAGTAGTATAGATCATGACTACATTTGGGATCCAGGTGGATTGATTGGTTTATTGCTCAATGATAGCTTGGGGACAAGCAATTTTAGGAGGGGTAGACTGTCATGTCCCCTTTCTACTTGACATCTCTTAGAGCTGATGATTAGCCTATTATGTGACCCTCGTAGGCTGATAGGATGGATAGAGGGTCATGATAGAGCTTGGCTTGGCTTTGACTAACATAATTTTTCCAATTCGCTTTCATTTGCTTGAGCTCCTATTTTTTTGGGGGATATTTGACATGTAGTGGAGCACCCCTATTTTGGTATGGTCATGTGCAGAATCACTCCCTTGTTCACCATCTTCAGACGATTTGAGAATCAGATATGTATTAAGGGAGATATTAATATTTGATTGATTTAATTAAATATTAATTATTTGGCATATTTTTAATTATATAACCCTAATTTTTAATTATGAAACCCTAATTAGGGCAAGAACATCTTTTAGAGGATATAAGGGTTTCTCATTGGAGGGAGTGTCATTCATTGATGTTGAAGACAATTTTTGTTAAGTATTTTCTGAGAAGACTGAGCCAAGGGTTTCCAGTATTCTATTTGCATTGGAAAATGTGTAATATTTAGTGTGTGCAATTTATAGGTTGTGAGATATTAGCTTATTTATTGCCAGGCAAAGAGATAACTTCACATAGAGGTTATCATAGAGATTCACAAGTATTTATTACATTAGGGTTTGGTCTAAAAGTTATCTAGAATAAAGATCTTTAGTATTAGCGTAATATTTCTTGAGATTAGGTGTCCAGCATACATGTCGTATAGTTTTTACTGCTACTATATGAAATCTGTAAGGTTTTGTACCAGGCTATATAGTTTTGGAAAAAAAAGCATGTTTCAACAGTCATAAGTTGTAGGGAGTGTAGAGACTGACATCGGTAGTGTATAGATCGACATCGGCCGACATCGGCCAAGCAGAGACTGACGTTGGCAGCATAGAGATTGACACCGGTTGACATCGATCGACTCCTACACTGACATCAGTAGATACAATAGTATAACCAACTGATGTCAGTAATTGTGCTTTTGAAACAACAACCAGAGAAAAGCTTATTTATCAAGTTTTTAAACAATAGTTTATATTATTTGTATATGCATGATAGAGACTTTATATTATAATCATCTACAAGAATAACAAGATCATTGATTAGGCAGATAAGAGATTATACTATTATTTATTTATTCATTTGAATTTATCTTGCAAAATTGCACTTTTCTTTTATTCATAGAAAATCACAAAAAAATCAAAATATAGAAAAACATCCAAAAAAATATTTAGTTTTAGAATTCAAGGAAATAGGGGTTTCTACAACGAACTCTGTAGGCTTAAATCTATAGACTCTATAGGCTTAAATCTATGGACTCTGTAGGTTCATTTCTATCGACTCTGGAGGAAAAAGACAAGCTCTCAACACTTAAGTAATTTCAAGGTTGGTTCAACGCCAAAGTTCAACCAAAAGGTTCATTAGCAAACTTCAAACAAAGGATTGAACCATTGAACTGTTAAACCTTAAACTAAAATGGTTTAAAGGTTCAATGGGTTCAAGGGTTTAGTGATGTCAGCAAGCTTAAAGAGTTAAGTGCTTTAGAAAAAGTTTAAAGTTCAACCACTTTAGCAAGTTCAACAGCTTCAAAAGACTTAGCGAAAAGAAGAAGGCTTGAAACCTTGAACCATTGAACCATTAAACTTTGAACCAAAAGACTTCAAAGGTTCAAAGGTTCAATACAGTTGGTTCAAAGTGGTTGGTTCAATGTAGTTGGTTCAAGCGATCAAGTGAATGAGTGAAACACAAAAAAGTGCTTGAACCATTGAACCATTGAACCATTGAACCTTGAACCAAATGGTTCAAAGGTCTAAAGGTTCAATCAGTCGATTCAAATGGTCAATTCAAAGGAAGCTCTAGACAAAGAGCAAGAAATCCATTGAACTATTGAATTATTGAACCTTGAACATAGTTCAAAGGTTCAATGTAGATGGTTTAAAGGAGTGCCCCAAAGTTGAAAGAATAAGTGCCCTTGTGGAGGGCAATGAACTAAGGGAAGGTGCCCTTGTGGAGGGCAGAGAACATTGGTTCAAAGATCAAAGGAAGCACCAGACAAAGGGATGGTTCAATCAAAGACAAAGAAAGTGATTGAATCGAGAAAGTGATTGAACCAGAGAAGCGATTGAACTAGGGAAGCAATTGAACCATTGACATCCTTGTGGACGTCAAATTTAAGATAATGAAATATTTGTCGATTTTCAAAAATAGTGCAGACCCTATGAACAAATTTAGTGACCGATCAAAGAGATAGCTTGAGAGCTCAGATCTTATAGATAAGGACAAAATAAAGTGGAAATCACCATGTGTCCCTTGTAAAACTTGATGGAAAGTGACAAGTGTCAACATCTGTCATTTCTTCCTTTTGTTTCATTATTGAGTAAGGACTATGGTGGGACCTAGGTGAGTTACTAAGGTAAGTGGAGCGCACCAAGTTTCATCATCCATGTGAATCCAAATGAGTCCCGCATGTTTCTATAGTGTTTCTAAAATCTTAGTGGAAGCCGCCATGTGTCATCTTTTGTAGAACTCTCAAAAGATATCTTAAGCTTCTATAAGTTAAATGGATGTTGCCAAGTGTCCTCGCCTATTTCATAGTAGAAAATGCTACCTGCCCCCATTCCCCTTTTAAAGCTGCTCAAGCAAGAAGTGTTGTTAGTCCCATTTTTTGTATGTTGGTAAAGTTTCAAAGTAGTGAACTATGATAGATGTCAAATAAGGAGAACTCCCAATACAAAAACATAGTACAAAAGATAGCCTAAAATCTCAAAATACATCAAGGAAAGGAGAAATGATGGAGAAAGATCAAAAATATCTATGTATGGGATATGTTTCTAGAAGGTAAATCAACCCACTAGGTGGATATTAGAGAGTGCGAACATTCAATGGCACAACCTACTCTTTTGCATTGAGTAAAGCCAACAGCTATGCACATATCAGAAAACACATTAGATGGCCCATATTAAAAACCAATGCTCGATTCTAGCATAGCCCATGGACAAAATTTAAAATGCATTAAAGGCATTGAATGCATCATAGGCCATTTATGTGAAATAAAGTGCCCAAGTCTTTCTTGGAGCACTATATATTGGACTCTCTCTTATTGTTTTAGGGAGATCACTCTATTATTAAAAACAAAACTTTGTCCAAATTGAAAGGCATTACTAAGACTTTGAGCTTAGATTGTTGCTCATATTTCATTATTTGAATAAGAAAACAAGTAACTTTTTAGAATTTATGCTGGAATAGCTTGGTTATTCGAGAAATTATTCTTATGTCTATTTTCTTAATGCATTTTTTGTCCATTTAATTAAATAAGCATAATTAGTGAAAGTAATCAAGAAGGTGTCCTAAAGCTAGCTATAGAGAGACTTTATGCTGCCATAATTATCTTTAGTTTGTCCATTTTTGTTTCTATGTAAAGGATCTTGGAATGACATTCTGCCCTCATTGTCCTTCGTATTTCACTCTTTGGTAGTTGAGGTGGAGACTTTGTGCTACATTTCATCTTGTTGTGTTACTGCACCTTGTTATAGTTACTTGTCACTACCTGAAAGGTTCTTGTTGTCTGCTGAATAGCACTTCTAAAAGAAGAGGAGTGCCTTCTATCATTTCATCAGGATTTATCCTTTGATTAGTGAACATCATCTTTGAAAAAAGAGAGATGGATGGTGTTATCCTACCCCTGAGTGTTATTTTCAGCTTATTTATAGTAGATTAGCATATATATAGCCCCTTCATACTTATAGGGAACCTCCCCTTTATGAGAGGAGAGTTTTGTCCCCTTTTGATGTGGTAAACCTGGACATTTGGCTGACCAGTCTTCCTTACTATGGTTGATCAGACCTATTTTTCTCATCAATACGCTGGCGACAAAATATTCACCCAACACCATCATAATTTGATGCCAAATCATGTCTTCTTCTTTACTGAATTCTACCATGTCTTGATTTAAATTTGATTTGTCTTCAACTTGTGTTACTTGAAACAATTCTTCCTATTTGCTATTAGATTCCATAAGCACTTCAATGGGTGATTCAAACTTAAAATCATTATTCATGAATCTATCTATCAATTCAATTGTTTGCTCATATAAAACATCTTCTTGCAAATTTACAATTTCATTATCAAATACAATATTACAAGGAGAATTTTGTAAACATTAGACTTCTTCAAATGTTCTTTTTTATTCACATTCAATGAGCCCATACATAGAATAAATTTCTTCTTCATCTCTTTGATTTAATTCAACTTCATTCATGCTTTAAATGAGGCATTCATCTTCTTCTACAAGCATTTCTCCTTTTTCTAGATAACACATTTCTGCATCACCACATATAGTAGTCTAATCAATATTTTCTTCAATGTGAACATGATGTTCATGTTTGTCTCCTTCCATGATTTTGTAGGTGTCATCTTTCTTTGTATCTACATACACACATGACAAGAAAATATCATATTCAAAACTACGGGTTGTTTTCCCCTTGATTTTTCTCCTTCATTTGATTGGCTATCATCCTCAATTGGCTAGCTTCTTGTAGCCTTCTTTTTTTGAAAATCTCTCTGAGAGGCCACTGTATTGTCTTCTTGAATCTTATAACAATTTCTTATCTTGACTCTTACAAGACTTCCATTATGTCCACTAAGGTCATTCTTATCTCTGTAATTTCTTATTTCACCTCTATTTCTCTCCTCTCCTTGTGGAAATTAACTTTATCTAAGCCCTCTATATTCTATCTTATCTTTAATATTTTTATCCTTTCCTCCTTAGGTATCATTTGGACCTATTCCCCTTAGCAACTCAGTTTCACCTTGTTATTTATTACCTCACCTAGGCCTTTTTCACCCTAGTCTTTTAGCAATACTTGTTTCTATGCTAGATTCGCTTTTTACATTCAAAGAGAGAATAAGAAACTAAGAAGAAATGGTCTAAGGCTTGTATGTACCTGGATGAAGTCATGCGCAACATTATCCAGACATCGTGAGAACTCCTCTTTGGTTGTGGAGGATGACACCTGCAAAAGAAAGAGACTAAGACAAAGAAGGCATTAGATGAGGAGATGGTGGGTTGCCAAGCAAAAACTTGATCCCAAAAGTACAAAGACTTCCTAGAGGGAAGTCAACCCACTGATTGATAAAAGTAATGTCTGATAAAAGGTAGAATGACAAAAGACTGCAATGATTAAAGACTAAAAAGGAAATGGAAGTAAATGCTTACCTAAATGTTGTTGTCAGCCTGGTCATAGTCGCCAACATCGGTGGTATTACCGGCGTTGATTAGTCAAGGTCTATCGATGTCAGTTAGTCTACCAATGTTAGTTGGAGTGGTGGTCTCTGCGATCGGCATCGGTTGGGGCAATAGTCTATGGTTGGGTCTATGGTTTGTAGACGGGTCTGAATAGGGGTCTAGATGGGTTTTCATGCTATTTGGATGGTCCGAGAGAGGGTCTAGGTTTGAATAAGGGTCTGAGAGTCTTTACAGAGGTCTGGGATAATGGACAGAGTGTTGAAAAGGGATAGAGGGGCAGAGGAGGCCTTTCAACATATTCAGAAAGAGCAGGTTGGGACTGGGCAAATAGAGGTTGTAAATGGGCAGAAGACTAAATGACAGATGAGTTAAAAGAAATACTGAAAGGAAAATAGTAGCAAATACTTACCTCATATCTGCTGGAGAAGGAATGTTGTAGACTGCTTGTACCTATTATTGGTGCTGCTGGTGTGAGGGCCCTATTACTGGTGGAGTTGCTGAGGCAGAGTCCCTATTGTACTTGCTAGTGTAGAAGCCTGTTGTAAGAGGGAGAGTGAGAGGTCTGGTTTGAAAATTGGCAAATTGATTGGCAGAGTGGTGGATGGTTGAAGACTAAAGATTGAAGGATTCAGGAGTTAAATGAAGATCCAGGGTGAAGGAGAGATAACAGACGCAAAAAACCATTATGAAGGGAACCGACGCTGGCAATATCATTGATGTCGGTCGATAGTTGACTGATGTCAACAACTAAAAGGCAGGAAAAAGGCTAAAAATAGCCTTTTGTTCATTTTCCAAACTGTTGAGTTTAAGTGGTGGGGTAAGAAACGGTCGAGAGGGGTTAAATGGGCATGGGAGAATGAAATGGGGGTCATAAATGGGTCATGGGGGGATGAAGGGAACCCAAGGAAGGGCATCCTATGGTGGTGAGGTGGCAAGGGAGAGAATTATTAACTTAAAATAAGATAACTATTTCAAATTAATAAGACATGGGTTAAGAGTGGTGAAGTGGACGAAGGGGACCAAGGGGGGAGAGAATGAGGAGGAAGGACCAAGGGGTAGACACGATTTTGGTGTCTACATTTGCCCCTTTTTGTCTTGTTGGTTGTTATGGATGAACTACAAGACAAAAATAGGAGTTGATTACCCCAGGTGTGGGATAAGGTAGATTTTGTCTTGTTGGTTGTTTAAGTGAACTACAAGACAAAAATAGGAGGGTTGGTTGCCCCGATAATGGATGAGGTATTCCCCCTCAAAGCGGGAGTCGAGGGAAGGGAACCTGGAATCGGGTGCTAATTTGACAAAGAGTGGATGAAAAAGGGTAAATATGGGGTGTGAATGTTGTAAAAGTCATGATTGCATGTATACCACTTCACGAGATGGTCAGGTCAAATTGTCGCAGGTTGAGGGTTGAGGAGTGCCAAAATTGAAATAACTGGGCCCTAGCATTTGGTTGTAGTTGATCAAGTTATTCAATCTAAGCTGAAGCTCTAATGGTCATCATGTTCCAGGTATCCTAGGCTTAGGAAGTGCTCCCATAAACATGAAAATGTCACAAGTAGTGCGGATCAATCGGCTTGCGATCCTATACTTGTGAGGGTCAAAAATAGTCTATGCACAATTTTGCTAACCATTCATGAGGTAGAATACATGCAAAAACAACCAAGGTGAAGTCATCTTGGAAGTGGTCAAGGTCAGAAGAGATAGGCATGATCTCCAAAGTGGTTGGTTGAGACGGGTTGAGATAGATGAGTGGTCGAATGAATGGGTGGATGAAAGAATGTGGCTGAGCTAACCTCAGAACATCTGAGTACTGCCTACATAGCCCTTGTGTGAAGGGCCTTAGGCCAATGTAGTTCTCCCTAAAAGGGAGGAAGGGTCAAAGTGGTTGATGGTCTTGGTCAAGGTTAATGTCATGGTCAAAAGGAGGATAGGGTTTGTCCATCAAGGAGACAAATAAATGAGGGTGGTCAAGCTAACCTTAGAAGATGTCATGTGATCTAAATGCTGCCTACATAGCCCCGGTCTTAGGGCCTTAGACCAATGTAGTTCAGACTAGGAGATAAAATGGTCAATGATGGGTTTGGTCATGTGTCAAAATGATGAGGAGAAAAAGATGTTACAGCCTTTTCCAAATGGTGTATTCTGTAACATTGGTCGAGGGTCTTTCATCCTTAGCAATTGTCCATAGTCGTGATGGATGTATGCTAAAAATGAATTGAGGTCCATTTATGCTTCAGCAAGTATTGGTTTATGCTTAACATAAATTGAGGCTGGTTGATAGTTTCCATGTGTAATGGTGTCCATAGAAACTATGTGAAATGGACTATGATGATGTCATGATGTCATGTTGTTGGTCTGAAAATGTTGGGTTGGCTTGGTTGGGATTGGTTGGGTAGAAAAAGGTTTGGTTGAATGTGACCAAAGTGTGAAAGATAAGTGAAAGGCAAATCACTCTTTCATTAACAAGGACCAGAATAACAACATGGATAGGGGTTGTTAGAACAAAAGCCCCGTTTATGTATTACATCATTGACCAGGGGTTGATGTTAGAGAAGTAATCGAATCACTTGACGTTAAGTGAGCTCGAAGTCCCTTGAGTATGCTAGGGTGATAAGTTGAATATGTGATATGAGAGGATGGGGTAACCCTTTTTGTGGTAGGAAGAACCTTGCCCCTTTTATAGGTGACCCAAGAACGACTATAGGCATGTCCATGGCTTGATAGCTTGTCAGTCTTTTTTTTTTGGTGCAGACTAATTGATGCGAGAAGTCTACATTGGGATGTTGCTTTGCTTGGTGGTCATATATGTGACGTTGATCGATGCGGGAAGCTTCAAAAAGAGTGTTGTTTGTAGCAATATTTAGTCATAGCCATCCTTCGAGGGAGTGGTCTATATTTTGCTTTAAATGTTTTTGATATGTCTTGGTCTAGCTGTCCTTCAAGGGAGCAGTCTAGTAAATACAGCAATTATGTAGCTATCCTTTGAGGGAGCAGTCTACATTTAAAGTTTTATGACCTTTGATATGATAGGTATCCCACTTTTGATATGTTTTTATTAACTAAAGTTTTTAGCCATGAACGAGCCTCTAGAAGCTTAAGGGTTCCCTTTTATTAGGATAAAGCATTACTGATTGACAAAAAAGGGTTGATGAAGGTTGGGAAATAGGGTCAAAAGGAATAGGAATGATAATGACAGGGGGTTTCTCAAGGGACGAGCTCAAGTAAAGTGCCAAGTGATCGAGTACTCGACTAATAGTAGAATGGTCGAAGATGAAAGGCATAAAAGGGGACTCAAGTTCTGATAAGTCCCTGGGCCATGCTTGTGTGTTTATGATAAGGTCTGAGTCAATTAGGAGCAAACTTGCCCCATTTGCCTCTTTCTAGATTGGTCGCGTATTGATGTTGGATGGGTTGATGATTGATATGGTCGCTGATTGGTCGAGTCTGGTTGAATGTTTTGATAAAAAAGTTGGTTGAATGTTTGGTCGAGGTTATGATTGATGATTGGTTAGCGTCTGGTCAATGGTCTGGTCGATGGTTTGATCAATGTCTAGTCATGGTCAATGTCTGGGTGAATGTAATGTCTTGGTCGAGATTTGGTTGAGGTCTTGGTCAATGTCATGATCGAGGTCTGGTTGAGGTTTAGATTGATGATTGGTCGATGTCTGGTTGATATTTGTTGATATTTGGTCGATGGTTGGGTTGAAATTGGTATTAGGTTGATGATTGGTCAAATTTGGTCAAGACTGGTTGATGTGTGGTCGAGGTCATGATTAAAAGGTTGGTTGAATGGTTCGTCAAGATTTGGTTGAGATTGGTATTTGGTCAATGATTGGATGACCAATGAATTCCCCCAGTGGCTAGGGAGAATGTTTGATAGATTGGTCAAGGTCAGTTGAGGCTTGGTGATCATATTGATTGTGTTGATGTCAAATAAGGGGGTTAACAGTGGCAAAGGGACCATAGTCTAGTGTGGAGATCCCAATCTAAGTGATGAGGTATGAGAAGCATGGGTCAGTGTTGATGATTTGTCGAAGGGGTAGTCAAGAGGATCCTTGATGAAAAGGGTATCCTTTCTCTGATGTTGATGAGTGACAGCTTTAAGAGTGCAACAACACTCAGTGTCATGTCCCAGAGTGTGATGACAGTGGCAAAATTTAGAGTTGTCAAACCAAGATGGTCTTGATCTAAGAGTCAATAAGTGGGGCAGTGTTGAAGGTTTATTGATAACATGGTCAAGAAGAAAGGTGTCATTCCCCAAACATTGGTGAATGACAACCTTGAGGGCACAACAATGCTCATTGTCATGCCCAAGCATGCAATGATATGCACAAATCTGAGTGTCATCAAACTAGGATGGTTTTGGTTTGAGAGATTGATATGGTTTAAGAGGTGGAAGATTGATGCGAGAAGATTGCAACAATTGCTATAACAGCAAGGCATAAGAACCTGCTAATGGGTCTGTGTGTCTTGTTGTAGTGGGGGTTAATGACTTTGATTTAAGAGGCATTGGTCGATGGATTGGAGGAGATATATGTCTGCTAGGTTGAGGAGATAATGGAGGCGACTTGCCTCTGTGAAGTATGGGAGTGGGAAGCACTCCTATTAAAGTGGATAGATGTGGGCCCAAAATTAAAGGTAATGATGAAGGTGGGGGAGGAGTCCTCTGGTGTGGTTTAGTGGCCTTCTTTGGTTTGGGTTGAGGGCCACCTTTATGCGAGGTGAGGTTATATATGGGTTTGGGTTCAGATGTGGATGGAGGTGAGTGCGATGTAGCAATCTCTAGCAAAAGGCAAGAGGAAACCGTGACTAGGTCTTCCTCGGTTGAAATAGGTGACGAGACTGGTTCTTCTCTTGGTAGAGAAGAAATAAGAGAGTGCAGCTCCTCAAGAGGGCAGAGGGTAGGGATGATGGTGCCTTCTATTTGTGGTTGAGGAGTAGGCAAGGTAGGGTCCTCCATTGGTAGGAGGAAAGACGAAGGTATGGCTAATGGCATAGGTATGGTTAAGGCATTGTCCAGTATAAGAGAGGTTGATGGAGGACTAACAGGAGAAGAAGATTCTCCTACCTATGGAAGAGAAATAGGGGAAGCAAGATCTTCCACCTGTGAAGGAGGTTGGTCAGGGATAAGAGGTAAGACAGTGTTGACCATGCGTATGTCATGCTCTTGAGAGCTATTGGTCACGGTCTAGACATTGTTTTGATTAAGAGGATGGTTTGGGAATGGTTGTTTGAAGATGTCATTGTGTTGGTTGGGTGGGGCATTTAGGTTATCCAAAACAAGATCCCCCTTGTCGATCATGTCTTGGACTATGTTTTTGAAGGTTCATCAATTATCGATGTCATGGCCATAGACACGATGAAAGTGATAGAAGTCGGCCTCCCTATACCATGTAGGGGGGCTTTTGAAGGGTCAAATTGAGGTGGTCGGATTGGAGGGAGATTGAGGATGCCCTGCTTGACATGTTTTTCCAAAATGGAAGCGTATGATTCTCCAAGCGGAGTGTATGAATGCTAGATGTACCATTGTTGGAATGTTTGGTGATGCTTAAAGATGTAGAAGGTTGAGAGTGATTACTTGTTGTCGAGGATGGTGATCTAATGACCACAGTGTTAGCCACTCCTTTGGATTGGTAATTGGTAGAATATGGTTTGGAAGAAGAAGGGTAAGTAGTTTTTGCATTAGTATTACACAATTTGACCTTATCCTCTTCAATGGAGTGGAGTTAGAGCTTTAAGGCCATGGTGAAAGCCTCATCGAAAGTGCAGAATGTTTGAATCCATAAGGTAGAAGAGATGTGCCTAGCACATGCTCGAGAAAAGAGCTCGATGAGCTGAGGTTGAGGCAAGGAGAAGGAGAGCTGGTTAATCAAGCCTCTCCAACGGGTGACAAAATTGACTACAGATTCGTCGTCAAATTGCCTAATGGAGTAAAGGTCTGTGATTGAGACTTGTTTGGTGATATTGATAGAAAAATGGTCAAGAAATAATTGGGCAAGTTAAATGAATGAAAAGATAGAATGTCTGGTAATAGAGCTATACCAATCAAGGGTGGGGCCAAAAAGTGACATGGGGAACATGCGTAGAAGTAATGCATCATCATGGGCTATGAGATAGCAGGCATGTTTGAATTCCCATAGGTGTTGTTGTGGGTCTTCCTTACTCTGGAATCAAGTAAATTTAGGAATCTCCCACTGGTTGGGGTATGGTCGGATCAGGGCGGAGGGATGGATGGGTTCATTGCAAATTTGGTCATAGGAGAGGACATTGCTTGAACCAGAAATAGAGGTCTCGAGACTAGACATTTTGTCCATCAGCATTTTGATGATGTCTACTGACAGATTGGTTGGTGGGGCACCCCCTAAGTTATAAGGTGCTTGAAAGATATTGAGAGGGGCATACGACGTAGTCGATTGCGCTTGTAGGGGCACACCATATGTGTAACTAGTCGCAGAGACAAAAGTGGAGGCCAAGGGTGGTTGGGTCATGAAGGTAGAAGGCATAAGTTGACTAGATACCACCAAAGGTGGTTGCGTGGTGGCATTGGCAAAAGGGGAGGTAGACACTCCTAGATTTATGGGTGCAAGAGTGTGTGGAGTCGAGACAATCAAGTTTTGGTATGATGTAGAACTTGGTTGAATTGCGTGTGGTTGAGGGGGTAATGGAACCCTAATGGAGGTCAGTCTAAAAATAGATGGTGAGGCCAAACTTTGCATATTGGCCATGGTCAGGTTAATGGTTGAGGCAAAAGGCTGGGTAGCGGGTGGTGTTGATGTCATCACCACTTCACTCAAAAAGTCTCGCATTGGGTTTTTTGTGAGATAGTTTTGGAGGGCTTCAACATTAAGGTCCAAGAATCTTTCGAAATCTTGGTCCCCTTCAGGGATGATGGGGGTCTGAGTTGGGGTCGGTCGAGTAAGAGTTCTTTTAGTCTCTGAGTGGAACTCCATTATAGGACTGGTTATAGACAGGGAAGGCGGAAGTGATTGATGTCTCGCTTGGTCAAGAAGAGCCTTGGTTAGACTACGTGTCAAAACCATTCAAGGCAAGAAGGGTCAGGTTTTAGAAACTATGTTTTTTTCAGTGTCAGAAACTCAAAATGGGGTTGTTGGCAGAAAAAGGGTCAGGTTTTAGGCTACTATTTTGAGAAAAAAGGACTATGACAGTGACCGACGTCAGTTTAAAAACCGATGTCGATGGGAAAGATGGCCGACGTCAGTTAAGTAACCGATGCCAGAGAGGGAAGATGGCCGACGTCGGTGATAAATCCGATGTCGGTGACTGTGGTTTTTAGAAACTCAAAAAATTTGAAGATTCTTGGAAAAAAAAGGATGAAGAATGTCCTCACTAGCTCAAACAAGCAGATGGGAATAGAAAAGATGAAGAACACAAGTAGATCCTAAGCGTTAAATCTTAAGAATCAACTTTTAGAATCCTATTGGCTTATGCCTTAAAGTGGTGTTTGGGAGGTTGGCTGGTAGAAGGGTCCTAGAAGAGGTAGTCTATGGATGGTTTCAGGTTTGTTTAGGTGCTCAAGAGTCTGGGTTAGGTTCCGTACATGGCTTGGTGCTAAGGAGCAAGCTCCCCTCACTTCACGAGCCCAGTGATAAGCTGGTCTCGCTTAGCCAAAATATACTTTCCTTAGAGATTAGACTCTGCCAGAGAATAGAGTGGGCTTTCCCCTTGGTGATGAAATCCAAGTAGGATTGCTGGGATGGGTAAGGTATCCATTGGGGGATGAAATCCCAGTCGGGCCTTGTCTCAGGTGAGTTTGATGTTTGATTTGGTGCAAGTAGTTCGGTTGTGTAACATAAAGTGGACTACGATTAATTTATGATGTGGTTATTAATTACTAGGTGTGGACTAAGAAATGCAAGCAAGCAAAAATTAAATGCAATGTGTTTTAAGCCCAAGTCAAAATATGAGTTTGAATGAAAACAAGTTGAGAAAGGGTTGAAGAATATGACTTTTGACTAGTTTGAAATGTAAGAAAAGAAAGAAAGGTTCTTTTTAATCCTGCTTAAGTTGTTGTTTAGAAGAGAAGAAAGAGGTGAAAAGGGAGAAACCTAATGCACCTATATGAACAAAAAGAAAAGGAACCCAAGGAAGACCATAAGGTCCCACCAGACGTGCCAGAATGTTTCTATGCTAGATTCACTTTCTACATTCAAAGAGAGAATAAGAAACTAAGAAGAAATGGTCTAAGGCTTGTATGTA
Source organism: Torreya grandis (assembly GCA_037957365.1). Lineage (NCBI taxonomy): Eukaryota > Viridiplantae > Streptophyta > Pinopsida > Cupressales > Taxaceae > Torreya > Torreya grandis. The sequence goes on along the minus strand of JARHVA010003697.1, from coordinate 1,363,400 downwards.
CCTAGATGAAGTCATGCGCACCGTTATCCAGACGTCGTGAGAACTCCTCTTTGGTTGTGGAGGATGACACCTGCAAAAGAAAGAGACTAAGACAAAGAAGGTGTTAGATGAGGAGATGGTGGGTTGCCAAGCAAAAGCTTGATCCCAAAAGTACAAAGACTTCCTAGAGGGAAGTTAACCCACTGATTGATAAAAGTAATGTCTGATAAAAGGTAAAATGATAAAAGACTACAATGATTAAAGACTGAAAAGGAAATGGAAGCAAATGCTTACCTGAATGTTGCTGTCAGCTTGCTCACAGTCACTGGCATCGATGGTATTATTGGCGTCGGTTAGTCAAGGTCTGTCGACGTCAGTTAGTCTACCGACGTCAGTTGGAGCAGTGGTCTCTATGGCCGGTGTCGGTCGGGGTAGTAGTCTGTGGTCGGGTCTATGGTCTGTAGATGGGTCTGAATAGGGGTCTGGATGGGTTTTCATGCTGTTTAGATGGTCTGAGAGAGGGTCTGGGTTTGAATAAGGGTCTGAGAGTCTTTGCAAAGGTCTGGGATAATGGACAAAGTGTTGAAAAGGGACAGAGGGGTAGAGGAGGCCTTTGTATTCAAAAAGAGCAGGTTGGGTCTGGGCTAACAAAGGTTGCAAATGGGCAGAAGACTGAATGACAGATGAGGTAAAAGAAATACTAAAAGTAAAATAGTAGAAAATACTTACCTCATATCTACTGGAGAAGGAATGTTGCAGACTACTTGTACCTGTTATTGGTGCTGCTGGTGTGACGACCCTGTTGCTAGTGGAGTCACTGAGGCAGAGTCCCTATCGTGCTTGCTGGTATAGAAGCCTACTATGAGAGGGAGAGTGAGAGCTCTGGTTTGAAAATTGGTAGATTGATTGGCAGAGTGGTGGATGGTCAAAGATGGAAGATTGAAGGATTCAGGAGTCGAATGAAGAGTCAGGGCAAAGGAGAGATAATGGATGTAGAAAACCATTATGAAGGGAACCGATGCTGGAAATATCATTGACATCGGTTGATAGTTGACCGACGTCAGTGGCTGGAAGGCAGGAAAAAGGATAAAAATAGCCTTTCGTCCATTTTCCAAACTATCGGGTTTAAGTGGCAGGGTAAGAAATGATCGAGAGGGGTTAAATGGGCATGGGAGAATGAAATGGGGGTCATAAATGGGTCATGGGGGGATGAAGGGAACCCAAGGAAGGGCATCCTATGGTGGTGAGGTGGCAAGGGAGAGAATTATTAACTTAAAATAAGATAATTATTTCAAATTAATAAGACATGGGTTAGGAGTGGCGAAGTGGACGAAGGGGACCAAGGGGGGAGAGAATGAGGAGGAAGGACCAAGCGGTAGACATGATTTCAGTGTCTACAATACTTTCTAGTCCTTTACCTTGGACTTTTTACCTTCTTATTTAAGCTATCCTTGAGCTTTCACCAGCTCTTTTTATTTTTCAAGCATTTGAGGCTATAGGGATTTTCTACTCACTCTCTTTTCAAAAACTTCTTTGCCTCTCTCTACAAATTTTTGTAACTTCTCAAGTAATGAAATGACAATTTGAAATAGGTACAAAGAAAATCATTCTTTTTAAAAAAAAATTTATTCTTCTCTTTTAAGATTGTAAAGCTTTTATCAATATCCTTCTCAATCTCTCTTTCCTTCAAATAGAAACCTATATCTAACTCAAAACCTACTTAACCCAACTATTCAACTCAAAAATATTGCTCAAACAATTAAAATTAACATCTTTACCCAAGAGCTTATCTACCTCTGATACCAAAATGATGCATTTTATATCCTTCCATTCTCTCCCTAAACCATGTTTGAACTCTTACAATTATAGAATGCTTGCATTCACAATTTTTCTTTAAAAAATTGCTCTACCATTGCTTAATTTTCCTTTCAAGAATTTCTTCATTTTTTTTTCAATTATTCCCAAGCATTAATTCACCTCTATCAATCAGACCTATAACAACCAACTTTCAATTTATTATTAGACATGATTTTCCTTCATTAGATAATTTGAATAATTTATACTTGGTTTAGATTCTAAGACTAGATTTAAACCTCTATTGCAATTTACACTCTTTTCAATATTAAAATTCCATTTGAACATCAAGGAGCCATTAGGAATTCTAGTTGTTCCTACCCCTACAAGTCAAGATGTAATCACTTGGGAGACTATTTTCAAGAGTTTCATGAGGTAAATATTATATCCCAATATAGTTCATCTTCATCAGAAACATGTTTTCTATTAATAGTTAACTTGAGAGCATGCCAAATGAGTTGAAAAGCAAAAAGACTACTCCACCAAGCATCATGTCTAAGGAGCAATTTGTTCTATATCATCTCCTATCTCATAGAGGGAGAGTTCACAGATATTTTCCTTTTGATTTAGGAGGAAAATTTTTAGGTTAGTTATATATAGTAGTTGTTTTAGGTGTCTTGTTTTCTCTAAGTGCTTAGTTAGCACATGTCTATTGTCTTTTTTCCTTTGCTTTGTGTATTTTTACTATTTTGTGTGTGTTTAGAGGTCAAGTCATCTATCTTGTCATGGTCAAAGTCTAATATCAGGTCTATAGTAGAGTGTAAGTGACTCCATTTCTTAATAGAAGGACAAGACTACTAGTCTAATAAGCATTGCAGACATGCTACCTCTATAAATCACCAATTTGTTAACCATTTTTTACCCTCAAGAAAAAATGGTAACCCCTATAATTTGAAAATTAACTTTTCATGTATTGATAACCTTGTTACTAACCATTTAATGCCTTATTAGGTCTTATTAGGGTCTTGTTAAGGTCTTATTAGCAAAATTTAAGGTTTATTTGACAAGTTTAAGGTAATGGTTTATCTTTGTCTTATAATAGTCTAATCATTCCATGATATGAAAATAAGGTTGGTCAAAATGTGTCAAAAATTATTAAATGTCTCTCAAATTCATGATACCCCTTCATCACCTTGCATGAACATTTCACACATGTTTGGAAATATTAAGGTTATTTTGTAAAGTTTAAGGTAAGTGTCATGTAAGAGAAAGGTGCTTTTGATTAAGTCTAACACATGTCAAGTTAACCAAGGTTAAATATACATACAAATACACTTTTATAATTTCTTTAAATAGTTATATAACTTGAGCATATGTCAGATCATGTCATTCATGCAAGTTTAACATCCAAATGAGAGAAAATCACTCCAAAAAAGGTATTTACATACACTTATACAGACCAAGATGATTCAATTTTAGATGAAAAAGGTTTAGGAGTGTCTCTTTATATTATCAAAATAAAATACATGATCATAATATAGGTAAAGATCTCATAAATGAAAAAAACCTTTCTCTCTCGTTGATTATTCCCTTGGCAAGCTCATAAAGGTCAATTTCACATGCTTGGTCCATACAACACAAGGATATTTGAGGCATGAAACTTTTTTTCATAAGAGAGGTCATAATGGCCTTCAAATCCATGGAAATATTCATTATAATAGTGTCTCCTCCTTTATTAGCAATCGCTAAGACCCCAGGGTAGTCTAAAATTGCCTATAAACCCTATAGGCTCAATTTCCAATAGTCTTAGAGTAGGAGAAAGAGAATGAATTAAGTGGATGATTCAAGGAAGTCATATATAGATTAAATATATCTCCCAAACTATTTTATAATATCCATTTGGCATGGGTGGCCCTTTGAGGAAGCAAAATCTTGATGTATTTTGAAATGTAGGCCTTAATGAAGTTACAAGTAGAGTTTTGGGGTCTATAGGAGTTTCCTTGTGAGTTGATAGTTTGAAAAACAAGAATTAAAATTTTACTCAATGTCCCTCATGAATCCATCCTAGTTAATCAACCATTATAACCACTTAAAGTCGTGTGCTAGTGGTTATGCGCATTGAATTGAAAACCAAGTGAGTTAGGTATAATTCATCCTACATAATCTCAAGAGTATGTGAAAAAATCATATACATAGAGGTACTATAGGTACTATTTTAAAATTTACAATGAAAAATTTGGGCAATGAATAAACCTTCACAAGTAAAATATTATTATACCTTGAGTCCGAACACTAAAGAAACTCCAATGTGCATGCACACATCTGTTACACTCTTAAAGACGAAATAAACCAATTTGTAGTGATGAAAAGGTAAATGGAGAGTTTCTAAAGACAAATGAAAAGATAAGTTACAAGGTCAATCTAATTATCACTATAAAAATATTAAACTAGTCTTAATAATGGTTCATCTATTGAGCCTAAGAATATATTTTGGGTTATGAACTATGTACAAACTAGCCTTCATAGAGATGAACAAAAAGTGTAATAAGCATTGCAGTGCAAATGTTATTTGAGGGTTTTAGTTTCATGAATATGCTATGTAAAATTGGGTTTGATTTTTATTATTAGGTTGATATTATATTCATGTTTCAATGGATTAAAATTATAAAAGATAAAGCTATAGGTCTACAGACTTGTAGGTCCCCTTTTCATACTAATTACAATAAATATATGCACTAGAAAAGATAATCAAGGGATAAATGAAATAAAGAACCTATGGTAAATTAATGATTTGGAAATTAGTGAGTTATATACCTATTTTTATCATGAAAAACCTTTTTAGGTCTCTTAATAAGATATTTAAGCTCTTCAAGTCATCAACTATTATTAAAAGGTGAGAAATCTACCATTTTACTAGCCATGAAACGTAGATGTAGACCTGAAAGTATAAATGGAGAACCTATCCTTAATATGTTGAGTTTTATGATGATGTTATAGGCATGAAAAAACCATTTTCAAGAATTAGTATTGTAAAATTTCTTGGCAAACCATTTCAATCACCTCCCATGCATGTACAAACACCTAAGCTAGGGTTGTAGCCATTTCATGGTTCACACATCCATATAGGGTTTCAAAAGACAAAATTTAGCATAGAAAATTTTCACGGGGTAATAAAAATGAATCAAATATTTTTTTATAAGTTTCACATAGGTGGGAGTCAATTTGAGCCAAAACTCATTTTTTATTCTTAGAGGACTAATTGAGGCCTAATTGGAGAGAGAAATGGGTGAATAAGTGTACTTGCACTTGATTATAGGTAAATAAATTTGGTACAAATTTTTATGGAAATACTAGGTACTTGAACCATTCTTATATTATCAAGAGAATCTGTACATTATTATACATAATAGAAAAACCTAATCGACTCCTTTGGATCTATAAAATACTCCCAAAGGCCTCATTGTGTACCAAAAGCTTGCATTTGTCTTCAATTCCTTGTATCCTTGAAAACACACAAAGATCCTTATGTAGAATAATGTATAGATTCTCTTGATAATATAAGAATGGTTCAAGTACCTAGTATTTCCATAAAACTTTGTACCAAATTTATTTACCTATAATCAAGTGCAACTACACTTATTCACCCATTTCTCTCTCTAATTAGGCCTCAATTAGGCCTCTTAGAATAAAAAATGAGTTTTGGCTCAAATTGACTCCCACTTGTGTGAAACTTATAAAAAAATATTTGATTCACTTTTATTACCCCATGAAAATTTTCTATGCTAAATTTTGTCTTTTGAAACCCTATATGGATGTGTGAACCATGAAATGGCTACAACCATAGCTTAGGTATTTGTACATGCATGGGAGGTGATTGAAATGGTTTGACAAGAAATTCTACAATACTAATTCTTGAAAATGGTTTTTTCATGCCTATAACATCATCATAAAACTCAACATATTAAGGATAGGTTCTCCATTTATACTTTTAGGTCTACATCTAGGCTTCATGGCTAGTAAAATGGTACATTTCTCACCTTTTGGTAATAGTTGATGACTTGAATATCTCAAATATATGTTTCACTCATAAACATGAAATAAATTTTTGAATTATTTGGGAAATAAAGGCATAGTGAGTCCAAAGGGGTTTCAAGACAACTAAAGAGTTATGTTATGATCAACACTAAGATGTAATTTTAGAAAGATCCTAAGAAGATAAAAGGTTTTAAAGAGGTATTAAGAAGATAGTTAAGGTTATTTTATGAACAATAATTCCATATGTCATTCCTCATAAGCTTAGAGAAGATTAGTTTGAAGAAGAAGACAAAGGTGTCAAGCAAAGTTTAACACTCTTACACAATTTGGAAGAAGATGAATCGTCAAGGAAGTATAGCATGTCCTTGAAGATATTATGGGACTATTTACAACTCAATCATTGATTTTAAATCTCATTTTACATTTGTCATGATTCTTTTCTATGCCCCTTCTCTCTATTCTACTCTCATTTTCTCTATTTAAACAACCTTGTTTGGCTTTGTATTCCTCCACCTGGGTATGGTCAAGCCATGCCTATTTGTGTTCCTCTTATCAATGATAAAATAATATTTTAACTCCTCCTTTAACTTTAGTTAATGTGTGTTCATGACTAGTTAATCTTTTCAAGTGTTTTCTTAGTCTTCCTTGGCATGTCCTTTTCTAGCAATCATATGTAGTTTGAAAGCTTCTTTGTAATTCATGTGAAGTGTCCAAGTGAAGTGGGAAGGTTAACTGAGTTATCTAATAATCAGTGTAATTATATTACCTATTGATTATTACTCCTATCCTAAAAATCTATCATAACCTCCACAATGAAGTGATGATGTAGAGAGGCAAATTAGAAATAGTGTGTGTTCAGGTTAGTCTCATAGTTGATGTTCACATGTAGCTAGTTGGTAGTGGTCAATTAGTTTTGGTACATCACCTTTGTTATAGCATGTTGCTCTCTATTTTATTAACAAGTTGATATATGAGTTAATTATCCTAAGTGATACATCAATGGGATCTATCCCTATAACTTAGATATTCAATCCACCTATTAGGTCACCCACAACATAGGATTGTCTCTATACTACCCAAAATTTGGAAGGATTGAATAATCATCCAAGGGTGAAAATTTGAGTGATAATATGTATCTCAAATAGTAACCACTTTGTAAATGATATTTCCTAATTTTTATCCTTTTGTGTTTGATTAGCCTTAGTAGGCTTAATAATTAAAATTATGGGTATGAATTTATCTGTTCAAGAGGATGCTCATATGGAACTCTAGAAATTTTAATTACTTAGTTAGTATAAATGTCTTTAAGATACCCATACACTATATAAGATATTGATATATGTGTATGTATACAATAACATCCTTATTACATATAAAATACAATAATATATGGTATAACTAAAAGGTAGTAACCACATGTGCAAGATCCACTTGTAAAGGCACATCAATCTCACTAGGAATCTACTATGAGGTACCATCAAATTTTCTAACTGATATGGTAGAAGGGATTAAATCATGATTATTTTGACCAAATTTTTTAAGTAATGTCATGTCTTAAGTAAATATACTAATATTGGGGTGAATCATTTCCCTTAAATTAATCATTCAATTTCACTTATCATTCATGAAGCATTCATTCAAACACATATATTAACCAATGCATAAACAAGCATCCACATAAGCATATAACCTATGAAGATAAGAGATATGTGGTAAAAACTATATTGGAATAAAAACCACTAAAAATAGGTTTTAATATATTCATATAATAAAATGAATCAAGATTTAGTGAGGCACCAACCCCTCACTAGTTAAGCACCAATTCTACTAGTCCTTTAGCAAACACCAATTTGTAGGGAGGCACCAACCCCCTAGGTAATTCAGAACTGACTCAGCCACCTATAACCTATAATAACCTTGGACACATGTTTCTAAAAAAACTTATTATAATCACATTATTTTTCTCTTCTTATTCTTCTATCTCTCTCAAACAGTCTATTAGGTTTCTTTGCTCAACTAACCCTCTTTTTGACAGATTTAGGTCAAATAAACTTATTAATAATCTATATAATCACTATTACAAATTAATTTCATATTAAAAATACCTATATAATATTCTTAAATCCCTCTACTTTGTTTTAAAACCTCTATTTCATTCATTTTTCTCCTCAATCTTCTAACTAGTCAAATTAGGTCTATTAGACCTTGTTCTTATGCTTGACTCTTGATCTCACATGATTTATTAAGAAAAAAACATATCCATACTTGGATCACAATTTTAATAGATAACAAACATTTTTCACAAGTTAAAAAAACACTACATATGTTGGTCACCACTCATAAGGACCAAAACCACCATTAGGTCTAATAGAGTCCTAATGCAATTAGGCCTTCTTAAAGCACATGTTTCACCTTGACTACCTTGTAAAATTTTGAGCATAAATAAATGGATTAAAAAACTAACACATGATTCAATTATACCCATGATAATATTACCTTAGGTACCCAAAACCATTTATCTTATTTCACTCCTTGAACCACACCATTAGGCTTACTCACAATTAGGCCTTCTCACTGATAGAATGTCTACTTTTAACATATAAAGTATAAAATAAAATTTTACACATAAAAATAAAAATATATAATATATATAAAACATAAATTACCCTGTGTTCATCACCATTTCCATTATATTTCACCGTATAGGTAAAAAGACCTCAAACTGATCACTTCTATATGCTCACTAAGAACTACAAATAGGCTTCAAAACCTAGTTAAGAAACATTGAATTTTCACACCTTCATAATAATTTATCATGAATAAAAATACATTAAAATTAACCTATGATACCTATATGACAAATTAATATTTATTTTATTCTTTAATTTTATGTATAATGATTCATATAGATCAATCTTACTAACACAGACAAATTCCTAAATGCTCCAAAAACAATCATGAAAATAATGACTTAGAAAAATTGTAGATTTAATTAAATGATATTTAAATGAGGTTATATGATATTAAAATATCCTTATATTAACTTAAAACAAATATATTATAAGTTCAAATAGCAATATTGGTCTTATAGACCAATCTCATTTCTTCAGTGTATAAAGTCCTCACTATGTTAGACAGTTCAATTTGAGAACACTTTCTAGTTATATATGAGCATATACATATATAATATGGATATTTTTTACAATTATTTAATAAAAATCCTATTAAATTATATCCATTCCTAGTCCACAATAGCATATCCCTAATCTTATTCTCACTTGAGCATCTTTTTCTCACTGTCTTCCTCACTAGGCCTTTTTAGCAATAGGTCAACTTTCATGACCAATTTAGCATATTTTAAGTATGTAACCTGATAAAAAAAACTTAAATATAAAAAAATTACAAGTCTAACATATCATCCTCTAATCATTTTCATTTTTTGACCTAGTTAATCTTGGCTACTACATAAAAAATCCAAGAAACAAGGGTTTTCCTATAGCTTCTAATCATTCTTTTGATATACCAATGCCACTTAGAGGTACCTAAGATAGTATACTACATGATCTAATAATATAAATATGTCATTCAATTCATTTTACCCCTCTTTAATCATATCTCTAAAATCAATTTCAACTTAGGGTTTTAAAGTACTAAAAACCAGTTTGTACTCTTAAAAATCATTCATAAAGTATTGCCCTTCAAATCTAAAAAAAATGACAAGAAATTTGAGATAATAACCTTACCCAACTTACATGAAATTATCAGGATCTCATTCAAATTTTTCACATGCCAACGGACACAATAAAATCCTCCTCAGGTCTATATCACCTCATTTTATGCCCATAAAAAATCTCAAAACCACATTTCATGTTTTCTCCTTCAGCATTTGACGTCAAAATTGGTCAACACACTTGAGAAAAAATTTAAAACCTTTGTAAATTCTCTCATTAGATATATAACCTTATAAACTTAACTTGACCCCTCATTAGGCCACACTAGGTCTCTTTGCAAACTAGGCACATACTTGTAAGCAACACTTAGACCTTAAAACCTCTTACATTGCTCCTAATAACTCATACTCATTATTGTGCAGACTTATTACCTAATTAATAATATATTCTTGAGTCTAATTAAAATTAATTTTAAACCTAGGGTACTTATGATTTTCAAGGATGTCAACACTATATATTCATTATTGATCCATAGATTATCTTGCTTACTAATTGTAGTACAATGAACTTTTACTGAATTCACTAGATAGTTATACTATGAAACTATTATAGAAAAAATAAAAAAATAATTCACAATTATGAATCACACTTTATATAATCAAACAAACAATGAAGTCATCTTACACAACACACGTAACCAGGATCTTCACTGCAATTCCTTCTAAGGGTGCCCTTCCTAGTTCATAACTAAGTTCTAATCCTTCACCAAGAGATTTTCAAAAGATTATTATAGAATCAAATTTATCATTACTCATATATATAGTAATTAAAGATTAATATAGAATATTTAAATATTCAAAATATAATGACTTCTATAATTCTACTACTCTATTATCATCTATCCAACTCTTAATCTGATCTAGGTTCTATTATTAAATACATAAGGTAGTTTATTAGATTTTAACTAAAAACACTAAACTAAATAAAAATAAAAATGCTTAGGAACTACCCCAAACAACCTTTAGGTGGTTAGTACTAAAGTTACTTATTTTAGGCTTGACTGAGTTAAAGATAATGTATATTGTTTTTCTATTTTACTTACTTTTGTCTCCTTCCCATTGTCCTTGTCTTTATCATCTTTGACAAAACATCCAAGTTTATTTATATGTTGGAAGTATGTAGAATAGATATATTCCTTTTTAATCATTCATTCAATTCTAAAGATAGCTAAATGTGTCCTTAATATATGGTCACAATAATATTTTTGTTATGTGTAGTGTCTACGAGCAACCTATAGGTGGAAGCCTACAGTTGTTATGGGCAATCTGTAATGTCTATGGGAAACCTATAGATGTAAGCCTATAGTTGTTGTGATAAATCTATAGTGTCTATGGGCAACTTGTAAGTGGAAGCCTACAGTTTTTGTAGGCATCCAATAGTGGTTACAGATAACCTTTAGGTGGGAGCCTTTATTTGTAATGGGCAGCTTGTAAGTGTTGTGCCCAAATAAGATTCCTACAGCCTTACATTACCCTTTAAATGTTTTTAAAATAAATTTACACAAGTATAATCTAATTAAATAAAAACCATCATTAATTCATAACACACACACACACACACACACACACACACACACACACACACACACACATAAATGCACATACAAAATCATAAATTCATTCATTAATTTCTATGAGTCATAGATGGCTATGGGAATTTATATAAAAAAATATATATACTATGTATGGATGAGGCTATAAAATAGAGAAAATTTTGGGCTCATCACACACCCCTAATTAACCTATTTCTGAACCTCAAGAAAGAGTTGAATACATTTTTAAACCATAATTTTTTTCAAAATATAGGGGCTCAATGTAGCCTAACCCTTAAAGGATATAGAAGCCTTTAGCATGATCAATGTTCTCCCATATTTTATTCTTAGCCTCTTTTTCAGTTGGTACCTTTCCTTCCCAATCAAGAATTGGAAACCAAAATAAAGGATGTTGAACCATAAATCCCAACCATTTTACCCTTCTCCTCCTAAAAAGGTCAATATACACATATACTCTATGTATGGCCTCCCTAAGGTTTTGAGAGGAGTAACGCTCCTTTATTTTTAAATCATTAGAGAGTTCTACCAATCTTTGAGAATAATAAACAAAAATTTGCTTTCCATCTCCTTCCATAAGACTCAAATAATTATTCTAAAATTTTACTTGTTTCTTTATGACCCATTTTTGTGGAGTACCTGAGTTCATGAAGGAGATCTACTCTTGTATTACAACATCTGGATTACCTGATTCACCCTTAATCATTAGGATAGCTTGGTTTTATTTTTCTTGATACTCCACCTATTTCCTTATTATTATTTCATTAAGGACATATGAATAAAATGCATTCAATTGGACATCCCCCAAGTATATGTTTGGATTCCAATCTGCCTCACTGGGCATATCATATTGATGCATGTAAAACTCACTTAACTATGCTTGGAGATTAGGTTCGACATGTATATAAACTTCAAATAAATATTTAGGGTCAAAAAAAATATAGGACTGATCATTATATATCTTACCATATCTAAATTTAAGCCATCTCTCGCTGAATTAGATAACATACACCCTATAATGTGATCTACATTCTTTTAACATTTCAATGGTTTCATGCATTTTATTATTCTTTTCCTTCAAATATTGGATCCTATTTTTAGCCATTTCCAATCTTTCTTTTACTTCATCTTGTTGTTCTCTTATTTCAACATATACCTTAAATATTTATGTCAAATCCTTATAGTAAGTTTATCATCACCAAATTTTTTCTTGAGAAAATTTAGGAGGTCATCAGTTTCTATAGTCATGGTAGCTAAAAGATCCACATCAATAACTTTTTCTACTATAGGTGTTTTTGCAGTGGGTAGAGGAGGATGAAATCTATTGTATAATGGTACCAAAGCTAGAGTATAACATTTTTTAGGTGATTTTGAGGGTATATTAATCTTATCTATGGGAAAGGTAGATGAAGTTACTACAGATTCCTCCAAATAAGTTGCTATAGGTTCTTATAATAACCTTCTCTTTTCATAGATGGTTCAATAAATTCTATTACCCCTAGAAGTGTTTCTAGGCCTCTCTTACATTTAAGCTATATTATCTCATTCCTCAGCCTATATATTTTTTTCATAGCTTGTTCCAGTGTTTGGATCTCTTAGTCATGAAGAACTATCTCTTATTCTACTTCTTCTTCCATAGTCTTTTCTTCAATCACTTCCTATTCTTCTATAGGTTGATTATCATTCTCAGCTCTTCTAATATGTACCCAATGTGTCTAAGGAGATCCATGTCTTCCTACGTGAATTTTGATGGCTTGGGTGAATTTAATTCTTCTTCCTTGGTAGATTCCTCTTCAGTATACCATTCTACAATCTCAAACCCATCAAAGGTCTTTTGAATCTTGGGCTCTTTCTTTCCCTTTTCATTCTCACTGATGTCTATGGGTGAGGAGGCTACAGTTGTCTTTTGTTTCTTAATTATTTGAGATCTCATAGGAAGATGTCTCCTTATTCTTGATACAAAGGGTTTCTTTTCTTCAATTTTCTTCTTCTTTTTATGAGTGGTTGTTGGAACTTGTTCTTCATGTCCAATAGTTGATGGAATAACTTCCTCTTGCCCTAAAAGAGCCATGGTAGAAGAATCCATCTTTGGTGAGGAGATAGTTTGAATAGTGGGAGAAGGAATATTCTTCTCAATTTGTGTGGGTAGACTTTCCTCCTCTATATCATCAAGAGGTAAGACTAGTTTCCTTCTCCTTCTTCTACCCATAGTAATTTCATATGGACCCTTAGTAGCTATGGGTTATCTAGTATCACTAGTGCATATAGTATCTTCTTATGTAATATATTGATCCTACTCCTTAGGAGATCCCTCTTCATTATTTCCCTCTTCTTGTTTATGTTCATAATTCGCTAGGGTTAGAAATTATTTTTAGTTGAGGTCAGGTCTAATAGTGTTTATTTCATTTTTAGTTATCAACCATATTAGGCAATGATGAGATAGAGATTTCTCAATCCCCTTCTAGTACTTTTTGGATATCCTTTATAAAATTTTCCATAGCTTATTTGGAACATTAATGGTCCTATCATGCTTTAATAAATTCAAAAATTTAAATTGGAGAGTATAAATTAGAGAGTACATTCCTTCATAGGTCATATATCTAATGATGTATGTGGCTATTTCCCTCTAGTCTATAGGTAGGTTGATTCTCTAAACACCACCTTTCTTTAGTAGTAGCCTTTCATCTCTCTAACAAAGCTATTATTTGGTTTCTTGACTATCAAGTTTGTCTTGCTAGTTCTCTCCTATACTTGGTAGCCTAATTGCTTGGCTTACTAGTTCTTCATTAACTAGGAATGTGATGCCATGTATATTAGCTTGCTCTCCCATAAAGGATCCTAAAAATTCCCTACCAAGGGGTTACAAGAAATTTTGTAATTTTTAAAAATAAGTGGTCCATCCAACTCTATTTAAGATAACCCATTTGGCTAAGTCTCTTTAAAGATGCCTATAATATGTGGGTTCCCTTCTCACAACTGATCCTCCCATTTTGCTAAGTTTAGCTATCTATCAATCCTTTCAACTAGTCATTGGTAACACATTATATTTGGATTCTAAAATTCTACCTATAGTAAAGTAGGGTTTGTTTAATTATGGTAGTTTGTGGCTGTAGGTTGCAGGTTATAGGTTACAAGTTACAATTTATGGTGTGCTTTGGCTTTACATGAGTGGTTGTACTTATAAGAGAAAATATGAAAGTGATTATTTTCCCTATGGATTATTATGGCATATAATCTCACATGTATGGATCCTTTAGTTCATGATATTATTACCCACATCATTCTCCCCCTCCCATGTGAACCATCACTTGTCCCCAAGTGATGTGGAATGAGTATAATAGAAGAGATAGAATGGGGTCATGATTAGGGATATAAGCGTGAGTTGAGATGTCATCATGTGGGGTTTAAGTGTGAGTTTATAATTATTAATAAATGATGTGTTAATGATTTAATATGCTTTTCAATATAATACATGTTATATTAAAATAATAAATACCTTTCTATGATCGAAATATATGGTGTACCTTCTTGGTAGTTTATCTAGGGTTATACTAAGGATTTGCAAGTGAGTGTTTGATAGAGTGAAATGATTTTGATGGTAGTTATAACTAGACTAAAGTGGGACCATTTGAGTAATGATGAGGTCACAAGATGTTAGGCTTCCATGGTGTCCTCAATTTACCTACATGTAATCATGATAGCCTGCATGGAACTAGAACAAGGATCTTGGAGTTGGATGAGAGACTATCGCCCTCCTACCGCAAGCTGGTTATTGAAAATATGTGTTTTCTAAGTCAAGTGATATATGAACATGGAAGAGGGTGTCTAAGGGTGTTGTTGCTTTATGAGCTTCCTCTACATGATCCTGCTAATGATTTGTCTCTATACTATCTTATTCCCTATGGATTATGTGCTTAGTGAAATTTTCCTTGTTATTTAGGGGTAGGTTTGAGCAAGGCTTTCAATTTTTTGCTTCAATACTCCTTTAATCCTCTAGTTTGTCTAGTATCTTCCATTTATTTCTCAAATTACATAGCTAAGGCCATAACTCAGAGTTTGTGAAGAGCTATCTTGCATGTGCTTAGAGAGGTGTTAGAATGCACTTGAAACAACCATATGTGGTTCCCATAGCAAATATAAAGTGGTCTGTAGATATGGGGAAGGTGACTATAGATATAGAAGATCCTTTAGTAATTAAAGGATACCTTTATTGATAAAGGTGCCTATAGTAATGGTTAGGGACATGCTTATAGCAGCCATAGAATAACCTATAGCAACTGAAGGAAGATGAATAATTTTGCTTAGAATGATTATTTATTTTTTATTTTTGTTTTTACCCCTAAATAGCCAGCAAGTTGGTTTTCTATTTAGGTCCATTTTATAGTTATTATCAGCTAGTAGGTTGGTTTTCTACCCATAGACTACCAATAATGCCCAAAATAGGTTTTCATTATTGGGGTTTTTCTTTTTACTCTAATTGCTACCTATAGTAGAATGTTTCTTCTAGGTCCTTGTCAAGTCAGTAGTGATGGTGACTAGTCAAGGAATAAGTAAAGGTCTCAATATTCATGCTAGAGGAAGGATAGGATGTCCTCCTCTCCTTCATCATCTTTGTGTTGGTTGGTTCTCTTAGGTGAGACATCATGTTAATCTAGCAAATCATTGTATCCATTTTGTAATTTCATGTGTATGTACTTGGTAAACTTCTCTTAAGTGAGTGGATTTTTTTATAATTTTAGTCTATGGCCATTGACCAGTAGATGGAACCATATTGGATTAATGGTTTGGAGTTACACTACTCCATTGTCATAAACATGTTCAATCGCAAATGGACCAAGCCATATGGTTTGGAGTTTGCCCTTGTGATCCTTGTATTTTGAATCAAAAATAAGGGCATAATCTCCTCCATTGAATTGCCTAGTCTTAACGTACCTATCATTCCATCTAATATACTAGTGTTATACAAGTTATATGTTTTGAAATGCCTAATATCTATATTTATTTAAGACATTTAATTACACAAGCCATTCGTTATATGTTTTCAATATATCCATCCCAAGTGCTAGTGATATCCATAAGGTCTTGTGCTCAAATTCAATTGGCAAAATAGGCTTCTTCCCATATATCAACTCATATGGGGTAAAGTTTGTAGTATTCTTCCATATGATTTTGTAAGCCCAAATAGCTTCAGGAAGTCTAGCATCTCTATCCTTATGGGATATAATAATAGTCTTATTCAAAATATTTTCTAACTTCTTGTTGGTGAAATTCACCTATCCATTAGATTTTAGATGGTATGGAGTTGATTTTTATGCCTAACATCATTTTGTTGGACAAAATAAATTATTAAACTAGTAGTGAATTGGGGTCCTTAATTAGTGATTATTTCTCATGGCATACTATATCTTATGAATATTTCTTCATAGAGGAAAGATGCCACCTTCTGATCCCTGGCATGTGCAATAGCCTTTACTTCCACCCATTTAGTGACATAGTGCATATAAGAATGTACTCTTTGTTGTCAAATTTTCAATCAAAAGGTCCTACAAAGTTTAAACCCCATGTTTTAAATGTTTCAAGCACCATTTGATGTTGCAAAGGCATCTTATGTGAACATGCATGTCTCCCCATACATTGGCATATATCATAATGAGTAGTATACCTTATTGCATCTTTATGGAGTGAGGGCCAATAATATCCTATATTCAATATTTTTACTATTATATGTTTGGCTAAAAAATGCCCTCCATAGGGTTCATCATAGTAGTCTTTGTGGATATCTAGAACTTCATCTTCTTTGAGACATCTTCTGATGATGGAATCAGACCTATTATATAAAAGGAATCTGGATAGCCATAAGTAGCTACCACTTTTTTAAATTAAAACTCTTTTTTAGTTTAGGGAAGAATTATTGTGTAAGTAACCCTATGGCAATGTAATTATCAATATCAACATACCAAGGTGTGGTAAGGGTGAGGGTTAATCGTTTCTCATTTGGAAATGAGTCATCCACTATGGTATCTTCTTGAGGGGATTGTAGGCATGATAAGAAGTCATCCATGATATTATCCTTATCAGGCAGATCTACAATGGTTAAATTAAATTCTTATAATAAGAGAAACCATCTTATCACTCTACTTGGGATAGCTGATTTATTCATAAGGTACCCAATGGCTACATGATTTGTATGAACAAAAACTTGATACCCTATGATGTAGTGACAGAAATTGTTGATAGCATAAACTACTACCATGAACATTTTTTTATTAACTATGTAATTTAACTCTCCTACCTATAGTTTTTGCTTAGAAAATATATAGAATAATTGAGTGCTTCCTATTTTTGGCCTAGCATAGCTTTTAGGGTAGTATTTAAAATGTCTATATGAATATGGAAGGGAAGCTTCCAATCAAGACCACAAAAAATATGGGTGGTGGTCAATAATTCTTTTAATTGTTTGAAGGCTATATCATAGGTAGGAGTCCAGATGAATTTAACATCTTTATTTAAGAGAGTAAAAAATGGTGTTGCTACTATTCTAAAATTATTTATGAATCTCTTGTAGTAGCTAGTATATCCTAAAAAATCCTTACATCTTTTTATTTCTAAGGAACAAAATAGTTTTTTATGATGCTAATTTTTGTAGGGTTAACATTAATTCTTTCAACAGATACATGGTGACCTAAGACAATGCCTTTTATCATAAGCATGTAGCATTTCTTGTGACTTAGAGACAAATGGTGCTCCTAATAACATTGCAACACTTTCTCTAGGTTCTTCAAGCACTCATCAAATGTTTCTCCATAAATAGTGAAGTCATTCATATAAATTTTTACACATTCATTGGCCATATCTACAAAGATACTTAAGACAACCCTCTAAAATGTTGTAGAAGCATTACATAGCCAAAAAGGTAATACAATATAAGCATGAGTACCCTAGGGACAAGTGAAGGTGGTATTCTCCTAGTCCTCATGAGCAATGCTAATCTAGTTGTAACCATTGAAACCATCCAGAAAGGCAAAATATGTCTTCCTTACTAGTGTGTCCAACACTTAATCAGTGAAGGGTAGAGGAAAATGATCCTTTCTATTTTTTATATTAAGTTATCTATAATCTATGTATCTATGTCATTCCACATTTTTATTTTGTATAATTATCAATGGTGAAACCCATTCACTGTTTGATATGGAATATATAAATCCAGTGGTTAGGAGTTTTTATAATTCCACTTTGACTATTTCTCTAAGAGTTGGATTCATCCTATGTTGTGGTTGTCTAATTGGTTGGCACTCTTATATGATATAGATATGATGTATGCATGTTTATTGGTTGATTCATTGCATATCCTCATAATCCCATGCTAAAGCATGTTGATTTCATGCAACATGCTGACTAGGCACTTTTCTTCATTGGACTCTAACTTGCTATTAATAAGCAATATTTTTCTTTAAGAAATTTCAATTTGTTGTGAGAGTGATTTCATTATTTATATATTGTTATTGGATCTAGTTTGGATACAACTATGAGGTAGTAGCTGGTGGAATATTTTATATACAAATGAATTAGAATTATCTTCTTCTCACAAGCTAGAAAATGGGCACTCAACACTTTACAGGTGGTTGAGATCTATAAAATGAGTTTGGTAATTATTATGGAGAACATTGAAGATAATTGTATCTTCTTACTAATTAGCCAAGGTGTATACATGGTGTATGGTGAATACAAGAATCCAGGGAGGTTGCTCTACCTCATCTTCTTCTTCCCATAATATATGCTCTAGTGCCAAAGTCAGCTATGCTAGGGGATAAAGGACCAATTTCTTACTGTGGTTACCATTGGAAATAAACATGTCATCTAATCTATAGATAATGAAGGCATCTACTATGGCAAGCCAAGATCATCCTAAGATAAGAAGATATCCAACTAGATTATAATTTGGCTATAGCACAATAAAATCTATAGGATACTCCCAAGAATCTATAATAATGATAAGATATTTAATGACTCATTCTAATCTAACTATAGACCTATTAGCCATTTACAACATTGTAGGTGTGGGATGAATATTATTTAGCTATGTCTTATTCATGGTTTTAGTTGTCAATACATTTATTGTATTCCCCAGGTCTAAAAATGCAATGGATAGTTATTGATCATGGATCTAGAATATTACTACTAGGCATACTAGATCTAAATATTTCTTGGGTAAGGTAGTTCCCAATATAATATCTACTAGCTATCCAATCACATGCACTATATTAGGATCCTTCTTCCGTTCAAGTTTACATAGGCATAAGTCCCTAATAGATTTGGAATATATGGGCACATCCTTGATGGCCTAAAAGAGGGAAAGTTTAACATAGAGATTTTTGAGATGTCTTATGAAATCAAATTTAGACTCAATTGCATGGCACTGAAGGGTAAGACATTCTAGAAATGGTGGGGTTGTTTCATCAATAGATTTATTTGCTAGTTTAAAGATTTATTATGGTGGTGAAGGTGGGTTAGCATGATATTTTGGATTTTATTGATCTAAATTCATTAATATGTGTGGGGCTAGAGGTGGTAGAAATTTCCCTAAACATAGGTGAACTTCATTGATAGTCATCGTATATGTCAGGTATTAGACATGTTCGGTACTAAATATTGGTTGAACCAACTTATTTTCAAGTTTCTACATGGGTTGGTTAGGGAGTTGATTAGGCTTGGGTGTAGCTTATGTATTAGGCATAAGAGCAAGAGTTTAATTAATATTGTGGAGGAAATCCACCTTGATGGTTTCCCCAAGGCTGATTGGATCTTTAGGGTTGTTGCCACTGGTCTATGAAGGGTGGACCTTGGGGTGGTTGCCAAGCTTATATCTAAGGTGGATATACATTTTGTGGAGGCTACTAAGAGTTGATGGGGTAGCTTATCTGAGGTGGTTACCAAATAGAATTATGAGGTGGAATATTCATCCATGGACTAGTCCAGTTAGGAGTAGAATTTACAAATTGTAAATTAAAGGAGGTAGAATTTACAAAAGATGGATTTTATCCCATATCTAGATAAGATGGTCATTGAACCCATGGATTTCTTTGTGTAACATTAAAAACCTAGTCCCCATCTCCTCCTACAACATATATCTCTATCATTTTTGGTATTTTATATATGATGTTAGCTACTTTAGCTTGAACCTCGTGACACCTACAATCTATTTTCTTCTTCTTACAATCTAAAAAATAGATGGTTAAAGCTTGATCCAAGGATACATGATTTTGCCTTGAGTATAGGCTATTTAATTCTATGTCCACATGACTAATGATATCATATTTCTTTTCTTTTAATAAGTTAATAACTTTAGATATTGATAGGCCACTTGTAGCTACCAGTGGAAGCTTGCTATGCTTGACTTTGTTTATGGCAGATCTAGAATAATTATTGTTCAACTCCTTAATGTCTACAAATGGTATATGGGAGATATATCTCATACTCATTAGGTCTAAAATTATAGAAAATATTTTCATACTCCTTTTAGGAAAATGAGTTTTAGAGGTTATTCTCCTATTTCACTTTGATTGAATTTTTATACACTGAACATGAACCGTTCAACATAGTCTTCTAAAGATTCATCCCCTTTTTGAGTCATCCTGAAGAAGTCATTTATTATATAATTTCTTCCTCATCTATATTCTTGATACTTAGCCAAAAAATTATTTTTTCATGTTTTCCCAAGTGTGGACTGAATTACTATCTAGTCCCATGAACCAATGAAGTGTTGAGTCTTTGAGGGTGGTTGGAAAAAGATTAATTTTGGTGCATCCTGCTTGTAGTCATAGCTTCTATAGAAGATATAAAATTTGAACAAAAAGGTGTCTGATTTTCTTGATAATGTAACTCTAAAATTGGATAAGGTTGAGGGTAGGATATTTTTAATTTTTGTTATGCCTATTACATTTGGAATAGAAAATTCCAAAGTAATTATGTCTAGAGTCATGTTGTCATCTATGAACTCTCTTTCTCCATTCATGATGGCTTTTCTTATGATATGGATAACAAAGGTACTCAAGTTCACATATTCAAATTTTATATCAATCACTTCATCAACATGATAGTAAACATTTATCTCCTAATCATAATTCTTTCTATTAGATGAGAAATCTAAAGATTCTCTTGAGCTTTTTTTATTTGTTTGAGAAAGACTTGTTAGAATGTTGTTCTGATGTTACTTTTTAGAGTGTTTCATTCATGAAGTTCTTCTCCTTCATTTATATTTACTATCTTATCTAATGTTTCCTTTGCTTCTATTTCTTTTCTCAAAGCTAATATTAATTCTTATGCAAGCCACTTCTTTCAGTTGGTAGTGTTTTCTTCTTCAATAACCCTCCATCTTATGGTATATTTTTCAACAGGATTCTTGGTTGCTATAGGTATTTGTGATATTTTTCCAATAGTAACTTGTGGCTTGTTTAGTAGGAATCTCCCTCAAGAATCTCTTTCTCTTTATATAAATTTTGTGCGACACCTTTTAGCTAAATTGTCCTTTCCTACACATGATTAGTGTCTTTTTTTTCCACGTGTTCTAGGGGGTTGTTTCAAAACAAGAAAAAGGTACAATAAAGAAGTGTGGAAATCTAAATGATTGGAATTGAAATTTTAATTCTATAAAGTAGTAAAGTTATCTAATAAAAGTAGGAAAATTAATCTAAAAATTAGAAAATGAAATCAGAAAAATTACCCTAGAAAAAAAGAAAATTACTTTAGAATGTAAGAAATGAAAGTAGAAAATGAAAGGCACACTTTGAGGAAAGTAAATCACTCTTACAGGAAAGTAAAATCTAAAAAAACATGAACTAAGTAAAGTACAAGATTTTAAAGAGGCATTTAAGGTTGTGCACCATTAACATCCAAAAACTTATACACCTAACATAAGCCAGTGTAGTGTCCTCACTCAACTTGCCTAGCTAGGTAAGATAGTGCATCCAAAATATTGTGCACCATCAACATCTAGGAACTTAAACATATATCATGAAACACCATAGTGTCTTCACTTGACTTGCCTAGCTGGGTAGGATAGTGCATTAATCAATCTTGAAAAGAAATAATTGATTTTAGAAAATAATAATTAACACCCTCCCTTGTAACGGTGCCAAAATATTGTGTAGAATTATTACCTACTTAATATCATATTTTTTATTCTGATTAACATTAATTTTCAACCTAGGATAGGTATGCTTTTCAAGTATTTCATCACTATATATGCATTATTTATCTATAGATTATCTTGCTTACTAGTTATAGTATAGTGAAATTTTATTGAATTCACCAGATAGCTATACTATAAAACTATTATAATAAAAATACATAAATACTTCACACTTATGAATCACACATGTATCACACTTTATATAATCAAACTAATAATGAAGTTAACTTACACAACACACTTAACTAAGGAGGGGTAGGATCTTCACTATAACTCCTTTTGAGGGGGCCCTTCCTTGTTCAAAACTAATTTCTCATATCTATTTGAGAGATTTGTAAAAGATTATTATAAAATCAAATTTATCATTAATCAAATCTATGGTAATTAAAGATTGCTATAGAAGATTACAATATTCATAATGCAATGACTTTTATAATTCTAATACTCTGTTATCATCTATACAACTCTTAATCTGATCTAGGTTCTTCCATTAAATACATAAATTAGTTTATTAATTTTAACCAAAAACACTAAACTAGATAAAAATACAAATACTTAGGAACTACCCCAATAAACCTTCAAGTGGTTAGTAATTGTAATTACTTGTTTTAGGCCTGACTGGGTTAAGGACAATGTATATTATTTTACTATTTTACTTCTTTTTGTCTCCTTCTCATTGTCCTTGTCTTTCTCATCTTTGGTAGCACATCCAAGTTTCCTTATATGTAGGAATTATATACAATAGATATAGTCCTTTTATATCATTCATTCAATTCCCAAGATAGTTGGATTTGTCCTTAAGATATGGTGACAATAATATTTATGTTCTGTGTAGTGGCTATCAATAACCTATATGTGGAATCCTATAGTTTTTTTAGGCACCCTACAATGGCTATGATCAATGTATAGGTGGAAGCCTAATGTTTTTGTGGACAACTTGTAAGTGTTGTGCCCAGAACAGATTCCTGCAGCCTTACATTACCCTTTAAATGTTTGTTAAATAAATTTACACAAGTATAATCTAATCAAATAAAAATAATCAATAATTCATACACACACACACACACACACACACACACACACACACACACACACACACACACACACACACACACACACACACACACACACACACACACACACACACACAAACACACACACACACACACACACACACACACACACACACACACACACACACACACACACACAAACAAAATCATAAATTCATTCATTCATTTGTATGAGTCATAGATGGTTATGGGGATTTATATAGAAAAATATATATAATAGGTATGGATGAGGATATTAAATAGATAAATTGGTGGCCTCATCACTCATGTCATACAAATTCATACCATTCTCAAAAAATACCAATATTCTTCTCACAAGCCTCAAACTACTCAACTCATCATGCTACCAAGCCTATGCCTTCTCACTAGGTATATTCACGGAAATGAATAAGCCATGAAATATCCTTGAAACCTATCTACAATATTATCTACCTTATACACATGTTTACATAGTGTCAAACATATTCTCACATTCTCTACCACTATTTTTCCTCCTTCATAGACCTTGGTAACACCTCAAGACTCTGCATAAGGTTAGGCAGGGTTTAGGACAAGTCTAGTTGTATGCTTAGGCTTAAGACCTTGTGCATATAGGTTTACCTAAAAACTTTCTTGAGTTTTCCCACAATTCATGTGAATTCTTGGAAATACTTTAACATACACTCATACCTATGTGTATCCATCTTATCAGACCACCATAGTCATACACATGCTTATGATATGGCAATTCTCCTTAAGACTAGTGCTCAAAAGTATGCTTACCTTGTATATTAATATTGACCTTGACATGTCATCAAGCTCATAAGAATTACTAGGTTGCCTTTATATTCTCCCTCAATAGAGAGACAATAGTTTTCCTTCAAATTCTCTCTTCTCATAAGACTCCTTATCATATACCACTTCACCATGCATGACACAAACTTTAAATTTGATATTAATGACATCCATCTTGACCTTGACATAAATTAAAATATTTATACCACAACACCAATAATCAGGAATGTACCTCAATAATCTCCCCCTTTGTAATTGATGGTAAATGATTAAATAAATTTGATCATTCTTATCTCCCTAAGCTAGATCTCTTCAAACTGACCTTTCTCCCAAACTAGAAATTTCTCCTCCTTTGACATCAATAAAAAAGGGTCAACTATTGACAACTATCTAATCCTTGGACCTACAACAACACACTTCTCTCTCTATATAAGATCATTCTCTCTCTCTTTATCAGCAACTCAATATATATTAGGCTCACAACTAACTGACATCATGAACATATTAATTTTTTAGACCAATCCATACCTCAAATTTCTTCATGACTACTACACATCTTCTTGAGAAACACATATAATATTGGATCATGAATTGCTCCCCTTATCTCCATGAGGTATTCAAACACTCTCATGAATGTGACTTGGCTTGATCAAGTTATCATACAGATGATTTGTAACCCATCTCTTGTAATCATACCTCAAATAGACTATTGTCTAAGCTTTGGATCTAAAACAAACAATACAAAGCTCCCCATAAGATCAAGTATCCTTCATGCCTCTTCTCAATATCTAAATTCCTCCATGAGGCCTAATTGAGTAACTTATTCTCTAGGGTACTAAAACAATATAAACTTAGGAGATTCTTATATCTCTATGTCCTCACTAGAATGAACTTTATTCATGATCCTCTTAGGCTTCAACTTTTCAATATCTATTTAAACAACATTTTGACTTGGTTTACTTCTCTTAACTCCTTCATCCACAACTTAAGCTAATAGGGAGAATTCTTGTTATTAATTTACATTTGAACTATGCTCTACCAGAGAAAATATTCCACTTGGAATTGCGTACTAATCATCATTCACTTTAGCTACCTTTTGTCTTCATGCTTACAAAATTTTGCAATATGACCAACCTTTTGACAATTGAAAGACACTATTCTTCTTGATGCAAACACACCATTGCCCATACCTCTTGACTAATGATCCAGCTCATAGTTCCATGTATATTCATTTTTGGAGGGTCTTCTACAATTCCTTACTCTATGACCAAATTGGTTACATGAATAATAGTAACCATTGAAAGGATTAAGATACCGTATAGTATTAGACTACCTGATATGATTAGACTACCTTATATAATTAGCCTTCATTTTTCTATCACCATCATTCTTTGATTGATTATTGACCTTTAAGCTCTTATTGTCCTTGATAATATTAATGTTCTTATTTTGGTCTCCATTGAAACCAAGACCAATTTTGTCAATAGCATTCTTTGAACTACTCAGGATGTTGTCCAGATCATTGGTACTATTTTCAAACTTTACAAAATATTTTACCTTGATGACTAATCCAAATTATCTCTCAAGGAATCCAATTTATTTAAACACATAGCATATTCTTCTTCTTTATCCTTTAGAATTGTAGTTACACTCTCAATTTAAGTCTCCACCTGTTTGACTATTTCTTATTTTTCTTGGAGTTGTTGCTCAATCTCTATTCAAACAAACTAATTTAATCCTCATAATATTTGATAAGAGACCTCATAATCTTATTATTTTTCATCACCATCTTCATTTATTCTTTAATCATTCATCAACTTAGCCTCAAATTCCACCCCATCTTCTTCTTCATCTAAAACACCAATAGTACCACCAAACCACATAGACTCTTCTTGATTTAAATAGCTTACTTCCTCAACCATGAAGATAACTTCATTGAAATCAAGACCATTACCTTCATGCTCACTCTTAAAATTAATTTTTCTCACTCTCATCGAATGAGATTCAATATTCCTTGGTGTAAAATCTTCTTTTACTCTTGAAAGACTTATTATTCTCATCATACTTTATGAAACTTTTCTTGTTCTTATTAGACCTATAATACTTTTTGTCACCATCATGATCATCATAATCCTTTGTATTATGATTATAAGGGAACTTGTTATCAAATTATATAATTTATGTAAAATTAAAACACTTGAAGCACAACTTACCCTTGTATTTACTTGAACCATTTTAAAACTTTCTTACAAACATAGATGTCAACTCATCATCATCAATATCAGAATCATCATTATATTTAACTTTATTACTTTGTGTCTTCTTCTCTTTTGAATTATTTTCTATCTTGAATGAAACATATTTATTTTTAGGTCTTCATTCACTTTTCCTCATCTCATAGGCTTTTAGGGTGCTATGAAGTCCATCCATCTCTATATTATCTAGATCTTGTATATCTTCAACAACATATACTTTAGAAATAAACTTAGGAGTTTCAGATATAAATACCTTTTGAATAATAGTAGACTCTTTCAATTATTTAAATAGGCCTCTGACGATGTTGACGACTTCATCAACCCTCAAAAAGGTATGTTGCAATGGTCTCATCTTCATTCATCCTTAGGATTTCAAACTATCCTCTATTTGTTTGAAATTTAGACAAATTTACCTTATATTCTCCATCATTGATAGTCTTCAACTTATCCCACATCTATTTGGTATACATATAGGGCATCACCTTTACAATTTTCACCTTTGATAGACCACAAAGAATACCATTCATTACTTTTGAATTGTTGTCACTAGCCTTCTTACTTTTTGCATATGTAGGGGGAATAATGGGTGTAGTATATTCATTAAAAAATGATTTGAAAACATCATGACATTAATATGTAAAATATTTTCTCATCTTGTTACTAAAAAAATAATAATTATATCCATTAAGCAATAGATCCTTGTTTGTATAGAAACCACCTTGTGCTTGACTAGCCATCTTCACTTATTTACAATCTCCTTTAAGTTATTAGGCATACTTAAAATTAAATACTTTGATACCAATTTTTATAAGTATACATAATAAGATGGTTTTTAATTATTTCCCTTAAAACAATCATTCAATTTCACTTATCAATCATGAAACATTCATTTAAACACATTCATCAAGCAATGCATAAACAAGTATCCACATTAGCATATAACCTATGAACACAAGATATATATGGTAAAACATCAAGGGGAATATAACCCAATAAAAAATACATTGTAATAAATTACTATAATTAATTAATAAATATTTATTGAGGTACCAACCCCACAAGGAACACCAACCCCTCACTAGTCCTTTAGTAAGAACCAACATGCAAGGAGGCACCAAAACATTAGGTAAATAAGTAATAAATCATCTAAATATAACATATTATAACCTTTAAAAACCTTTTTCTCACTCATATAATTATTATCACCTTATTCTGCTCTCCATACTCTTCTATCTCTTTTAAACAACTTATTAGGCTTCTTCACTCAACTAGCCCTCTTCTTGACAAATTTAGGTTATATGAACTTTATAATCATATATATAATCATTTTTATAATTTAATTACATATTAAAAATACCTATATAATATTATTCAAGGCCTCTACCTAGTTTACAAACCTTTGTTTCATTCATTTTTCTCTTATATCTTCTAACTAGTTAAATTAGGTCTAGTAGGCCTTCTTTGTATACTTGACTCTTGTTCTCACATGCCTTGTTCATAAAAAAATCTCTCCATAATTTTATCATAGTTTTAATTTATCAGAAAACACATTTTACAGGTTAAAAAACCACTACATAAGTCGGTCACCACTCATAAGGATGAAAACCACCATTAGGCCTAATAGAGACCTAATGCAATTACGCCTTCTCAAAGCACACACTTTACCTTGACCACATTTGAAAATTTTGATCATCCATAAATGGATTAAAAAATTAAAAAATACTTATAATATACCCATTAATAAAATTATCTTAGGTACCCAACATCATTTATCTTATTTCACTCCTTGAACCAAACTATTAGGCCTACTCATAATTAGGTTTTCTCACTACTAAAAAGTTTGTTTTAAATATCAAAAGTATAAACTCAACTTTGTAACACAAAAATAAAAATAAGTAATATTTATATAACCCAAATTAACTCATGTTAATCACCATTCTATTATATTTCACCATACAAGTCAAAAGTCCTCAAACTAATCACTTTCATATGGTCACTTAGAACTGCAAATAGACTTCAAAACCTAGTCAAGAACCTTTGACTTTTCACACCTTCATAGGAATTTATAATGAATAAAAATAAAAATATGATACATATATAAAATCTTAATATGCATTATATTCTTCAAATCTATGCATAATGACTAAGGTACATAAATATTACTAACACACATAAAATGCATGAATGCTCCAAAACATAGTCATGGAAATAATGAATTAGAAAATGTGTAGATTAAATTTAATGATATTTAAATGGGTTTATATGATACTAAAACATCATAATATTAAATTATAACAAATATTTTGTAGGATCAAATATCAATATTGGTCTTACAGACCAATCTCATGTCTTCAGTATACAAAGTCCTCACTATGTTAGATAGGTCAATTTGAGAACACTTTCTCCTTATATATGAGCATATAAAAATATTATATCAAATATGTATATGTGTTACATGTTTTTAAAAAAACAATTATGTAATTTTATCCATCCCTAATCCATAGCAACACATCCCTAATCTCATTCCCACTTGTGCTTATTTTTCTCACTATCTTCCCCACTAGGCCTTTTTAGCGATATGTTAATTTTCATGACCAATTTAAAATATTTGAAGTATATAACCTTATAATAAACTTAAATAAAAAATATATATATCACAAATCATATTCCAATAATTTTCATGATTTGACCTAGTTAACCTTGCTTACTACATCAAAAATCTAAGAAATAAGAGGTTTCCTATAGCTTCTACTCACTCTTCTAAAAAACTAATACCACATGTAGGTACATAGGAGATTAATATAAATTATTAAATAATAATAATAGGCCATAAAATTCATTCTAATCCCTCTTAAATCATATCTATAATATTATGTTTAACTTAGGGTTTTAAGGCACTAAAAACTAATTTCCACTCTTAACAATCATTCATAAACTATTAACCATAAAATAAAAAAAATTACAATAAATTTTATATTTAACCCTTAAAAAATTTACATTGACTTATTATTATCTCATGTAAAAGTTGAATGTGCCAATGAGCACAAAGAAATCCTTCTCAGGATTACAACACCTCATTGTGTGCACACAAGAAATATAAAAATACATTTCATGCCTTATCCTTAAGTATTTTAATTCATACTTAGTTAAAAAAACTTTAAAAAACCTTTCACACCTATTACAATCATCTCATGATCTATAACACCTTGGAAACTAAAACTGATCCCTCATTAGGACATACTAGGCCTCTTTGCAAACTAACCCTATACCTGTAACTAACACTTGAACCTTAAAACCAATTACAATGCTATAAAAACTTCATAATCATGTCATAGAAATTCATTCCACGCTCACACACTACCAATATTTTTCTTAAAATCCTCATACTACTCAACTCATCATGTTATTGAGCCTATGCCTTCTCACTATGTCTCTCCATGTAAATGAATAAGCTATGAATTATCCTCAAAACCTCCTATGAAAGATTATCTACCTTATAAACATTTTAAAAAATTATAAAACATATTCTCAAATTCTCTACCACTATTTCTCTTCCTTCATGGACTTTGATAACTCCTCAAGACTCCTCATAAGGTCAGGTAGGGCCTATGACAAGTCTTGTTATATGCTTAGGCTTATTACCTTACCCTTGTAGGTTTACCTTTAAATTTTTTTGAGTGTTCCCACACTTCACATACATTATTTTTAATCCTTGAACATCCAATCATACCTTTATTTATCCATATTACTAGAACATAATCTTCATACATATGCTCATGATATGATAATGCTCCTTAAGACTAATTCTCAAAAGTAGGCTTACCTTGTATCTTGATCTTGACATTGACATGTCATCAACCTCAAAATAATTATCAAATTAAATTCAAATTATCTCTCAATATAGATATAATAGGTTTGTTTCAAATTTTATCTTATCATAATACTCCTTTTCATATACCACTTCACCATGCATGATACCAACATTGACTTCTACATTAATGACATCCATCTTGACCTTGACATCAGTGAAAATATTTATGACACAAAAACAATAATAATTAACATACCTCAACATTTCATGGTATAAATTTTCTCTCTTACACCATTATAAATCATAACACTACGCATAGGTTGTTTATTGAGGTATGCTTGAATGAATAAATAATAAATATTTGAGTCATCATCTTTAGTCTCAATGTCATTGAAAGTAATATAAAGTATCTAAACCATTAGGATATTTATACTATGTATAGGCACTAATAATCCCATTTATTATGTTCTCATAGTGTGATGGAAGAGGATGTGCATTATAAACCATTTGCACTTCTACATCCTTCTTAGAATTATCTTGTAAAGGGTTGTTAAATATCTTCTATTTTTGGAGATCACTAGGTTTTGATCCAAATTTATTTTTAGGATCATCAAATGTATTTTTGTTTCATTGATGAGGTCTTAGATCTTATGGTTTAAGGTAAAAAATCTATTCATATAATGCCTTAGTCCCTAGTGATAATCACAATAAGGATTAGGATCATATCCTTTGGGTAGAGGTCAACTCATATCAACCTATATAGGATAAGAGAGATATATAAGAAAACACTCCACTAGGTATGGGAGTAATGAAGTAGGAGGCTTATGTAAGCATGAGAATTATCTCCTCACTTAATTAGATATAACAATTTGATTAGGATGTTTTAAAACTACATTAACTATGGTGTTTGTTTCCTTTTTAGGCTCAGGATGTTTTACCTTATAATTTGGTTTGATTGTAAACTTGGTACTGGATGTAGATTTAGTCAGTGTGTTTAATACGTACCTAGGTTTTTTCAATGAGATAAGTTTCATTTCATGTTTCTAAATAATATAGAATAAGTGATCAAAGTATTTAAACTATTTAAAAATGATGGACTTATGTAAAGGAATAATAAAACTTTTTTTAATATTTCTTGAAGTTCTTTATCTACCATAGGATTAGTCATTTTAGCCAACATTATCTTATACCTCAAGACATATTCTTTGATAGGTTCATTAGTTCTTTATTTTATTTTTTTTAATTTAGACATAAGAAACCTTTTTATTAATTTTAATATAGAAGTTTTGTAAAAATTTATCTACAAGAGGTTTTAATTATTTCATGGATTGGAAAGGTAAATCATAGAACCCCTGAAAAGAATAGTCTTTTAGGCTCCTTAGGCTCCTTAGAAATAATTTAGTTAATATCCTATCATTGGAATAATAATCAAAGCATGACATATATAAATATTGAATATGTTGTTTAGGATCACCCTTACCATCATAAAATGGTAACTTAGGTGAAACAAAAATAAATGGAAAAGGGTGCAAATATATCTCAAGTGCAAGAGGGTTATGCAACACATCTTTGGAAGCAATAGAATGAGGAGACTTTAAAGCCTTGTGTTCAATGTTTTATTACCTTGTCCTAAAAGGTATTTAAAATTTAAAGTAGAGATTGAAATGTAGACCCATTGGGGTTTAGATTATCAAGTTAAGTAGTCACCAGAGGGGAAGTGAACATGGTTTGAGTAGTAAGGGGAATTTAAATTGGTATTTTATTTGAAGAATTTCTTATCCACATGGTAGATTTAGCAATAGTAGTTTTAGAAAATAAAGGTTAAAATGCATATCATGTGCCCCCATTAGAAGTATAAAGTGGTAATGTGATTAAGAGGAGGGTTTTTGGTATATGGGGATGACCCATAACTCAAATAACATGATCAATATTATGGACCTAATTGGTCATGTATGTTTTGTAATTTTTTAGTTTCTAATATTGTTTTTATGATTTCATCAAGATCTTTAAGGTTTTCATGAATATGATCATAAATCAATACAATGTATTTCAATTACTCATGTTCTATTTTCTCTTGTTCATTAGTTTTATTAGATTCATGGTCTTCATTTTTAGAATCTTAATATATGGTAACTTCACCAACATTTTGCTCATTATCAATATGGGTATCATCATGGACCATGGGATTAGGTTCCTCATTGGTTTGAGACATCTTAGGTGGTATGATGGGGTGATCAATGTGTTCAATATGCACACCTCCAACTATAGGTATATGTTTGGGTTGCATATAAAGTAATATAATTAGAAAATTAAAAATTACAATAATCTAATATCCTAACCGATTAAAAACTTGAGGAATAAAAAAAATTCCCTTCATGTGAATTAGTTTCACCAAAATTTTAACCCTAAATTGAATATGGATCCTATTATGGGTATAGAGGTTAAGAGTATATAAATCAATAAGCACAAGGGTGATAAAAATATCTATATTATGCCAGTTAATCTCAAAACTTAGATAGAACATATATTAAATTTATAATGCTAAGATATACTAAATATAGAAAGTAAAATATGTTAGATATTACAATGATAATGAAAAAAAATACTTAGTTGGTTTTGATGTTAATATAGATCTAGATCTAAAGAGGTAGGAAGAAAATTAGAATAATATTCTATAATACTCAACAAAATGTAGACTAAATGGCTCTATAACTACGAATACTTATGTCAACCTAGGATGGTTGTGTTGACACTAGTGTCTGGATTAGACACAGGTGTCTAGTACAAAATAACTACTAAAAATAGATGTGACCACTTAGATGATTCTAGGTTCATTGTTAATTTTGATCTGGTGCTCTTAGATTTGTGTCATGGAATATCACTTTTCAAATGAAAAAACCCTATTTCTTCATCTTTATAGTGGTTATAGTATAAATGTGTTAGCAGGCACACGGTGTCAAGATACCTAAAATACACATATGTTAATGAGTACTACCTACATATCCAATACTTCAAAGAGGGCCTTATAATTATGTATTTATCCCCTACATGTTGACTTGGATATGAATCATACAATGTGTGATAAGTAAGTACAATAGTGACCTAGATTGTAACTTGGAAATCATAGTTCTTGGGTTACTCCTTCAGTAATTTAGACTTGTATATGTGTTATCCCTATGAATAATATAGAAATATGAATAAATATGGAATCTTTGCTTAATTTAATGATCTTTGTTATGAATCTAGGTTTATGCTAGGTTAGGAATGAATGATGGTTGATATTATATGTATACCAATCCCTCTAGAGAATATACCACATAATAGCACTTAGGATAACCATTAAGATACATTTCATTTAAAAATTATATATGACTTTAAATAACTATACGCTTGCATAAAAATAGGACACCTATGTCAATGTAGGT
Organism: Torreya grandis; assembly: GCA_037957365.1. Taxonomy (NCBI): domain Eukaryota; kingdom Viridiplantae; phylum Streptophyta; class Pinopsida; order Cupressales; family Taxaceae; genus Torreya; species Torreya grandis. The sequence continues at coordinate 1,329,786 of JARHVA010003697.1, read as the reverse complement.
GTCTAACTAGGATGCAATGGTCCAAAGAGTAGGAAAATAGTTACAAGAGGTTTAAGATAAATAGGTTTTAAGAATTTTAAGAAATATAGAAAGCCTAGATCATCTACATAAGTCTGGTCAAACTAAGAGATAGGACAAAGGGCACAAAATAGATTAAATTCAAGACTTATGAAACCTTGAAATGTATAGAAATGAGAGTAACAACCATGGTCTGAGTTTACTAAGTGTATACAAATAAGGTGATATATAGTTCATAAATATCATCTATAATAACCAAGTGCATAGATTGACCTAGATTTTACCTTATAAAATATGGCTCATGAAATGTTTCTTTAGTATTTTAGATATGTATATGTGTTATCCCTATGACTGATATAGAAATAGGAGAAAATAGATAAACTTTTGTCACTTGAGTGCCTGATTGAGTGATTTTTGGTCTATGCTAGGTGAGGAATGAATGAGTATTGATCTTATATTTATACCAATCTTTTTAGAGAATATTTCAAATTAAATAACTTAGGTTGACCATAAGAATACATTCTATTTGTAAATTAATTGACTTTAGGGCACTATACATTTACATTATAATAGGACACTTGTGTCAACATAGGCATCTAAATAGGACACAAGTGTCTGAGTAGTTGGAAACTAGGTGAAGGTCCAAAACATGTAAATATGGAAGATGATCATCTTTGCAACATTCTAGGTAAGATAGAAGGTTTGAGTCATTAGAAACACATTGTTTAGAATAAGAGATAAATAATTAGGCATTGAGAGATAGTGTATGTGAGCCTCTTGATAGTGGGAAAGGTCTAGAATTTGAAGTAAATACATGATATGTATTTTCTAAGTGTATAACACTAAGGTTCTATATAATTCAAAAATAATGTCTACACACACACACACACACACAATAATTGGAGGACAACATGCCCCCAACTTGTGTGTAAAGGTGAGTTTCAACAAGACCATTGAGTGTGTTTCATCTTAATCATGCAATCCAAACATGTGCATGATCTTGTGAGTATGAGTAATTTATCAATTCACACTATATCTCTGTTAAGGGTGTATGATTTAATTAAATCTAACTTATAAGTTTGGTAAAGTTAAATTAGTTAATCAAATATAAATTTTAAATCTAGTAAGATTTAGTAATTTAACCAAAGGTGAACCAACTATAATAGTATATTTTATTGATAACATTCCATAACAACCTATATTTGGTATGATAATAGTTCATAATAGTATTTTAAATCTATAAATTTTTTTTGTTTTTTCAAATTTATGTGCCCTTTTCATAGAATATTCACCGCATATATGTCTCAAGCTAAAACCTAGGTATAATAATAATACCAATGTATATAATATTTGTTAGTTCTCCAAAATGTACCCTAAGAAGAGGTTATTTAGGCCTACCTCCAAGGTTGGGGTAACATGGAAATATCTCAAGAGTGTGGGTGACATATGGCTGGGATAAACCTATAAATTATGAGACTATCTCCCTCGATGCATCTATTTGGCTTAATTCACTAAGACCTACTATTTTTGGGTTAAAAAGGGATAGAGAGTGCATAAAAGAAACCTAATCAAGGATGGTGATGCACCAATATAGATTATACACTCTTTTAAACTTAAACAACACTAATGGATAATGGCATGAAGCTAAATCACTATCTCCAATGGTATCTAGGTAATAATGTTTCATATAGAGGTTTATTTGGATTACTATAGCATGAGGTCAATGAAGGGAAGGCGTAATTCAAAGAACTTACAGTCAAACTTCCACACTTGCATAAAACACCTATTAGCATCTAGGTGAGGCATGGACCTAGAAAAGTGGGAATTTCATCATTTATACATATCAAAACAATCATATACACACTATATATTGATTATGAATAAGCTTCAATATTCCATTAAAAATCTAAGATGTTTACAAAGTACAAACCTAGGTAGAGTTTCCTCATACCTAGGTGAGTGACATAAAAAAAGACCTTAAGGCCTGAATATAAAGAACTATTGAAAATAAAGAGAGGTAAATTGGTTTGGAGGTGTAGATAAGACCTCAAAAATGACCATAATCCACTCCACCATCAGTTACATGGAGTTATAATAGTCTCTCATACCCCCTCATGTGTTGATGTTCTTCAATAGACCTTTTAGGCATTGAGGTGGAGTGGTGGAGGCTAGGTTAGACCTGTTTGACTTATTTTAAGACATATCTATGCCAAAAAATGTTAATCACTTCTCATATGGTAGTTACAAAGTATAAATGAAGTGTAATTAGGCCTCCCTGAAGCATTAAGCATCCCATCATCTTCCCTTGCATGTTGACTAGGCTATGAAACTATCTTATTTCTATTTAATGACTATGATAATTGCTATACTCACCCATTAATCATAACTTACATGGTGTAACACCCCTACATGACCCATTTACAAAACACTCTATGCCAAAATACACTTATTCTTGTTAACCAAGTGGATCAACTAGGCAATTTAGGCATAGTGGCTTGACCATCTATTGATGGATGATTAGAGACCTAAATATAACCTTAGAGTAGGTTAATATTATTTTTTAAAGTCCAAAAATATGTTTATAGCATGATATTTTTTCTCTCAATGATATGCTTTTGCAATTCTACTGTATTTAGGTGACTAGGCCACTTTCACTAGCTCCTTCAGAATAGCTATTTGGTAAATACTTATACATGAAATTTCAATATTAAATTTGAGAATTTGGTATATTTTAAAGTTGAAATAAGTCTCAAACCATTCATTCTAATGTTTTAAAACCTTCTAAATAACTTTATACCTTATTCTCTACTTAAAATATTTAAAAAGTGCCATTTTATGACAAGTCCATATAGTGTCTATATAGACTAGTACCATGGTTAAGGTCCCCTCTAAGTATAATTGATGATCCAAGTGTTCATCAGGTCAATCTAGGGTGTTTTATTTTAAAAATCTCATGTTTTCCCAAGTCAACTATATCGTAGGGTTTTTAATGTCTAACATCTTAACGATGGTTCATATAGTAAAAACCTCTAAACCAAAACTTATTGTCATGAATTTATAGTCCAATAAACCCTTCATCTTTCATAAATATATTATGTTTTGATGTAAAGTGTGTGTGGATATATGAGTATAAGATGGTGTGTCTCAAGTTCTCTATTAGGAAATTTGTATACATTACCTTCTTAACATCCATTCATAAAGTTGGGAACCTAAACCCAACTAACTAATTTATTAATTTATATTCCATAGGGGTTCTCAAGTTTCCCTAATATACTTAGGCTTGGGTACCTTTGTGGTCATAAATATGAGTTTTGAAAGTGGTAGGTCAAGGTGACTACTTAGGACTATGTAACTTGAGGAGGGCCTTTAGACCAATTTGATCATTTTTTTTCATTTCCCTTAAACACTTATTTTAGGTTATGTATTTTCTTCCCATACCTCATTATGATGTCAAATTTCCTTATGAGGGTCTGAGTATGTTTCTATGCGATGGTGGGATTTAAGGGTTTAAGAATGGCTTTTAGGCCTAACCGACTTAAACTAAGTCTCATGACTTTGAGGCACCTTTAGGTGATTTAATGGATTAAACATCAATATTTCATTCTTTTATACCCATTCTCAACCCTATCATTTGTCTCTATATGATATTAATATCATATTTGTCTCCTTCTCTCATGATCTACCTTAAATTTTAGTATTTACCATTAGCCTAAGTGTTTTTGACTTGAGTACCCTCTTCCACCTTTCAATAATTTTGATTGAGGTTATAAAAACCATGAAACATACCCTTGGGGCCTAACAACATACTTAGGTTCATTTATTTTATCAACTCTATCCTCTACACTCCATTTTAAATGGGTATAGGGTTTATGAGTGGCTGAGCTTACATAGACCTTATGACTTTATTGAGTGTTATTTATGTTTCTTTTGAGGTTCCTATCACCTAGAACATTTTTTTATGGCTTATAATTCCTTCTTTATGTTCTCTCAACTTTCATCAAAATTTTAACTTGCATGAGCCTCTAATTCTTACACATAGGCCTAATAGGCCTATCTGGGACATTAGGTTCCTTCCATGTCAAAGGAATTCCTAATATTAATGACAAATATTTATAAAATACAAAAAATAATTGAGAGACCACTTTTCATCTCTTTACCTCATCTCTCTATAGTGTTCTATACTTTCACTATTTTGTTAGCAAGGTTGTAGCTATGGGTGATAGTCTAATGTTTTGACTAAGCAAGTATGAGTAGTCTTCCTTCATCAACCTTAGGTTCTTATCATTTTTGGTAATTTTTTTGTACCCTCCTAACTTAATATTAGGTACCTTTAGATTTCAAAAAATTAGTAAAACATATAGATGTTACCAACTCTTTTGCATGCCTATACATGTGACTTGTTAGGCCTAATAGGCTTAATCATGACATTAGGCCCCCTTTATCTTACATGAATTAAAACATCCTAAATAGATTGAGGGATTTAATAACAAATTTAAAATTTATTTATTTATTTTAATATTATAATTTCATTTCATATGTAGGATTCAACCATTTTAAATCTTTTTCTCCTAAATGATCCTATGGGATGTGTTTGGTCAATTGGTTGTAAGTATAAACTCTCTCCTTCCTTATTAGTTGATAATCCTCTTCATTGACCCTAATTTATTCATTAAATACTTCCTATATTATCCTTATGACTCAAGGAACTCTCTTAATGTCCTAAAGATCCCACCCAAATAGTCAATATCCTATCAAGGTCTCTTGAACACATGCTCTCAAGTTGGATATATATATTGCATTTAGGTTTACCTAAATACATTTATAAGAGTGTATCCCAATATTTATGTTTTCATATCAATAACACATATGAATTCACTTCTATAATATCCCTCAACATCTTCATGCTCCCTCCTAACCATCTCATCTCCACCTTTACAAGAGCCAACATTGCCTAGGAGGTAAACCTGAGGATTTCTCATTGAGTCATTTTAGGCTAAGTTCTTATCTTAGGGTGATCTAAAGGTGTCCACCTTGTTTTAACATATTGTCTCCATATCCATAATTTGTATACCCATTTGGTCATATTTGATGTCTCTCACCCTTATATATCCAATTTTAACAATGACTACCCTATTTATTTAGTGTGCTTTGGAAGGTTTATAATGACTAAGTGAGGATTTGAAATTATATAATAGGTTATGGGTGAGGATGGTATTAGAAGATATATGTATTTAAGGGTATAAGGGAAACAACAAAACATGAATAAGGAACACATGTATCTTGAAAAAACTTAGTGATTGTCAATACCTAAATAGTCTCTACTTTCTAAATGAGTTAACAACACACGCATGCCAGTCATACTAGAAATAGGACCTTAAAGGGATTACTTGACCATTTTATGGTGACTAATATATGCTTAGGGAAAGGAAGGAGGATTTCATGGATTTAAGTAAACCATCACCAAACATATCCATTTCATGCACTAGAAGCTCTACAATATGAATAAGCTTATCTATAGTTTGAAAAGGTGGAAACATGAAGATTTAATTTGCTACCATACCCTTACACATGTGAAAAAAGGGTAGAGAGTGATGAATATAAACCTTAAGGACTCCTATAATCACAACCATTTATTTAAAAAAACACTTTGAGTATGCACCAAAACCTTTATACTTTTTATCCCTTGCACAGATGACGAAGACCATTTGAGTGCCCAAATTATTAGTGTTTATTTATAAAGCATGGGCCATTAATGTGTATAAAAATTCCATGAATGAGAAGGTCAATAGACCCTTTCCTCAACCCAAAGTCTCAGATTCTCAATTTCTCTCTCTTGTATAGAATGACCAAAAACCTAAAAACTTATCTAGATTGACAAGGATCTCAATGGAAGGAGAGGGTCATTTTTCGGCCTATTTTGCATATTTTGATCATGGAACTCCTCTAAGACACCTACCATGAGGTTTGATGCAACCTTTTAACTTTCACTATATGGAACTAGTCGTACAAATCCATATAACCTACAAAAAAACACATAAAACACTCTTTTTATACATTTCTTCAAGTTCTTAACTATAGAATGCCATTAGAAGGTAGAGGGAGGGATAAAAAAAGTCACGTGACATTTGAAAATTTGTGGTATGGTTGGTGAATATGGAGGGATGTAATTTCCTATTTGTGGGACCCATTTGGTGAGTGGGGAGTGAATTTGAGTTCAAAAATGGCCCTTTATGGACATAAAAACACTTATTCACAATTATATGATGAGAATGGGACCTTTTAAAGACCTTTATAATAATGAAACACCTAAAACATTACCTCTCCAAAGGTTTTATAATTCAATGTGACCAATATGAGGTGTTTGAGGATCATTTAATAACTTGAAAGGGATAACTAAGGTTCGAGACAGACATAGACCAATGAACCATGGAGAATTACCTTAAACACAATACTAGGCTTCACCTTAGGACCCAAACATAGTTTATACACTTTTCACATTGTTTATCAAGGTCTCTCTCACAAGGATTGGCTTGAAATAGGCTAACAACCATGGATACTAGCAACCTTAAACCCTCTAAACTAGCTTAACTTCTACTAAATATCCTTAATCTTGTCAAGTAGGAAAAAGACCCCTCTATAGACCTTACAAGACATCTTGACACTCTTTACCTCACTCAAGGAACACATGACCACTTAGTACATAACCTAAGGACTCAGTGTAGCCATGACATATGATGATTTTTTCAAGCAATTTCTAACATAAATATGACACTCTTAAGAAGACTAAAAGACTTTCAAGAGACATCATAAGACCATGACAAGTTTTAGACATCATTGAAAACCATGTAGGGGTTCTCATAAAACCTTTTTACTATAGGGGTTAGAATTTGTCCTAGGAGGCCAAATTTTCAATATCTTTGGTGAATCATAGGGGTTGAACAACCTACTATTCAAGGGAACCCACTATCTCTACATGATAATGACAAGACTCAAACATGACACCATGACTTGGATGACCATCTTCTATGACTACCAAATAAATTATCACCTCATAACACCCTCAATGACTAAAAAAATTATAAATACATAATAAAGAGAACAAAAAATAACACCTAACACCTAATAATGAAACAATACAAGACAATTAAGAAAAAAGGAAGGCAACCACACCTGTATGTCGACACACTTTTTATAACATTACAACAACTACTAAAAATAACTCATTTAAACACACCTCATTTATCCTCATAGATCCAAATGGAAGATCCTTTGATCACCATATATCCATGAGGTATGGTTTTTCATGCATTGATTAAAGTCCAATAAGGCATTGGTCACTAAATGAGGACTTCCACTTGTAGCTACAAACACCATCATGTTGACAGACTCTTAGGAGAGCAACTACACTCTCTTACTCTACCCTTAGGTTCATGGGTTGGCTATATGAGTCTAAAAACTAGTCATATTAATTCCATATTTATCTATTTTTTTATGAATAATTCCAATTCTACATCAGTCATGGACTACTCTTGATTTACCATGTTCACGTGTAGTGATCCTCTTGAAAAATTGACTAGTATGCTTTAGTTTGTGCCTTCATTTTGATCCATATGAGACGGTGACTTGTCAAGACCTTCCTTTTGGACATATTTATCCTCATGAATCATACTAAAGGGTAAGGTATATTTTATTATATCAACCTTAGGCACTATTTTATCAAAAATCTCAACCTCATCATCTTGACCTTGTTTCTCTTATGGATAACACTTGACAAGGGTCAGCAACTAATTTATCTTCAATATTATATATATGATGTGGGAGTATTTTAAGGGTCTAAATTTCATTTCAAATTCTTATGTACTACTACCAAAGGTCATCAGTATCCTCTTGACATATCACATAATCATGATCACACCTTAAACTCTCATCAACTATTTGAATCTCATGCCTATTAATAAACTCATCTTGGCAATAAGGAAGGTTTTTTTATCTTCAATGAAACTATAAGCTTCTTAAACACGTACCTTCTCTTGAATTTTTGAATACCCTTATATGTTATTACCTTTCCTTGTAGTTACTAAAAATTAAATAGATGTTTCACTTTCCCACTCTTCAGAAGTATTATGACAAAGAGTGGTTGCCATGTCATCAAGGAGATCTTGGAAAACACCTTCTCTTTATCCAACCAAAACATATTTTCCTTGTGGCTCATCTTTCACCCAATAAATATATTGAATCTCACCCTCTTTTTCATTATGGAAGACTAAGCCATACCTATCATTTCCAAGGGGTGTCCCAATGGTGATTTATTCTTCTTATTCACTTGCATCACCTTCATCATTTGTCATTATAACTAGATCTTCTTCATTTATATCACAAATAACAAGATCCTTATCAAAGATTGGCATGGAAGATATTTGAAATTTTTTAAGGAGAGACGTCAAATCTAGTGGTGCCATGGATGCTTTATTCCCCTCACTCAACTTTTCATCTTTGATAACCATCACCTTCTCTTTCTTCTGCACATTATCTTGAATAGATTTCCATGATGGAAATGCCTTGTGTTCTTGAGGAGGGAGGGGTGGGATCTGAATGGTTTAAAATTTGTCTTTCACCTCAACACCTTGGCTTTTGTTTGACTAATCATTCCTTCTCCTTGACTGTAGTACACATTTCCAAGCTGGAAACTTGGATTGAGGAGCCTTTTTCACATGTGTTATGGTTTTGGGTATGAATGAGGGTATATTCAGTTAGGATGGCATTACTTCTATTATTTTCACTAATTAAGCTAGATGTTTGTTTACAATCTCAACTTATCTAGCAAGGTGAGCCTCAAAGTCATGTATGGTCTAATCACTTATCTCTTTAGACTAATTAGAAGGTGAATAGCCTCGCACTCTCTATTGAACTAACTTCTAGTAAGGAGAGGTTGGAAGGAACTGTGACGAACTTGGAGGGTTTTTTCATTTCTTTATTTGAGTGTTTTGAAGAAGGATGGACTGATTAAAAGAGGATTGATATGAAATAAAGGAGGATAAATGGTGTTGATAACTCTGAATAAGCTACCTCTCATGAACCATAAACTTATCTTATATTATTGAAACTAGACCACCTATATATAACATCTCTTAGTTGGCCTAGACTTATTCCCTTTCATAATAAATTTCCACTCTTTCTTGGTTTGCTATAATAAGTCTCTTATGCTCCCAATAACATGCTTAGAAATTTCTTAGCCATTACTATTCTACGTGTCAATACCCACCATGCATCTTTCATATCCCAATAAGGTATATTTGAGGGTTTAACCATATTAGTTTGAGGCATGTGTGGGCTAGATAAGAATATTTTGAGGCTTCCAATGTTGATCAAGAAGATTGGTGTGTTGAGTATTGTCATTGATGTCAAAGGTACATCTTGTACGAGGTTGATGTCATTGAAAGAGTGTGCTTACTTAGTAGTGTGTTGATGGGACAAGTGGAATTTATGGAGTTTTTTCATTTAAATATTATATCATGAGAGATAATTTTAAGGTAAATAATGATTTATGGTTGCATGAAGGTATAGGTCATTGATGTCAAGTTGCATAATAAGCTTAGTCATGAGCCAAAACATGACATGAAGAGGTATGTGCATAAAAATGAATGAATAGATGCATGTGAAGGATTCATTTCAGTATTAGATCATGTGTGTGAGGCATTGGATCACACATGAGAGTCTTAGGGTAAACCTATAGGGATAGGACCTTCAGACCAAGTCTACATCTAGACCACTCCTAGACCCTACCTAGCCTAATGAGGTATCATGATCTATTATCAAGACATGTGAAGGATGTATGGAAGTTTTTAAGTATGATAAATATTGGACGTCATGAGAGTTAGATTTTGAGCATGAATGTGAATGGAAAGAGGTATGAAGTTTAGCTTAAGGCCTAGTATGTAGAGAGATTGTATCCTAATAGGGATTAAGGATTAGATTTCAAGGAAAGTATAAGTAGGTGAGAATTGAAAATGGTGAGTCAATTTTTTTAAGCATGTACATGAATTTTTATTTTTTTTCTAAAGGACAAAGCATGAAAAGTTGTTTGGAGGTCTCAAGAGTGCTTAGACTAAAGGGTTATCAACCTGAGAATGATTTGCTTATGCTCATTATCTCATCAAAGATTTATATGGGAACCTAAGAAATTCATGGTATATTTAAAATGGTCATAGATAAAAATTATAGGCATTAGTTTTTGGATTGAGGGGCTATGCTTTATGAGTGAGTATTAAGAGTGAAAATTAGTTTAAACCCTCTTAGAACCTTATTAAATACTAGATGTTGAAGATGTTTCTCAAAAGTGATCAAGATGGATTAAATTTCTGAAGTAAGCTATTAGATATTATAGTAGAATCTCATAGGTACATCTAGGTGGTATTGGTTAGAGAGAGGAGATATAAAATGTTGAGTTATAGGCTTGTTTTTTAACAAGTTGTTGTAGAAGTTAAAATTTGCATTGGACATAAATAAAATGGATGGAAGAAGAATCTAGAGAATCAAACTATATGTCCATGAAAGTTTTTGGATAGGTTCCACCTTTCAAGTCTGATAAACTAATCATCCAAGTTAGTTAGTTGCTAACATGCCTAATGGTTTAAACAATGAAAAACCCAAACAACAATGAGAAGATGAATTCAAATGTGGTTTCATAATATAATAATGAAACTAAGTGCATTTATATTGTCATGTTTGTTAAAATTTCTATAGGTTAATGAATATGGTGAAAAATTTTCTCACAAGTTGACTTGTCTAGTTAAGATAAGACAGTGAGATATAAGGTCATGAGATTGGTCTGAAAGATAATTATTTGACATTAGACCATATGATATTTATATTTGAGGATGGTATATAGATCTCATAAGACCATATGCATATATCATAAGTCATGGAAAGTGTCTATATAGTTGTTGGAGGTCCGAGTCACTGTGACTAATCTTTAAGGTAAATTGGTAGTTCTAAATAAGTGAGTTGTAAAGATGTTCTTGAGCCCTTATCTCCTGAGTTGAAGTGTCAATGCATATGGTGATATTTTTTTTTAGGTTATTTAGGTTCTATATAAGAGATTTATTTTCATGATTATGTGGATAAATGATGTGTTATCTTTAATTGTTCAAGATATACTTTTCTATGTGTTCAAAGGCCTAATGTGAACAGTGCTAATGGAGTGTTTCAAGTGGTGGTTAGACCTAAAAGGTAATAAAAAAATATAAGTTTAAAAAACCCTTACAATCTATTTAGATCATATTTAAATTAAAATTTAATATTGTAATTTCCATTTTCCCCTTTTAATAATTCCAAAATTTAAATTATAAAAAATTACACAATTCTAAAAAAGGAAATTAAAAGGATTTCTAATCATAGAAAGGAAATTAAAAAAACAAAATATAACACAGAAGATTTGTTAATTGGGTTCACCAAATGAATACATCCTAATATCTACTCCATGAGTGTTTTTATCTTATTTAAAAATCTTTGATACTGATTATAAAAAATCTGTCTATCTGTGCAACAAAATAAAACTCCCAAATGTTCTACTACCTTTGTATCTAGATATCTCTATCTACAATTTCCTCTATGTAAATCCACTACTTATCTACCAAAATCCTATTAATACCTATATAAAATAACCCATAGTTATATATATCTTAATGGGAAATAAAAAATTTCCTTGGGGTACTAACAATTTCCCTGAATTGGGATTTTTCCCATTTCAACAACACGACATTGGCTCTCTGGGATTTCCTACTACCTGTATTCAATTTTCCTCTACAATTGATCAAAACCAAAAAATTCCAAAATGGAATTAAACATCATTGTCATATATTTTAGCATGGAAAATGGTGTAGAATTATCATCAAAGTTGATCCATGCTATCATAAATAGTAAATAATTAAACTTCCCCACATAATCTATTGAATAATATTTGCTAGCTATAATCCCTTTGTCATGAATGTTTCTACATACAACACTTATCAAGAATATTCAATAAACTTTAAATAATAAATATCCACATTTTTTAATGTAGTGATTATAATAATTATTCCCAAAATCAATGTGTTGTAATAAATATCCAATGCCATATTATCTTGCCGTCAAGATCAAGAAAATAAGATTTGCATTTCTTGATTAATTACCACAAGAATCAAGATTGTACTTCTTGGTAATTAAATATTACCATGCAAAAATAAAATTCATTCCAAGACTCTAATGTTATCATGATAATGTGTCTTTGCCTTATAAATCAAGATAATAAGTTGTAGCCAAGAGAAAGAACACTTTCACACTATAAATCAAGATTTCCACAGAGTTCTTGATAAGTATCGATTACACATTGCATTATGGTGAATCTTGGAGTTAACTAAACATGCATGATTTAAAAATGAAATTTTCATGTCCTTTATTTTTAATGCCACCTTTAGGATCTCATATATTTTAATGATTGTGGTGCTACACTTTAAAGACTAAACTCAAGACTCATCCATATGTCCACTTAAAAATATTTTACAAAAAGACTTGACATGCACTTTTGAAATTCCATGCAACTTAACTTCTTTAGAAATTCACGACCTTTTTATGACATGTGTCAACATATTTTTTTTAAGAATAAACATGCCATTTTTTAATAACCATGTAAAGGTACAATTTTTTTTAAGGGAATAAATATTTAATTAAAATATATTTATTAATTTTTAATAAACATATTAAAATATATAAATTTTTAATTAAATATTTTAATAAAATATATAAAAATATATTTATTATTAAATAATAAATATATTTTATTGAGAGCAATTTTTCAAAATTAATTATAAACATTGCAGATGGAGGTGTGGCATTATTGGCTAGTTAATGCCCCACCTACATTCACAACAATAATTAAATATTGTCAATAATTGATCTAAATCTTTAGTGGGAAATTCCATGGATCATTCCTCACCACTGAGAGCATTTGGACCTCCAAAAGTTAAATTTAATTATCAACTAGGTGAGGGTATTTTTCCTTCACTTTCTTGATTGTCATCCATTTTGCCTTATTTAGATGCAACCCTTTCAAACCCAGATAAATATATTTTGTATCACCCCTTCATGTAGTTCTAATTTTCCTATCAATAATAAAATCTTCCTATAACTCATGAGGAGACTCAGTAGTAAGATAATCAACATTTAGAACCTGAATACCCTCATCTTGATCCATGATCATAAGAGGTTCATATAATTTCAATTTTTACACATTAACCACTAAATAAATCTTCATATAACAAGGCAAATCCAATTGAAAAGCATTTATATGAATCTTTGCTAAAATATTGAAAGGATTATACCTAATTGGTTATAATTTTCTTCCTTCATCTTAAAATCTTTCTATACTGATGTGAAGCCAAACCTGATCATCCACTTTGAATTGATGATCAACTCTGTGTTTGTCATGATTAGTCTTATATTTAGCTTAGCTCTTCTCTAACTATTCTTGAATAGATTTTTGAATCATATAAATCCTTTGAATGAACTTTTTAACCTTTTCAACATCACTATTACCATTCACCACTAAGTTAGAATCATTTTCAAAAGAGAAGTCCAAATGAGACTTAGGCAAATAACCAAAAAAAAGTCTCAAAAAGAGGTTTTAAAGTAGAAGAATGTAAATCATAGTTATAATAATGTTGCACATAATATAGATGTTCATTCCATAATTTAGGATGTTTACCATAATAAACCCTAAGTAAATGTACCACTGTTTGATTGACCACTTTTATTTTTCCATCAATTTGTGGATGAAAGGATGTACTTTTGTTTATCTTAATATGCATCAAATCCCACAATGCTGACTAAAACTCACCACCAAATCGATCATCATCATCATATGTAATAGAAGTGGGTAACCCAAAATGGATCCAAACATTTTTGAAGAATAAATTTGTAGTATCCTCACTTATAACCTATTTAGTACAAGGAACCAAAATACACATTTTGTTTAACCTACCCACAACCACATATAGATAATCATGTTTTCTTCGTGACATAGGTAAACCTCCTACAAAATCCATAGAAATACTTTCCCAAGGATAGTTAGGAATGGATATAGGTGTATACAATCCTAACTTCTAGTTACTAGGTTTATTTATGGAACAGATAATGCAAACTTTAATATATTTAGATACATTTTTATTATATAGGGATAATAACAATACCTTGGTAATTGTGCAATTGTCTTACTAATGCCAAAATGACTAGAAATAAGAGAAATGTGTGCTTCTCTAATCATGTGAACTATTTCATCGTATGGAATATGTATTTTTCCAATATGATATAAAATTCCATTATTCACATGATAGTCAAATGCTTTTATTGATTTACCATTTATCAAATCTTCATAGACATCATTAAAATCAACATCTCTAGCATATTTTTCCTTATAATTTTTATTAACAAAAGGACTATGATATAACATAGTAGATGATATAATAGGAGGTCTAGAAAGCATATCTACAACCTTATTATGAGTTCCCCTTTCATATCTTAGAAAAATATGGAAATACTACAAAAATCCCATCCATAGAAAGTGTCATGCTTATTGTAGCTTGGATTGTGATTGAAGGTATTACAAACGTTGACGATATTTATGGATGATTGTTTCTCCGCCCATCAAATATTGTTTCCACTTTTTCACAATCTACACCAAATCATATAACTCTTTATCATAAGTAAGATAATTTTTAACTACACTTGTAAAGTTTTTCTAATGAAAACACGCTAATTTTTGCTTTTGCATTAACATTGTCCCCATTGCATACCCACTTGCATCAGTTTCTATTTCAAAATATTGTCATAAGTCAAGACGTCCAAGAATTAGGGTTGTACTTATCTTTTATTTCAAGGTATTCAAAGTTTTCTCATGCTTTCCTCCCTATTGAAAGACCTACATAACACTTGTTAAATCATGTAAAGGAGATGCAATATAAGAGATGTTAGCAATAAATTTTATCCAAAATTAAACTTCTCAGAGAAAACTTATAACTTCTACTACATTATTAGGCCTTGGCCAATTCACAATGATTGAAAATTTTGTATGGTCTATTTTTAATGAGTCATTCCCTACAACATAGCCTAAGTAAACCAAAGATGTTTTTTCAAATTCACATTTTGACATCTTAAGGAAAATTTTCTCCTTTTTCAAAGTATCAAAAACTTTCTTGATGTGTTTAAGATGATCTTCCCATGTGCTACTAAATATTAAAATGTCATCCAAGTACACAATTGAAAAATCATCAAGAAATGGTACTAACACATCATTCATAACCCACATAAATGTAGTAGGTGTAGTACATAGCCCAAAAGGCATAACAAGCCATTCAAAAAAACCTTGATTAGTTTTTAAAGTGGTTTTCCAACTATCAGCATCACTTATTCTTATTTTGTTATAATCACTTCTCAAATCTAATTTAGTAAAAGACATTTCATTTTTAAATTGATGAGGAAGAGGGTAATGGTTTTTAACAATGATTTTATTCAAATCTCAAAAATCTAGGCACATCCACCATGTACCATCTTTCTTTGGTACCAAGACAATAGGGTAACCACATGGAGAGGTACTTGGTTGAATGACTTATTTTTAAAGTAACTCCATCACTTGCTTCTTTATTTATTCCTTCTCTACTACTGACAACCTATACATGACAATATTAGGGAGAGAGGCATCCTACTATAATTGAATCTCATGTTGGATTTCCCTCATAGGGGGTAAACCTTGTGGTTCCTAAAAAACACCATTGTAGTTATAAATAATCTTTTATATTTCAAATTGATGTTTAGGATCATAACCCTTTAAGGCCTTGGATTTTTCACAACCATGAGAACAAAACTCTTACTTGAGCTTACAAGTCTTTTCATTTATCCTGTAGAGACAAGAGTAAATTTGGTTTTGACAAAATGGGCTCTTACTATGTATTGAATCACATCCTTTACCAACACATATTTATTCTCTTCTCTATAAATATTTCCTTTCTATCATATAAGTAAGAAATTCTCAAAATAATTCCACAAATATCCAAAGGAACTACATCTAGCTCTACTTCATCAATGAATTTAGAAGTAATAACAAACCTCAATGTGCATGATTTTGTGACCTACAATTTTGAATCATCACACACCCATCATAAAGGAAATGGTTTTGGATGTAGTTTAGTTCTGAGTCCTAAATTTTTAACAATCTCTTCAAAAATAAGATTAGATTGTGATCCATTATAAAAAAGAGTATCTAATTTAGTATGCTTAGATATGAATCTTATGTGAAAAATATCATCTATTTTTATTTCATAATGTTTATATTTTATTTTAGAATATGAATCAATAAAATATGGTTTAGGTTTAGAGGAGGAAGAATTTGAAACTTATAGACCCATAACAGTCACTTTTTTTCATCACTAGAATTTGATCCTAGGTCATGTTGGATAACAACATTAGTATTATTTTCCTTTTTATTACATAAAATATTTGGCTTGAGTTTTAGATGGAGTTTTCAACACTTAGCCTCATCATGATTCTTCTTGTAGTGATTATAATTTTGCTTTCTTTCTTTCTTAACAATGTGAGTAGACTTACCCTTGCCCTTTCCTTTACCTTTTCCTCTATTTTCAACTAGATTCTAAGATTTATTTCCATATCCTTCATTGCTCATCTTAGCCCTATATTCCATATGGGTATCTTTCAAAAAGACTTCATCAAGGTTATAAGGATTAAACATGAGAATATTATGTCTTAAATAGCTATGTGAATATCCAATATACTTTAACAATGTTTCTAAACTATACAAAGGAATGCCCAACATTAATGTGTTATTTCTAAACTCTTGAGTATAATATTGCATGCTCTAACCTTTATTCTATCTCAAAGTATACCAATCCAAAGTAGCTTGTTTCATATAACCCAAAGGATAAAATTTCTTTCTTAGTTTAGAAACAAAATCATTCTAGGAATAAATTACACTACCATGTTGCTTGAGATCTTCCTAAATCTTACTCTCCCACTAGATGAGTGTTGTGCCACTCATATGGAGAGTAGCCAAATAAATCTTGTCTTCTTCACTAATAATATTTTAAATCCTACAATATATATCAATATTCTTTACCTAATTATCCAATTTCTCTAGACTAAGCTAACCATTATAAACTGTCAAATCAAATTTAACATCTAATTTTAAATGTGGGATAGTTTTACCATCTATAAAAGAGGAGTAATTTTTAGAAGATGAAGTTAAAAGAGGATTTTTTTCTCTTTTATCTTGATCTCCATTTGCTTCTTTCCCCTTTCTATGTTCCTCATACATTTCCTCAACCATATTTTTCATGTTGAGAAAGCCACGCTAGAATTTTGCCTTAGACATGTCTGCTCCCATACTTGACTACTGTCTTGCATGTCTTGAGCCAATTTTATGATCAAAATATAAAATTTTCCCTTCACCATGTGTTGATTGAGACTTGGTTAACATACAAGACTATTACAATTTCCAGACAATGTGTTAAATGGCTTTGATCATAGGCTTTAATACCAAACTAATCCATAAATGCATGTTTTAAAAACCCTTATAGTCTACTTGGATCCAATTTAAATTAAAAAATAATATTTTAATTCCCGATTTTCAATTTTAATAAATATAAAAAAAATTAATTATAAAAACTTTTATAATTTTAATAAAGGAAATTGAAAGGATTTTTTATCACAGAGAGGAAATTAAAAATAAAATATAACACAGAAGATTTGTTTAAGGGGTTCACCAAATGGATACATCCCTAGGTTCACTCTATGAGTGTTTCAATATTATTCAAACTATTTGAAATTGATTACAAAAATCTTTCTGAGTAAATAATTATTTTCATACCAGATATCTATTTATGTAATAAAATAAACCTCTTAGAGGTTCTACTACCTCTGTATCTAGATATCTCTATCTATAATTTCCTATGTGCAAATACACTACTTCTCTCCCAAAATCCTATTACTACATCTATAAAATAACTTTTAGTTATATATTTATCAATGGGAAATAAAAAAATTCTCCAGGGTACTAACATTTTCTCCAAATTTGGATTTTTCGCATTTCAACAGAATGACATTGGCTCTTTAGGATTTCCTACTACCTGTATTTGGTTTTGCTCTAAAATTGATCAAAAAAAAAACATCCCAAAATGGAATTAAACATCATTTGAATATAGCTAAGCATTTAAAATGCCATAGAATTATTGCCAAAGTTGATCCATGCTATCATATATAGAAAATAATTAAACTTACCCACATAATCTATTGAATAATCTTTGCTAGCTATAATCCCTTTGCCATCAATGTTTTTGCATAAAACACCTGTCAAGAATATTCAATAAATTTTAAATAATAAATTACCACATATTTTCCAATTTATTGATTTAAATAATTATTCCCAAATCAATGTGTTGCAATGAATATCCAAAGCCATATTATCTTGCCATCAAGATCAAGAAAACAAGATTTACATTTCTTGATTAATTACCACAAGAATCAAGATTGCACTTCTTGGTAATTAAATATTATCATGCTAAGATAAAATGCATTTCAAGACTCTAACAGTATCATGATAATGTGTCTTTGCCTTATAAATCAAGATAATAAGTTGGAGCCAAGGAAAAAAATACTTTCATGCTATAAATCAAGGTTTCCACAAAGTTCTTGATAAGTCTTGATTATGCATGACATCAAGGTGAATCTTGGAGTTAACCAAACATACATGCTTTGAAAATTAAATTATTATGTCCTTTATTTTTAACACCACCTTTATAATCTCATATCTTTTAATGAGTTTGGCACTAAACTTTAAAAACTAAACTCAAGACTCATGCCATTTCTCCACTTAAAAATATTTTTAACAAACATTTAACATGCACTTTTAAAATTCCATGCCACTTAACTTCTTTGGAAACTCATGCCATTTTTATGACATGTGTCAACATTTAAAAATAAAAATAAACATGCCACTTTTAAATAACCATGTAAAGGTACATTTTCTTTATTTATTTTTTTCTTTAAAAGGGAATAAATATTTAATTAAAATATATTTATTAATTTTTAATAAACATATTAAGATATATAAATATTTAATTAAATATTTTAATAAAAAAATATTTATTATTAAATAATAAATATATCAAAATATATTTTATTGGTATCAATTTTTAAAAATTAATTATAAATGTTGTGGGTAGAGGTGTGGTATTATTGGTCAGATAATGTCCCACCTACACTCATAATAATAATAATAATAATAATAATAATAATAATTAAATATTGCTAATAATTGATCACAATCTTTAGTGAGAAATCCCATAGATTAAAATGTGTTATGATGATCAAAGGATGTTGGATAAGGCCTATTTTATAGTTGTATTAAAAGTGCCATGAATAAAGGTGTAGAGTGTTCCAAGGGGTCCTAAGGTAACGTTTCCTAAAGTAGGCCTAATGGAATTAGGTCTCCATGAGACCTAAATAAGTATTTGGCCTATTCGAGTTATGTCCAACCTAATGTAATGATTTATTATTACTTATAACATGTCTTAAGGACTATTGTGTGGAAAATATAAGTGGGCAAGTGTGTATGGCTGACCAAGAGGTGTATAAGCAATAGGCTTGTATAAGAATCAAGATTTTTAGGTCTAATTGGTAAGTTAGAGTCTTTGACTGAGGATCGAATGTAATACAAGATTTTTGAGTCAAAAGAGGTATTATAGAAAATCAAAATAGAGTATATAGATTATCATAAATATCTAAAAGGAGGCCTGAGTATGAAGATTAAAGTCATATGACCTAATCAGCCTTGAAGAGACCTAGTTGAATGAAAAAGCCTAGAATGAAGTTTGAGAGGGTAAGAGTGTGAAGAGATAAAGAATATGATCATCATCTATTTTGTGAGAAACATAATTTTATGAAGGTGATTAAATTCATTCGGTGTTTGAGTTGGTGTTGAGTCGTTTAGGGGGGTTGGTGCCTCCTTGCAAGTAGATTCTTGTTAAAGCCTAGTCAAGTGGGTTCTTGGCTATTTGGGGTTGGTTCTCCATGTGGAGTTAGTGTTTCACTAATTTTTTTTTTTATAATATAGGAATATAGCCAATTTTTAGAGATAAGTGGGTTTTCTTCCCCTTAAGGTTTTCCCACATATGTGATGTGTTCTTGTATTTCAGGTCTGAATGGTTACTTGTGTTTTGATTGATCTATATGTTTGTATGAATGGATCATGAATGTTAAGTGGAATTGAATTAATTTTTTAAAGACTTATTAAACTTTCCACCCCCCCCCCCACCATCTTAGTCATATTGATTCCAACAAGGTGGGATGTGAAGAATGTGAATAAGAATCACAAGGAGGAGGATAATCTTGGTAGTAAGGAGGCTCATTATAGGGTTGATAAGGGTTAATATAAGGTTGATAGGGGTTGGAATGGATCATACAGATACTGATAAGCAATTATATGACATAATTATATCCCATATATAGCCATCACTCATTGTGAGACACATGACAATTAATGTAGCTATCAATGGAAACTATTTTTACCCCTAGGATGATGACCGTGTGATGCCTTCTAACTATAAATCCACTTGTACAGTGTTTAAAGCTCTCTAAGATGACTACAAAGATGCAAGTGAGTGCCTAAATGCTTGAATCTAATCCCACTAATCATGCCAAAACTATTATCTCTCCAATATTCACACTAAGATGTTGTTTAGGCCTACCTCCAAGATTGGGGTAACATGCAAATATCCCAAGGATGTGGGTGACCTATAGTTGGGCTAGACCTCTAGATTATGGGGCTAGCTCCCCTAATGTATGTGTTTGGCTCAATTCACTAATACCTACTATTTTTGGGGTGAGAAAGGATAAAGAGTGCATAAAATAAACCTAATATAAGGATGGTGATGTATCAATATAGATTATCCACTCTTTTAAACTTATACAACACTAATAGATAATTGCATAAAGCTAAATCACTATCTCCAATGGCTTTTAGGAAAAAACATTTCATATAGAGGTTTATTTGGATGACTAGAGTATGAGGGAAATGAAGGGAAGTCTTAGCTTAAGGCACTTACATTCAAACTTACACTTTTAAACTCATCTGTTAACACCCTAACACACTACATGACCTTCATAGAACACCTATTAACATCTAGGTGAGGCATGGACTTGAAAAAGGGAAATTACACCACTTATGCATATCTAAACAAGCATATAAACACTATATACTGATCCTAAAGAAGTTAAAATAGTCTATTAACAATATAAGAGGCTCACAAAGTAGAAATTGAAGTAGAGTTTCCTCATACCTTGGTGAGGGATGCAAAACAAAGTCCTTAAGGCTTGAATATAAATAACAATCGAGAGAGAGAGAGAGAGAGAGAGAGAGAGAGAGACAGAGAGAGAGAGAGAGAGAGAGAGAGAGAGAGAGAGAGAGAGAGAGAGAGAGAGAGAGAGAGAGAGAGAGAGAGGTAAATTGGCATAGATATGTACATAAGAGTTCATAAATGACCATATTCCACTCCACCATCTATTATAAGGATTTAAAATAGTCTCTCATACCCCCCTCATACATTGATGTTCTTCAATAGGCCCTTTAGGCATTAAGGTGGAGTGTTGGAGGCTAGGTCACACTTGTTTAACTTCTTTCAAATCGTGGATATGCCCAAAAAAGTTTAATAAATTCTCCTATGGTATTTATAAAGTGTAAATGAAGTCTAATTAGGCCTCAATGAGCCATTATGTAGCCCATCATCCTCCCTTGCATGTTGACTAGGCTAGTTAACTATCCTATTTCTCCATAATGGCTATGATAATTACTCTATTATCCCCTTAATCATTAATTACATGGTGTAATTCCCTTGTATGATGTTAGAGGTAAAATCACTAAGAGGAGGGGGATAAAATAGTGAGCCTAAAAAATCCAACTTAAATTTCAATCCTTTAAATTTATTAAACAATTACCATTATCATTCATGAAGCATACACATCATTCATAGCAATGAGTAAGAGAAAAAATCCAAGATCAATCACATAACACATGACATATGCGAGAAACACTCTTGGGGGAGAAAACCCATTTGAACTTGTAACTAGACTACTATCTTATAAAAATAAGAACCAATTTAGACTAGCTGGAACTAAACAAGGAACTACTATTCCTATTTAGTGAGGCTATAATCCCACAAGGTGTTACCACAGCTATCTAGCTGAGCTAAGACAAAAAATAAACCTTTATCAAGTTTCACCTTGAAAGGAGGATGAAAACCCCTTAGATTTTGATTTGAAATAACAACACCTATGAACACATCCACCTTTGAACTAATGTCTTCAACACCCGATGATGGACCTATGATTATCACTCTTCACCTTTTCTCATACTCAAACAAAAATAACACTATTATACCAATAAAATTATGACATAAAAGTCATAAAAATAGTTGTCAATCTATTGTTATCTTTAATTGATCCACATTATACCCACCCTTTCCTTTCATTCACAACACTTTACTCTCAAATGCAAATCCCACACATAAGTCTCTTACTAAGTCTAAAAACCAACACATTTGGTTTTACCATTTTTAGATATATCATGATTATCAACATATTGTTCAGACATTAGGCCTAAATAAAACATTAAGGCATATATCATACAAATACACAACTCAATATAATCTTCAGTATTTGGCCATAGCACTTATGGTTCACCCTTAAGCAGCTACACCTTTCAATTAGGCCTTTGTAACTCTTATAGGTCTCATGGAGACCTATTCACCCATTTATCACTTCATCAAAAAAAAAACATATAAACACTTCCGAATGCATTCAACCATTCCATAGGATCTATATCCCCCTTAATTTCCAACCAAAAACATAGCACCCTTTTGCTTAAGCATAATTTTCTCAAACAACATTTTGTGCACATAGTCACCATGATCAAATACACAATAAAATTCTAAACCTTTATTCCTACATAATATGATAGCTCAAACTTTCATAATGCACACTAATCATAATCATGGAGTCTAAAATACTCTCCAATATCCAATTCATTAAGAGATATCAAAAAAATATCAAAACAAGCTCGAATAATCGTCATGGGTTACTTGTAGAGTACACAAAAACACATACTTAACTTTGAAAATTCATAACTATGATTATACACACTTTAATATCTTAAAATATATATTCTCATATTCACCTTGGATTCCTCTACAAGTTTGTTTTTTATACCATGAGTAATTATAATTGTCTTAAAAGTTATAGCTAAAATATAGAGTATTAATTTTTCCTTCATTAAATTCAAATATTTGAGTCATAGTTAAACCTCAAACAATATTCTCTCATCTCATGCTCTCACATCTTCATAATTATTATGCACTATCGATCTTCTTTAACTTTTAATGCATAGTGCATCAATACTAAAATGTTAAACCTATACCAGGTGACCTCATCTCATGCAATCTAGTAACTTTGACTCAACATGCATTATTGATATTTTATACATATCTCAATATTTAATAATGTTTAATATCCTTCAATTTGAACTCTTTAATTTAATGTGCACCATTGATCTCAATTAGTATGAATAGCTACTCACCATTGACCCTTGGAAGAAGCTCTATCTTTATCTCTACTCAGCATTAAACCTCAAACACTTGGCGCCATCTCACTGCTTCCTAAATTTTTGGATCAACATGCTCCATCGATGTTTATTTAACTTTAAATTGTGAAAAAATGACTATGGGGACCTTTTCAATCTATCTATAAGGTCAACTTTGTACTTCCATATATTTTGTTTTGCCCAAGCGCATGTTCTTAAACTTAGACCATGTGATCTCCTCACATAGGAAAATCTAACCATATTTTAATCTACTCTTAGAACCCTTAGACATATGAGATATAATTATGTTAAAATTCCTCCTAATATTTATTTTTCATAGAGCTAATAATGTCAAAAATTTCCTAGAAAGCTAAATTTGCACATGCATATCTTTTGCCACACTTTGGTGCATGATCTAAAATTTCACAAAATTTAATAAACCCATATGATCAAATTCTCTTAAAATGTCTACATGTGTGAGATATTCCATCACCAAACTACTTACTCAGCTCTTTCCTGCCATGCAAATTTGGCTATGGGAAAACACTATCAAACTATTTGGTAGCCCAACTTTGCACATGCATATCTTTTGACGTGCTTTAGGACATGATCTCAAATTTAGTACATAAAAACTAGGCATAATAATTAAAAAACCCATGTGACCATTTCCTCTTTAAACCTCCATGCATGAAAATTATTACATCATCAACATGTTTACTTATCACTATTTGAACATAGAAAATACTATCAAAATGCATGAGAGCCCAACTTTGTACCCACATATCTTTGATTATACTTAGGTGCATGACCTAAGATTTAGCACAAATAAAATAGTGATTAATATGGTCATAAACATATGACCAAATCCCCTTGGCTCATCCATATGTGGCAATGGTGATATCATCAAATTATATACTCAGATATTCTACCACTAGATCCAAAATGTCTAGATGAAAACAATGATTAACCAGATGAACTCCATTCATGCACACAATTACTCAAAACATAGAAATCATCTTAAGGACCCATTTCACATCCTCAATTAATAATACTCATATTTTACCATACTTAACCATGTAAACTCTAAAGATCAACCAAGCCTTATTTAAGTATACTAAGACAAACACATTACACACATTGTCATTCTCACTCAGACTATCAAGGAACTTCATCCACTCACTTGGAAACCTTCATGAAATCACCTTGAAATCATATAAAAATCTCAAAAAATATCCTCCTTTTTCATTGATGTCAACATACATCATATAACAAAATACAACTCACCTTTCTTCTCTCTCTTCAAGCACTCCTAAAATAGGAACTTTCTCCCCATTTGACACAATGACATAGTGGGTACCAACTGATCATAAGGACCTAAAAAACTACCAATGGGAAAATACCATCTTATAGAGATGATAAAAACTCCCCCTTACCTTTATCGTACCTCTTATTACCTTGATAATTTCCTCTTGCTCCATGACAACACTCTCTTCAATCATGTACTATAACCAATGAAGAAAAAACACATAAAAATATTGAAATCTTATGAAACACACCAAAAAACATTGAAGAGGGACTCCCCCTAATATTTATGATCCATTTCATCTCTTCAACACCTTAAAATCTCCACAAACCATGAATAACCACCACATAGCTTATTAGCCTTCTCTCTTAGGACACTTCCATGTCCACCAACTTTATATTTACACTAAAGCTTCTTTACAAACCTCTAGAGAAAACTCATGAACTTTTTGCTCCCCCTTAACCAAAAACCTTCTATTAATTCACAAAGAAAGAAATGACACCCAAGATTTATCTTAGATACTCAAATATAACTCTTGATAATGGTTTGGTTGTAATATATTCAAGCTGTTGTTTTATAGGCATATGCTCCAACTTAACACATTGATTAATCACTTTTTCTCTCAAGAAATTATATATAATAGGAATTTGTTTAGTTTTTTACTACATTATCACAATAAATAGGACAAGGTCCATTTTTCTTACCTTATAATCCTCCAAAGTTTGTTTCATCCACACGACTTAAGTGTAACAAGAGGCTATTGTTATATACTCAGCTTATGTAGTTGATAGAGACACTAAGGCTTACTTCATACTTAGACAAGACACCAAGAATTCTCTCATGAAGAAAAATCAACCACTATTACTCTTCCTATGATCCACACATCATACCCAATCAACATCAAAATATGATTTTAAAGAGAATTCTTTACTCCTGGGATACCATAAACCATACTCTATGGTGCCTTTGAGATATCCTAAGATCCTTTTGACTAATTTTAAGTGAGATTTTATAGGGATATCTTGAAACCTTCCTACAAGACCTAATGTTTGCATGTTGTTAGGATTATAATTAGTAGAGTAAGAAATACTTCAAATCATGTATCTATAAAAAGTTTGATCAACTTTTGGTGAGTCATCCAGTTTACTCAACTTTCATCATGTGATCATTGGAGTACCCATTGGCTTATAATCCATCATGTCAAAATTCTTTAGCATATCCTTAATGTATTTAGATTGTGAAATGAATATCCATACATCAATTTGATTAATCTGTAATCCTAAGAATAAAGATTCTACTCCTAACATTGACATTTCACACTCAGACTTCATAGAATATATAAATTCTCTACTCATTTTATCATTTTTAGATCCAAAACTTATGTCATCATCATATACAAAAAATATCAATTCATGATGTCCTTCTATCTTTATAAATTACTATCAACTACTCCCCTTTTAAAACCTTGAGTCAGAAGATACTTATCTAGCATGTCATACTAAGCTCTAGGAGATTTTTGAAGACCATACAAAGCATTCTTCAATTTACACACATAATCTTGATTACTTGACATGAAATATCCTTCAGGTAAGTCAATGTAGAATTTGTTTTCTAAGTTTCCATTCAAAAATGTAGATTTCACATCCATATGTTATACGTCAAAACCTTTGAAATAAACATATGCCAAAAAGAGTCTAATTTCTTCCATCCTTACCACAAGAGAAAAAGTCTCATCAAAATCTATTCTTTAAACTTGATCATATCCTTTACACACCAATCTAGCCTTGTTCTTTGTGACTTCTCCTTTCTCATTCATCTTGTTTTTGAAAATCCACTTGGTACCTATCACATTTTTATATTTTAGCCCATGAACAAAGTCCTATGTTTTACTCTTTTCTATTTGATCAATTTATTCATCCATTACATCATTCCAAATTTCATCTTTGTTCGATTCCATAAATGTTTTGGGTTTAGTCATGCATAACAGAGCTGAGTCTTGTTGATTTTGATTGATCAACATTTTCCTTTTATTCTAAAACATTGCATTAACATTTCTAATAACTTTAGATATTGGATGATCTTTCTAAATTCTTCTAGATGGAACTCTAGAGTCTTGTCTTTCTTCCTCCTCTTCATCTTCATCATCTATTTGAATGGATAATTCACCATTTTTTGTAACATAATTTTGGATTGAATCACTTACCTACAATTTTGGCTTCGGGACTCTACTTGCCTCACTATCCTTATATTTGAAATTTTAACAATCTTGTGAAGTCTCTTGTTAAAGCACCTATAGGTAGTACTAATAGAATAATAACCTAAGCAGATACCTTAATCAAATATTGAATCAAATTTTCCAAGATTACCTTCATCTCTTTTGATGAATCACCTACTCCCAAACACTCTAAAATGTTTGGCATTAACTTCTCTATTCTTCCATAAATAATGAGTCTTATTACCATTTACTCTAATTTGACACCTATTTAAGATGTAAGATAATATATTAGTTTCCTCTTCCCAAAATCCATCTAATAATTTTGCATCTTCAATCATGGTTCTACGCATCTCAACAATATTCTTATTTTTCTTTTCAACCACACCATTCTATTGTGGTGTTCTAGTAGGATAATATTGTCTTCTTATACCATGTTATTCACAAAAATCATCAAACTTATGAGACCAAAACTCACCCCCTCTGTCTAATCTCACATACTTAATCTTTTAACCTTTATCATTTTCCACAAGATCTTTGAATGCCATAAATTTTGTAAAACATTTTTATTTTTCTTTAAGAAGGAATATCCAAGACATCCTAGTAAAATTATCAATGAGAAGCATGAAGTAGATATTACCTTGAATACTTTGTATTCTCATAGGTCCACATAGATCAGTGTGGATCAACTATACAGGCTTTGTAGTGGAGAATTCATTGGTTTTATATCTTCTTTTGGTTTGCTTCCCATGAAGACATGTCTTGCAAAGAGAATGAGTAATCTTAGAAATCTTAGGCATATCCTTACCAACCCCTTTGAACTAATTTTTACCATATTATAAAAATTTATATGTCCAAGCCTTCTATGGCAAATATAATTATCTTCCAATTAACTTATGAAACACTCTTCCTTCTTGGATTCATGGAATACATACATTTTATTATCTATTTTATGAACATTTGAAAAAAACTTCCATATTTTGCCTTTCTTACTTCAAATACATCATCATGAAAATTTACAGAATTTCCTTGCTTACAAATTTAGCTCACACTTAAAATATTATGTTTTGAACCTTATACATATAATACTTTCTCAATCCTAGTGTTACCATTATCCAAACTCAAGGACCTTTGCCAACTATGGTAGCTAATTTATTGTCACCAAATCTAACTGTACCTGGGTTGGGTTTTTTGAGAGGGATAAACTTGATCTTCTCTCTTGTCATATGATTTGAGCATCCACTATCTATGAACCATCTCTTATTCTCATCTTCTTGAGTATTAAAAGTTGTTTAAATAAACAATAACTCTTTATTTAGTGATTTTCTTAGATTTTTCTTATTTTCTTCTTTTGACTTAGTCTCCTTAAACCATTTGATAGTGTCAATGAATTGTATATCCTTTCTCAAAACAACTCTATTGTAGTTCTTGGCTATGTGACCTTGTTTTTTAAAATTGTAACATATGAGATCCTTTTTGATCTCTAGTGAGAGATCACAATCCTTATATCTATGACCAAATTGATTGTAGGAGAAGCAATACCCATTGAAGACATTGTTCATGTTTGACCCTCTTTTCTCTTAACCATTATTGATCTATGGGTTTTCAATCTTGATCCTTTTGTTGGAGATGAAATCCTTTCTATCCTTAGATAAAATCACATTTGATTAAGTCATGACTTTATTTTCACATTTTTCCATCCTTTGATTGAGAGCTTTATTCACCATGACCTAAAAATTCTTGAATGTTGCCTCTAGATCTTGCACTTGCATCTTCACACCATCCATGCTTGCATTGATTTATAAAAATCCACATACTAGTTTTCTTTGAAGATAATTCATGGTCTCTTTATCATTAATTATACCTTTGATCACATTCAAGTGGTTAAACTTACAATACGGACCTACTCTAATACCAATTTTTAGAGGTGTAATCATTGAGAAGGGGGTGTGAATCAGTGAGCCTAGAAAATCTAGATTCAATTTAAATCCTTTTAAGTTCTTAAATAATTCCCATAAACATTCATGAAGCATACACATCATCCATAGTAATGAGCAAAAAATATAATTCAAGATCAATCACATAACACACGACATATGTGGGAAACCCTCTTGGGGGAGAAAACCCAATGGAACCTACAATTGGACTATTATCCTATAATACCAAGAACTAATTTATACCAGCTATAATTGATCAAGGAACTACCATCCCTATTAAGTGAGACTATAATCCCATAAGGTGTTACCATACCTATCTAGCTAAGCTACAACAATGTCTAGACCTTTATCAATTTTCACCTTGAAAGGAGGCTAAAAACCCATTAGATGTTGAGATGTCACAAAAACACCTATGAACACATCTACCTTTGAATTGATGTCTTCAACACCTGATGATGGACCTCTGATTATCACTCTTCACCTTTGCTCATACTCAAATAATAAGAGCACTATTATGCTAATAGAATTATGAACTATAGGTCATACAAATAGTTATCAATCTATTATACTCTTCAACTCATACAAAAATCATCCAACCTTTCCTTCAATTCACATTATTCTACTATAAAATTCAAATCCCACACATAAGTCTCTTACTAAGTTTAGAAACCAACACATTTGGTTTCACCATTTATAGATTTATCATTATTATCAACATCTTGTTTATCCATTAGGCATGTCTTAACCCATAAGGCATATATCATACAAATATATATCTAAATATAATCTTCATAAGTCATCCATGGCATCTATGGGTTACCCTTAAGTAGCTACACCTTTCAATTAGGCCTTTGTAGCTTTTATAGCTCTCATGGAGACCTATTCACCCATTTAGCACTTCATCAAACAAAATAAAATAGAAACACTTCTAAATTAATTAACGCATTCCATATGATCTATAGGTCCCCCTTAAGTGCCAACAACCAACATAACACCCTTCTACTTAAGCATAATTTTCTCAAACAACATTCTTTACACATAGTCACAATGAAGTAATACACAATCAGCTTCTAAAACTTTGTTTGTATTTCATATGATTGTTCAAACCTTCATAATGGTCAAAAATCATCCTCATGTAGTATACAACACTAATAAATATCCAATTCATCAAGAGATATATAAAAAATATCAAAAAAAAATTGAATAATCTTCTTGAGTTACTTGTAGAATACACATGAACACACATTCATATTTAAACCTTGATTAATATGATTTTTAACACATTAAAATCTTCAAATATATATTCATAGATTCACCCTAGAGTCTTTTACAAGTTTTATTTTTACACCATGAGAAAATTCTACATGTATCAAAAGTTATAGGCAAAACATAGAGAACTAGTTTTTCCTTCATTAAATTTAAATATTTGAATAAGATGTTTTGAATTTAAAGATGTTTTGCCTATAACTTTGCACCTTCATATCTTTTTATTTGATCAAGCGTATGTTCTCAAACTTGGACCATATGATCTCCTCAAATAGGAGAGTCTAACCATGTGTCAATATGCTCCTAGAACCCTCACACATTTGATATATAATTAAATCAAAATGTATCCTCATATTTATCTATCATAGAGCCAACTTTATAGATGTATATCTTTTGATGTATTTTAGTGCATGATTTAAAATTTAGTGAAAATTAACCAGGCATAAAATTAAACAAACCCATATTATCAACTTCTCCTTAAATTTCCACACATTCAAGATATACCATCACCAAATTTCTTACTTGGCTCTTTCTTGCCTCATGCAAATTTGGCTAAGTATGGGAAAACACTGTCAACCTCCCTAAGAGCCCAACTTTGCACATGCATATATTTTGATGTACTTTGATGCATGATTTAAAATTTATCACATAAAAACTAGGATTAATAATAAACAAACCCTTTTGATCATTTCCTCATAAAACATCCATGTGTGCAAATACTGACATTATCAACATGCTTACTTGGTTCTATTTGAACATGGAAATTACTATCAAAATAGTTGAGAGCCCAAATTTGCACCCACATAAATTTGAATGTGATTAGGTTAATTACCTAAGATTTATTGCATAGAAACTAAGGAATAATATTATCGCAACCATATGACTAACTCCCCTAACTCATCCACACATGGTAATGGTGATGTCATCAAACTACCTACTCAGATTTTCTACCATTAGACCTAAAATGTCTAGATGAAAAAAAATATCAACTATATGAAATACACTCAATAAAATAAGCACTCAAAGCATATAAAACATCTAGCGACACCTTTCACATCCTAAAATAATCATAATCATCCTTAAACATCCTTAACCAGGAAAACTTTGAAGATCAACCAATTCTTATTTAAGCATACTAGGACAAGCACATTGTACACTTTGTCATTGTCAATAGAAATATCAAGGAACTTCATATAATCACTTGTACACCTTCATGACATCATATACAACTATCCAATAGATGACCCATTTTATCAATCCTCTATTCTAAATTACACTTCTTCTTGCTAACCAAGTGGATCAACTAGGTAATTTAGGCCTAGTAGATTACCCTTCTCTTGATGGATGATAAGAGACATAAATAAAAACCTTAAAGAAAGTGAATAGGCGTGTTTCAAGTATAAAAACATGTTTATACCATGATATTTTCTCTCTCAATGATATGATTCTATAATTTTATTCCATTTAGGTTATTAGGCCACCTTCTCTAGCTTCTGTAGACTAGTTATTTGGTAAAGACTTATAGAGGAACTTTTAATATGAAATGTGAGTATTTGGTGGCTTGAGAAGTTGAAATAAGTCTCATACCAATCCTTATAATTATTGGAAACCTTGTAAACAAACTTTTACCCTATTCTCTAATCAAAAAGTTTAAAAAAAAAATTCTAACAAAGTTGATACATTATCCATAAAGACTAGTGCCATAGTTAAGGTACCCTCTAGGTGGACTAGATAATCCAAGTGTTCACCAGGTCAATTTAGGGTGTTTTATTACAAAATCTAAAGTTTTACCAAGTCATGCCAATCTTAGGGTTTAAGTAGGGTTTTGGAGGTATACCACCTTAATGATGGTTCATACATTATGAACCTCCAAACCAAAAATTATTATCATGAATTTATAGCCAACTAACCCCTTAATATTTCCTAAATAGCTTAGGGTTCCATGCAAAGTGTGTGTGGAGATATGATCAAAATATGGTGTGTCTCAGGTTCTCTATTAGGTAGTCTATGTAGGTTACCTTATTAAGATTTGTTAATAAAGATGGACCCCTTAACCTTATTCATTCATTTATGAATTTTGATCCACATGGGTGCTCAAATTTCCCTAATACTCTTGGATTTAGGTCCTTTTTTGGTGAGAGATATGAGTGTCAAAATTGGTAGCTCGAGGTGACTACTTAGGATTGTGTAACTCAAGGAGGGTCTTTAGACCAATTTGATCCTTTTTTTGCATTTCCTTAACTCAAACTCTTATTTTAGGGTCTATAATGTCTTCCCACACCTGTTAATGATTTCAACTCTAATTAGGAGGGTCTAAGTATTCTTCAATGTGGTAATGGGATTGAAGGCTTTAAGAATGGATTTTATGCCTAACATGGTTAAATTGAGTCTCATGACTCTGAGGTACTTGTAGGTGAGTTAATGGCCTAAAAAACATTATTTCACTATTCTCTACCTTTTCCCAACCCTCTCATTTGTCTCTAACTACTCTGACTATCATATTTGTCTCCATCTCTCATGATCTACCTTAAATGCCACTATTTATTATTATCTTGAGTGTTTTGGACCTAAATACCCTCTTCCACCTTCTAGTAGTAGTGATGTATTATATGAAAAACATGAAAAATACCCTAAAGTCCTAACTAAATACTTAGGTTCATATATTTTATCAACTCTATCCTTTGCACTCCCCTTTGAATGGGTGTAAGGTTTATGAATGGCTAAGCTTGCATAGCCCTAATGACTTACCTGAGTGTTTTTTGTGTTTCATTTGAGGATATTATCATTTATAATTTTTTTTATTCCTTATAATTATATCCTTAGGTTATTTCAACTTTCATAAAACATCTAACTTGCATGAGCCTCCAATTCTTACACGGAGGCATGTTTGGGCATATTTAGGCCTAATAAATGCATGTGGGACATTAAAATCATTCCATGTCAAATGAATTAATAATATTAATGATAAATACTTATATCATAAAAATTTAAGTGAGAGACCAATTTCCATCTCTTTACCTCATCTCTCTAACGTGTTTTATAATTTCACTATTTTATTAGCAAGGCTCTACCTATATGTGAAAATCGTATGTCTTGATTAAGCAAGTATGATTAGTATTTTATTAATCATATTGAGGTTTTTATCCTATTTAATTTTTTTAATAACCTCTTCACTTCTTATTACATACCTTCAAATTTAAAACAATAACTAAAACATATAGGTGCTACCAACTCTTGTTCAATCCTGTACATGTGACTTCTTAGGCCTAATAGGCCTAATTTGGCCATCCTTATTATCTTAGATGAAATAAAACATATTATTTATATCAATGAATTAAATAAACAATTTAAGAGTTATTTATTATAATCTTAGTATTTAATTTTAGTATAGGATTCAACCATTTTAGGTCTTTTCCTCCTAACCCTATATGTAGGATGTGTTTGGTTAGTTGGATACAAGGATATACTCCCTCCTTCCTTATTAGTTTATAATACTCTTAATTAACCATAATTTATTCATATAATACTTAATATTCTATTATTATTACTCAAGGAGGTCTCTAAACATCCTCAATATCCCACCTAAACATTTAATACCCTATCAAGGTCTCTTGAACACATGTTCTTAAACTGGCTATATATACTACATTTAAGTCTACCTGACTACATTTTTTAGAGTGTATCAAAATATTTATGTTTTAATCTCCCATCAATGTATTCATGCTCCCTCCAAACCATCTCATATCCACCTTTACAATAACTAGCATTGCCTAGGAGGCAGACCTCAGATTTTCTCATTAAGTCAGTCTAGGTTGAGTTCTTATCTTAGGGTGATCTAAGGGTTTCCACATTATTTAAACCTGTTATCTCCATATCCATAATTTTTAGACCCATTTTATCCTCTTTTAATTCTCTCACTGATTTATATCCCATTCCAATAGTGACTACCTATTTGTTTAGTTGGCTTTGGAAGTTTTATAATGACTGAGGGTTTGACATTGAAAAATAGGTTTTGGGTGAGGATGGTATTTAAGGATATATGTATTAATGGGACTAATTTATATACCAAATAATTAATTATCAACACATGCATCCTAAAATAACTTAGTGGTTGTCTACACCCACCTAGTTTCTACTTTATAAATGAGATAACAATACACACATCACAATAATACTAGAAATAGGACCTTGAAGAAGTTACTTGAACATATGATGGTGACTAAAATTTTATTAGGATATGAATTACTATTATATGGATTTAATTTACCCATCACCAAACCTTAAACATCATTAGACATCTCCATTTTATGCACTAGAAGCTTTGGAGTATGAAGAAACTTATTTGTAATTTGGAAAATTAGAAACATGAATATTTTACTTTCTCCCACACCATAACACATGTTAAATATGGGTGGATAGTGATGGAGATATACCTTTAGGTCTCCTAGAATCACCATCAATCATTGATTTTCAAAAACACTTCAAGGATGAACCAAAACAATTGCACTTCTTACCCCTTACATAGATGAATAAGACCATTTGAGTTCCTAGATTATTAATGTTTTTCATAAAGCATATTCCATGAATGAGAACGTCAAGATACCCCTTCCTCTACCCAAAGTCTTAGATTCACATTTTATCTCTCTTGTATAGAATGACCAAAAACTTGGAAACTTGTTTGGACTGCTAAGGATCTTGATGGAAGGAGAGGGTAAGTTTTGGCCCTATTTTTCATATTATAATCATGGAACTCCTCTAATACACATTCTAATATCTATGATGAAATTTTTTGACTTATACTATATATAACTAGTCATACAAGTCTTTATAACCTACAAAAAAAATCTTAAAACACTCTTTTTTTGCATTTATTCAAGTTCCTAACCTTGGGATGCTATTGAAGGGTAGAGGGAGGGAAAACATAAGTCAAATGACATTGTAAAACTAGTGTTATGGTTAGGTGGAGTTAAAGGGTTATAATTTTCCATGTGTGGGACCCATTTAGTGAGTAGGGAGTGAATTTGAGTTTCAAAATGGGCCTTTATAGACAAGAAACCACCTAGTCATAACTATATGATGAGAATGAGACCTTTTTAAGACCTTTATAACAATGAGACACTTAATACATTACCCTATACAAAGTATTTATAATTTAATATGAATAGTATGAGGTGTTTGAGGATTATTTAACAACTTGAAAGGGATAACCAAGGTTTGATACATACTTGGACCAATAGACAATGTAAAATGACCTTGAACACATTACTAGGCTTCACCTTAGGCCCAGTCATAGTTTATACACTTTTCACATTTCTTAGAAATTTATCTCTCACAAGGAATGGATTGAAATAGGCCTATAACCATGAAAATTAGTAACATTAAACCCTATAATCTACATTAACTTTTGTTAAAGATCCTTAATCTTGTCAAATATGAAAAAACCCCTCTCTCAACCTTATAAGACATCTTGAAACTCTTTACCTCACTCAAGGACCACATGACCACTTTGTACATCACCTAAGGACTCAGGGTAACCATGACATATGATGATTTTTATAAGCAAGTTATAACACAAATATAACACTCTTAACAAGACTAAAATACTTTCAAGAGACATCATAAGACCATGACAAGTTTTAGACATCATGGACAAACCTAGTGGGGTTCTCATGAAAATTATTTACTGTAGGGGTTGACATTTGGCCTAGGAGGCCAAAATGTTAATAATATTCCCAAAAATATGTATTTGAATCATATAAATATGAATCTAGTGACTTTTAAATTAGTGAAAGTGTGTAATAAATATTTCTATGACATGCCATTAGTAATTTGGATAATGTAAAAATTGGTGTACATGTGGAGAACATGTTTTCATAACATGCCCCAACTATAATGTAGATATTTTGAGTATTGGATAAGTTTGGAGGTCATGAATTTTTTACATTCCCCCATTTAAATCTAAAATTATGAAAATATGGAAGTCATGCCTCTATGACATTCGCCTACTAATATGTCCCACCTTTTGAGGTGAGGGAAAGTAGAATCTAGTAGTTACTATTGACTATTTTAGTCACTTTGGTCTATTAACACTTGATTTCATGAGATGGATAATTTTATGCAAAAACCAACTATTTATAGACTTTTAAACACCTAAATGATTACTATGCTAACCTAAAGATAGATATGTTGAATCTGTTAAGTTTCCTTGAACATTTTTTGCTTGAATGGGTGAGGTTTACCAATAATTATCTAAGGTTAGTGGTTTGAATTAGTCGTATATGATACCTATTGGAGTATATTTCAACATGAATGTGTTTTAAAATTATAATGTGTGGCCTATTAATCTTTTTGAATCTCATTTTCATGTCTAAAATCACTCAAACTACCTTTTAATGTAAAACCTTGGTAAAAGTCCTAGCAAACATTTTTAAGTCTCAAGGTCACATTGGCCTTATGAATACCTATTTAATGATTAGAAACATGAAGATGTTATTAAAAGTTAAAATGCATCAAAACAGTATTAAGGTCAGTCATTAGTGTCATGTTAGCCTTGTAGAGGCCTATTCCATTTCTTTTCAAAGTGAAATAAGGCAAAATATCTTAAAAGTACTTATGAGTTCATAACATGGTTAAATGGTCTAATATTTAGTGTTGGTATTAAGGTAATACATAAGGTCATAAATAGATTAAAAGGTTCTATTTTAAGTCATTAGGTCATAAAAAGAGTGGAAGCATTCTCTGAGTTTTCATAAAGCCACTTTGAGATTTAAAACTTCTTCACAAACCCTCAAGTCTGTACACATTGACAAGTGCATTTGAATAAGTGTTTCCCTTTTATTTATTCCTCCTTGAGGACTATTTAAAACATTATAATGTATGACCAATAAGTTACCTATATTTAAACCCTTATCCAAGGAGTTTTCATTGTTCTAAAAGTATTTATGCATATCTATAAGCTTCATGCAATGTTTACACATGGTTAAAGGCATATTTTTTAGGTTTCAAGCATAAATAGGATGTGAGATATAATATTTGAGCTTAAAACTATGAGGTTATAGTCTTATAAAAAAAATTAAGTCTTATAATGTAGAAAAAACTCTTCATGAGAAGAACAACAACTTTTCAAGAAAGATCACCAGTCTGTAGCCTTAGAAAACAAGCTATGAACACAATTTGTAGGTTAATGATGCATTATAGGGCATTCTAGAGGATTTAAAGACATAAAAATATTTTTAATAAGGTAATAGGATCATCCATGGTTAAGTTGAAGAAGCAATAATATATTCAAATAATTATTCTACAAGGTTTTAAACAAGAACAATCAAGTTCCATCTTCACTCTACTAGTGTATGGGTCATTTCAAGGATTAGATAATGTTGAGAGGGTTAAAACTTCCATAAATGATGTTTATATAAATTGAGGAGGTACCAATCATATATCTTTAATAAGTAGATGATAGATAAGCTAAAACCTCTCTAAAACCCCAAGACCATGTTTTTCCTTTTTAGATAGGTTTTAACCCTAAAAAACATCTAAATGATCTTATGAACCATAGATAAGATATTAAAGATGGTGGAGATGAAGTTTCAATATCTGAAATCATGATTTCAATAAGGATTGAAGGATACAAAGTAGTTTACAAGGCCCTAGAGTTCTTAAAACTCATCCATAGGTCTGTTAATGGAGTAAGAATGTTTCAAGCATGATGGAAAGCATCCATGATGATCTAGTTCATCATGAGACATGTTTAAGGTTTATACAATGCTTCAAAGGTTTAATGATAAGTTTTATGAAGGGTTTTAATCATGTTTACAAGAAGTGAAATCAACCTACAAGACATTTTAAATAGTAATTGTTTGGTTATAAGGTTAATCTATTGTTTTGGGATTTTAAAACATGATTGTGATGCTTTTATAGATCAAGTTTGAAGATATTTATAGTTATTTCAGTCTCTAAAATGGATTTATTGTTTTATTGAGATGAAAACCTATCCTCAAATATTATCATTGGGCTTGCAGGTCAAGGTTTGATTTTCTCAATCATGTTTAAGGGTGGAACAAGCCAGTAAGGTATTAGAGAGACTTCATAGATATAAAGAGCCCTAAAAGCTATCTTAGCACTATGATGAAGTTTTAAAACATATCCAAGATCCTTTAATCTTACAACTAAAGTCTTGGTATTTAATATTAGAAATGTATCTTACAAGCTCCTATAGATGGTTTTTAGAAATGTGAGGTGTCCTAAGTCTTACCAAGATTTACAATTGTAATACAGCCTTTAATATGGATCTAAAGCCTCAAGAATTTATTATGAACCTATATTAATAATAAATGAAGATTTTTGGGCATATTTTTTAAATGTTTCCAATAGGTCTATAAAATTCTTGGAAATATTCATTATAATCTAGGTTATCCAAAACAAGTTGCAGGCCTATATATTATTTGTGGAATCTAGATCATGTTTTAAAGAAGTTAATGAAACATTTCTAAGGGTTTTCCCTCAAATAATATATTTAAATACTATACACCTCCTTTGGGACCTATAGGCCTATAAGCAAGAAGCATAGGGTCCTAAGATCACCAAGACACCTTTTAAGAGTCTTAAGGTTTTTAAAGAGTCTACAAGACTTTAGATAAAGATTTCATGGTCTCTAAGAAACATACACAAACATAGGACTAAAATTAAGGGTTTTAGTGTTGATAATCTCAAACATACCTATTTAAAAAACCTCTATAGGATTGAAAATATCCTTTATGAGTGTCAATAACCTTCAAAACTATCATGACATTGTGATAAGTATGCCAAACCTATCTAAGACTGCTATAGGCCCCAAAACACATTAAGTGAATTTTAACAAAGGATAAAATATTCATCAAGATTAGGGAATAATTAAAGAGGTTCTTGAGATCAAAAACCACATAACCAAAACATATTTAAAATTTTCAAAATTCCTCAAGATCAATCTACAAAATTGTAAGAACTCTTAAGGGCTATGTAAAGTGAGAAACATATCTCAAATTTTCTTATGAGTCTTGAAGAACACACACACATATTCATGAGTATTTTAAACAGGGTTTCTTGCATTATTTCAAGAGTGAAACTTGTCCATGGGTCTACAAAACCAAGTGATTGAAGACATGAGGAAGTTGTAGGATATAATTAGAGTAGTTTTCAAGACATTTATGAGAATTCCAAGGTAAGAAAACTCTCTAACAAGTTACATGGTCATCAAATAATATTTCAAGAATGGTAAAGATCTCCAATCAGCATACAAAGTTGTTTGATAGGTAAAAAATGATGGATTTTGAGATTCTAAATATCTCCTCAAATAATCCATAGTTTTGTAGGCATTCTATATGGTGAAATGCCCTTAAAACATGTTTTAGTAGCCTATAACATGCTCTCAAGGCCTCTTGGTATGTTTTCAACCATGCTTCTCATATTAAATGAAGAAATAAAGAGGTTTACATTAATTTTTAAACATGTTTCCAAACACCTCTAGGACCTCACCAATAGACCTATAATAGCTTTCAAGGTTCTTCGATAATGGAGCATGGTTCTTAAAAGCATGAAACACAAGTTTGTAGTGCCTTCCAAGCATGAAATAATTCTACAAGTCTATCAAAAGAATTTTAAGCATGTTTTCATTCCCTAAGGATAGATAAAATAAAGTTTATAAATGTAAATAGATCCTAAAGACCATTAAAAAGGTTATAGGCCTTCAAAGAGGAGAAGTGTGGTCTGTGGGCTTTGAGTTCTAACTAAAGAACAATGTTTTCCATGAAAATTGCAAGTCTAAGTAGGACCTTCATGGTGTTGAAGAGGGAAGAGAGAGTATTGAATTAAATAGAGCCTATGACAATTCTAAAAAACATGTAAGTGATCAAGGATTCTCAAGATCAATCAACAAGTTGTAGTTAGAGCTAGTAAAATTACAAGGTTGTAGGCATAGTTTTAGATGATTACCAATAGGTTGTAGGATCCAAACATTTACTTATGGGACTGAAAAAATGGGGAGAAAGGTATTAAATCTTATCAAGGTATCTATATCCAAGGATTGAAGTCTCCAAGCTGCTATGAAATTTTCAAGAATCAAGTCGAGGTTCTGTGAACCTCAAACATTGTCAAGATGCCTATAGACTTACTAATGCAAAGTTAAAGTTTCTATCATAGTGATATAGGTTTTTAATACTTCCTAAAAGCTTTAAACATATTTAAAAATATCCTTTAATACCACCAATATGTTTTTAAGGTGGATTAATGATGGTTTTAGGTCTATACGACCAAGAAATTAAATGCTTAAAGAGTGAATGTAGGGTTGATGATGTGTGTGAAGGAAGAATTGGTAAAGTTACAAGGTTTCACACTTATAAAATGATGTTTTTGAACAAACTCATACACCTATAGTCTTTTTACCAAGGTTATAATTATTCTAATCATGGTCAAAGAGGTCATAATCTTACAAAGTGTTTCCAAAGCCTTCTAAGATTATCTAAGGATTTAGAAACAAGAAAACATATCTACTAATTTTAAGAAGGTTTCAAGATCCCTATGACCACTAATATTAAGGCTTCAAGTTACATGACAAGATGATAATTTTGAATAAGTTTCAAGGTTTCTTGGTAAGTTTGGAAGACTACATAAATAATAAATATTGAATACAAGGATGCTAGAGCCTAAAATCAACTTATAGTTCTGTAAATAGGTCCTTTAGACCTCCATGATGATGAAAGATTAGAAAGCAAGAGCTCTCAAGAAACCTAAATATTTTGAAGACTCTTAACTTACTGCGAGGCTTGAGAATTGAAGAGATGTAGGTTTTGTGACCTCAAAACCTAACTTATATTATAGACACTACAAATTTAAACTTTTATCTTAGTATTAATATATGTATCTTACCACCTCCCCATATTTTTTTATGTTAGTTAATTTATTTATACTAGTTACCATCTTACTTCACATAATTAGTCTTACTAATTAATTTTTACCTAGGTAACTATAGAGTAAAAAATACTCTACATTTTATTTTGATTTTCAGTTGTGCACTCCAAATTTTTGTCCCTGCACATTTTGGTTCGAGACAGTGAAGTTTTTGACTCAGAGCGCAAGCTCAAATTTATTTTTTCCTAAATTTTGTTTAAGTGTAAAAATCATGCAGAAGCTACCAAGTGTCATCAGCTGAGGCACATTTCATAATTTCTATAAGTTGGTTAGAACATGCCACGTATCCCATAGTAACTCAACATAGTGCAACAAGTGTCGGCATCTGCATCTCATGTTTCTTATACATTTTGAAAGCTTATTTTCAATAAGCTTTTCTCAAGATCAAGTGGAATGCAC
Source organism: Torreya grandis (assembly GCA_037957365.1). Classification (NCBI taxonomy): domain Eukaryota; kingdom Viridiplantae; phylum Streptophyta; class Pinopsida; order Cupressales; family Taxaceae; genus Torreya; species Torreya grandis. Next base: position 1,288,036 of record JARHVA010003697.1, on the reverse strand, counting down.
CATGTGGAAATTGTGGAAGGTTTTAAAATGCTTTTCTAAAAGCAATAGAAGATGCCACATATCCCTAACTGAAGAAAGTGGAAGCTATCACGTGTCAACATCTGAAATATCTTCACTTTATTTCATCGATAAGTAAAGACTGTGGTGGGTCCCAAGTTTTGTTTTTGAGGCAAGAAAAATCCACCAAGTGTCACCATCCATGTAAATATGAAATGAGGCCTGAATGTTTATATAGTATAGATAGAGTGACACAGAGACCAACAAGCGTCACCTTCTATAGGATTCTTAAAAGATAGCTAAAAGCAGTAAAGACTACCACATATCCCTTGTTAAAGATGCATGAAAAGTGCCACCTATCCCTATTCCCTTTTTGAATTTTCCCAAGTGAGAAGTGTTATGGGTCCCATTTTCTATAAGTTGTTAAAGTTTTGAAGAAGCAGACTACAATAGATGTCAAGGATGGAACACTCCTGAGCAAAGACACAATAAAGAGTATAGGTTACGCAGAAAGTGCCGTGTGTCTTCAGTAAGTGCTATGGAACATGCCAAGTGTCATTTTCCAGTGCCTCCTAAATAATAAGAAGGTTTTCAAGTAGAGTAAGGGAATCTACCAAGTGTCCTCTCCCATTTGAAAGTGGGAAGTGTCCTAGGTATCTGTTTTGGCCAATGAACTTGTAGGAAGACAAAATGTTTTGGATCCAAGAAATATCTTGTGTTAGACACTTCTAGTTCAGTTAGAGTTTAGTTAGGCCATTGAATTGGGAATGTGAAGACAATCTAGAGCTAATCAAATGTTATAAATAGAGGTGTAGAGATAACCAAATGATTAGAAGATAGAAATAATTTTCTGCAAGAGATTATTGTCAAGAGTTTTTAGAATTTTTTAGCTATGATTAGGGATATCATTTGCCTTTCTTCTATTTTCTTTAGATAGAAATTTTTTATAAGTGTGCATGTTTTTGTGCCTTTTATGTAACTAAAATTTAATGAGAATACTAAATTTTGGGCCTTTTTTGATATTCTCTGTGTCACTACAAAATTAGTCTAAGTTATGAGCCTCTGTTTCTATTATTTTCATCTTTTACATTAATCATGTCTTGTTTGCTCTTTAATGTAATTGAATCTTGCATATAGCTTCACTATGCTTAGAATTAAGGGTTGAATTAAATTCAGGCACATTACCATAGTTAGAGTTTCTTTAGCTTCACTTGTGTTTCTATTTAATTCCTATCCCTTTTCCCATTATACACTTGATATAAAGAAGATCCAGCTTGTTTAAAATATGGAGGTTATTTCAAGTTGCAAGTCCCACATTCCTAAAACTTCCCATTGTTGGTGTTAGAAACAACACAATTTTAATCATCAATAGTTTTTGGCACGCCTGGTGGGACACCATCTTGAAGTTCTTTCAAGACCATATGAACCAAAGAGCTACAAGGAGTCAGAGTTGTGGACCAGTAACAAGATCCCAATCTACTGTAAATCTAGGTATTATTTTTCCACCATCGATAACTAGTCCAAGAAGAAGGGTCAATTAGTTTATACCAATACCAAGAGCAAACATGGGAGCACCTATAGCCCCAAGAAATTATGCAAGTTAGAATACTGGTAGTCCTTTGATTCTCCCAATACCACCAGCCACTTGGGATCCTATCCTAGTAAATACCCTAAAAGCTCTACCCAAATTTAGTGGGCAAGATTTTAGAACACTTGAAGAACATCTATAAGATGTGTCAGGTGTATGTGCTATACATGTGGTCACACAACAAAATGTGGCTATAAGATTATTAGCAACTTCTTTTAAAGGAAAGGCTCTAGAATGGTACCGATCCTTGACTCCAAACACAATATGCACATGGAATCACTTTGGAATTCGTTTCTCTGAAAGATTTGAGGAAAAATGTGATAAATCTTCTCTATTGCAACAATTGATTACTATAAAAAGGGCACCACAAGAAGTAATGACTGACTTCAATTCAAGATTTAAAAGGACTTGGGAAAGGATTCCTGCTATAGTAAGACCATTACCAGGTATGGCTATAGTATTTTAACTTAAATCTTTAAATTCAAATATATCAATCATGATTCCATCACTTGGAGGTTAGACTCTGCCAAAAGCTTATGACTATGCAGTCAGAGCTGAAAATAATTTAATAGATGCTAGAAAGTTTCCCCCAAGGCCTCCCATGCCCATGTTTCTATAGATTACCTTACCATTGCCTCAAGAAGCTCTTATTCCCATAGCCCCTCCTATGTCTATGTATAAATATCCTCAACCACCTACTAAAGAACTTGTCCATGCCAAGCCATCTGAGATGGATGATATCAAGAACATCCTAAGGACATTTTCTAATGAGTTAATTAACATAAAGAGACAATAAAATCCTTACCCTAAACCCCAATATCAAGGCTATCAAGGAAATAGATTTCCATCATAGCCAAACCAATATCAAGGTCCTCAAAGTCAAAATAATCCTCAGCCAGCAAACTAATTAGTTGCAGTCCCTACACCCTCACAGATTGTTCCCCCCAATCCAAATAGGGAGATTGTTTAAGGGCAAAATAATTATGTGAATGGCACTAATGCCTATTTTCTCCCTTGTAATAATTCTCATACACCTATAGATTGTCCCATGGGTAATCTACAACAAAATTTATTAGAGCAAAGAAGAATGGATGGGCAATTTGCAAGTACTTCAGATGCACAAACTTACCAGTCTCCTAGTATGCAAAATTCAGTTTCGATGGCTCAGATGCAAGGGATGTCCTTACAACAAGAAGAATAAATAGCCCTTGAACATGCTTTATTTTCACATGTTGAAGATGAAGATTAAGTATTCTTGAACGAAGCTTCTACTTTGAAGAAACTAGTGGTACAATTAGACTACTATACCAGATCAAAGAGAAGGATGATGGAATAGCCTGAAGTCATAAATAATGAAGTTATGGGACCTCCTCCATTTCAAATTCATCAAAACATAGCTACTAGACAAGAAGTGCCTCATCTAGTGTAGAACTAAGTATTTCCTGGATAAGTTCAAGAAAAAGCAAGGTACTCTTACTTTTCAAGAACCCAAATAATAAGACCAATGAATGTGGTAGATTAGTTGAAGAGAACTCCAACACAAGTATCAATGTGGGACATATTAGCTATTCCTAAGAAAAATATAGTGTTACAAGAAGATCTGCAAGGTCAGGCAGTGCCTAAACATACTGGAACCAAATAAGGACCTGCTGATAAAGAAAAGCTCAAAGACACAGTTCCTCTGAAGATAACAACCCTAGTGAACAATTCACTAGAGGTAGGCAAATCCAAACCAAGATCATTTTATTTGACTTTGATAGTTGGAAAGAAACTATTGCATAATGTAATGATAGACTTAGGGGCTAGTACCCTAGTAATGCCTAAGTGAATAGCTAATGCTTTAAAAAATAAAGTATGAGCCACTTACTAGAGGAGTTATGCAGCTAGATGGCAAATCAATGCAAACAATAGGAAGAATTAAACAACTCCCATTGAAATTGTATACTTGCCCCAACATAATTGTCAATCAAGATGTAGTAGTCATAGATATACCCCATATATTTGCTTTATGTTTATTTAGAGACTTTATAGCCAAGATAGGAAGATATATGTCACTTGATTGGTCTCATCTCATCCTAAAAACCAAATATGGTTCAAATATGAAGATATTATCTGAGCCACTATACAAGGATCACATCTCTAATGAACCAACCTCAAAATTAAAGGCAACTCATGTTATGTTGAATAAGGAAGAAAGGTTTTTTGTTGAGGAGTTAAGTGACTGGACTGAACATAATCAAGAAGAGAAAAATAATCATCTATTAGCTATGATGAAAAGTGACCCATATGGAAATTATGATTCCACTAGTCTGGGCACTTATGTCATATTTGATGAAGATCATAAAATCCCAAATGTTTTAAAGGAAGAAACACCAAAAGATAACTCTTTTATCAATCCTCAAGTCTTTCAACATGAATTTCAGATTCCATGTTGGAAGCCACAAGCTTATGCCTTAATCTATGACAAGGAAGAGATAATTTTTGACTTTCTTCTCACTTTGCAAGATGATATGGAGGAGCATGGACACTTCCTTGATCATGATTTGAATGACTTGTTTGAAGTCATTGGGGCAGGTTATACTATTCTTCAAAGAGGCTGTGAACTAGTTGCGGATGGACAAGATAGTATTGAGACTAAAATAAATATACCAAATTACCACAAGCTTTCAAACTTATCCTTTCAAGAGGTTGATGAATTTGAAGATGATATTTTTAAAGTCATTAAGGAGGATGATCATACAATGGAACCTGAGTTTGAGGCAAAAGGAGATAAGCTAATAAATGATATATATCAAATAGCTTATGTTAATGAGCAAATAGCCATCGATTTCTTGATGAGAAATGCTAGTATCAAGAACTAGCATTTAATAAGCTTTCAAGAATAAGAAGAGTATGTGTATGTTAGAAGCATGTTTGACTTTGATTCATTCAAATGTAGGTCAATCAAGGTGGAATGGAAGAAGAGGAAGTCACTAGAGATTCATCCCATTCAGCCACTTGTCTGGCAACATAAGTTGTATCACCCTGAAAGAGACTTCAAAAACTCTTCTTTTGATCTAGGAGGGAGGCAAAGATACCTAGTTAATGTATTATAGTTAGATAGTTTCCTTTTCCTAGTTGCTTTGTTTTCCCATTTTTCTTTCCTCTCTTTCTTTTAAATAAGTGTTATTTGAACACGTAGCCATAGCTCAGAGCCTTTTTCAAAATTTTCAAAACTCTTAACACATTAAATATCTCCCAAATCCTTAAATTCCCCAAGGTACCTTACACAGCCACTTGTATGACGTTTCTAACTCGCTGTCCCATGAAGATTTAGTAAGATTTGTTAATGATTATCTGGGTTTAATGCCATTTTGAGACTTGATGGGTCAATAAATACCTCATAAAAAGAGTTAAAGCTTACATTGTCTCAAACATTCTTGCATTTGCTACAAAACCCCTACTACTTGCATTTTCAGCTCATAACAAACCTACTTAATGAAAAGTGCCTTCCCTATTGCAAAAACTTCATACCTATTACCACAGTTCACTATTTTCAAGAATAGATATAGATATGGAGGGAGCACAATCTTCACAACAAGGGTATGGGATTTACGAATCCCTTGATAAGTTTCTTACAAGAAAATCATATGCTTCAGCCCCTACACAACCATTAAAGACCTATCTACAGACTAGAGTCCCTAAATTTGGTCAAGCAAATGACCCAATAAAGGTGAAAGATTATGCAAACAGAATCATGGACCCAATTCTTTAAAGAACTAGTAGCAAAACTCTCAGAGAAGTGGCACATCAAAGGTGTCTTCAAAGGGCCAAGGTGGGACAATATGAGACATTCACAATGAGGATATGGACTTCCCAACTGGCACAACTCATTGTCCTAAGTGTGCATCCATGCCCTAACTTGGTTGAAATATGCACTAGATTGTTTCATGCACATTCAAATACCATACAATAGGGTCTATTCATAGTGCAAATTACACCAAAGGCTATTAGAGACATGTTATCCCTGTACCATGACAAGATAGCCACATTTCCCACCATTGCCAAGATGCAAAAAATGAGGGCAAATGTCAATACTCAATTGAAGTTTCTAAAATCAAAATTGGAATTAGGCAATGATGATACCACTATGCTAACACTGCCTACAACAAGATCACATTTTTCATAAGCTAGTTAAGATGCACTTTCCATGATGGCTTTCATTTTCAGAATGAAAGATGATATAACTATCTATGAAGAACAAATGGCCATCCTCTTCAGATTGAAAACTATTGACAAGACTCAGGAGTATCAGCTTGATTTCTCTAAGCAAACTACATATTCAATGGTTAAACAACTCACCCAGTTTAGATCTAAAGGGATTTTGAGGTATTCGTCTTATTTGTTTCACCTTATGTTGTATCAAAACTCCAAAATCTTTTCCCAACACATGCATCTAAACATGTATGACCCAAGCTTTGGTTTACATAGGACCACTCCTGTGTCTACATGGACACATATCTTGTCTAAAACTAGTGACCCATATGAATTTTGGGAACTTTTTGTTGCCCCTTCTTTTTGTCATCTAAGCCTAGAATCGATTGTAAATAGACTGTTTCCAAGTGTCTCAAACCTTATGACTAATTGCACTATTCCTTGTGATTACTTTTTTGGATCCCATCATACTATTATTAGAGTCCATGGTTTTAGTGGGGAACCAGTGTTGCTACCTAGGATTTTGATCCTTAGGTTAGCATTCTTAGAGGTCACCAAGTAGGTGTCTATGGTAGATAATGAATATGGCTCTGGGAAGAAGAAGAGGAAAATGTATGATGTTCCATGGGTGGCAAACAACATGGCAATAGAGGCCAAAGATGCTGAGATTGTGTAGATTAGAAAGCTAGCCTTCTTGGGTTTCTTTCTAATTGAAGATAAATGGGCATATGACCCAAATGGTTTCATAATATCATGGATCAGGACTAATAGGGTTGCTACCAAAATTGCGTATGAGGTCCACCCCTTTTGGGAAAATAGGAAAAATCTTAGGGAAGATATTCTTGAGTTTTATGTTGAATTGATGGATTTGCCCCTTCAACAAGATATACCATGGGAAACTTTTTATGTTAATCAAAGGGATTTTGACCCTAAAATTAGAATGACTTCTATTTTAAGAAGAGCATTAAAGAATAAAGACTAGAATGATAAAAAATTAGAAGCCTATTGGAAATATAGTCAAGAGATTTGTGAGACAACTCACTCTTTTGGAAATGAGGATTTAGATGAGAAATGGAAGGAACTCTAGGATGAATGTCATCTATCTCCTATTTTTAGCCCTTATACAAGCAATTTGTAGACACAAGGTGGAGAGCTAAAAGCTAGAGTAGAATCTAGTCAAACATCACATGCCCCAGTGTAAACTTCAACGGCAGTCACTGTAACTATTTGGACCCAATCTCTCAGTACCATTGAAAAACAAAAGAGTGTGGTATCTTTTGAGAATCCACCAAAAGCTTCTCCATTAGTGTTAGTCCTTGAGGTTCCCAGTTCTACACAAGCACCACTAGCAATAGTGGTAAATGTTGAAGAAAAGGAATCATAGCTAGAAGAAAAAACACCAAAGAAACATAAGAGGCTGAACTTTCAACTTGAATTAGAGGAGAGAGCAGAACCCTCACAACAACAACCATAGATTACTTTAGTTTCTCCTCATGTAAGTATTGTTTCTCCTTCTTCTTAATCTATCTCTTCTCTTATAGGGGTGATGATTCCATCTGGCCAAATAATATCCCCTACCACCTTTGTTATGTCCATTTCTCATTTTGCCCCATCTATCCATACTTAGACCATATCATTTCCTCATTTTCCCCTCTCTATCCCTAAGAAAGTACTTCCTCAAATTCCTCCTAGCCAACATTTAGCTATACCATATGGCTTGCCACAAGGTTACCCTTTTGTGGGTGGGCACATTACCTCTCCTTCTACCTTCCAAACTCAAGTAGATGCTGCTAAGAAAGCAAGGGAAGCTCAAAGGGAGAAAAATAGGATCAAAGATAATAAAGCCTTGGCTACACCACATATGAGGTCAAAAATTTGACCCAATCCAACAGTAATTAATGATGACCCATTTGTCACTGAATATAGTCAGGCCAAATGAGTAGATGTAGCCAAAAGATTACACAATGAATGTAGTGGCTATAAACATGTCTCTTTTTAGACCACAAGATAGGGTCAAGCTACTAAATGAATCCAATTCTATAGTAGCTAAAGATTATTTGAAAATATCAAAGAAGCTACAAAATATGGAGGCTGATCTAGTCCAAGAGAAGGCAAACTATAGTAATTTGACTATAAAGATCAAAACTAAGAATCTTGAAATAGAGAGTATTAATAAATAGTTGCAAGATATTGTTTCTCTTCAGACTCACCAGGCTACCCAGGCCTAAAATGATTCCTTAAAAGTAGGACTAATGCAGGTGAAAGATGCAGTGACAACCCTAAGGCGAGAAAAAGTAACATTATAAGAAAAATGTGAGGAAAGCTTAATACATGTCACTCAACTTTAATAGAAGCTACTAAATTAGAACAATACCACTACTATACAGGCCCAACTTCAAGCTGAGTGATAAAGGATAGAATAATTGACACTTGAGCTGGATAATAGGCCAAAGAATGTAGGGGTGTTGAATCTAGTGAAAGAGCTTTATGAATCAATATGAAAAAGAATCTCTCAGGAGATTATTCAGTTCAGATCTTCTCTAGCCTTTATGCTAAATGCATAGAAATTGTGAAAAAAGGTGGAGACTTCAGTTGAAGACACTCTGTCGACTATCTCTATCAGAGTGTTTGACTCTCAAACATTGGTGCAAAATTTATATGATGTAACTGATGGAACATTGTTAGCAGTAGGGATTAATGATAGAATGATCACTGTTAAAAGAGTGAATGAAGTTCTCAATTGCAACTCTTCAGAAATCAATTGTAGAGAGATTCTAGATGTGATGAAAGAAGGAATCAAAAACATGAAACAACACATCAAAGATTTGGTGTAATTAGGTCTTCCTTCCCCTTTTCTAGATAACAACACTGTGTTGATGATTGATGAAATTAAACCTTTGTTGTTAGCTAGGCAAAATGATCATGCAATTTTTTAGGGTTTAAGGGATGATTCATCAGTGCTTGAAGTAGAAGCTATTTTGATTCCTATTTCTTAGCTTGAATTTAAATTAAAGGCTATAGTTTAGATTTTGTAGAATTTTTCACACAAAGATATTATCAATCTTGATTTAGCCTTTCATGAATTGCAAAATAAGTAGGGATTATCTAATGATGAGTGGTCTACTTATCAGATAGCCTTACTGAAGCTATGATTTTTTGTAACATTTGATCATGCAAGAATTGTGGATTCTTTTTGAGTAGGCTCAAAAGTCCTTAGGTTGAAAATAATTGTAGAGTAAAAAATACTCTACATTTTATTTTTATTTTCAGTTGCACACTCCAAATTTTTGTCCCTACACATTTTGGTTCAAGACAGTGAAGTTTTTGACTCAGAGCACGAGCTCAAATTTCTTTTTGCCTAAATTTTGTCTAAGTGTCAAAATCATACAGAAGCTGCCAAGTGTCATCAGCTAAGTCACATTTCATAATTTCTATAAGTTGGTTGGAATGTGCCATGTGTCCCATAATAACTTAGAAGAGTGCAACAAGTGTCAGCATCTGCATCTCATGTTTCTTATACATTTTGAAAGCTTCTTTTCAATAATCTTTTCTTAGGATCAAGTGGAAGGTGCTAAGTGGCATCTGTAGAAGGTTTCAAAATGCTTTTCTAAAAGCAACAGAAGATTCCACATATCCCTAGCTGAAGAAAGTGAAAGATGTCATGTGTTAACATCTAAAATATCTTCACTTTGTTTCATCGATAAGTAAAGACTATGGTGGGTCCCAGGTTTTTTTCTGAGGCAAGCGAAAGCTACCAAGTATCACCATCCATGTAAATATGAAATGAGGCCTGAATGTTTCTATAGTATATACAGAGTGACATAGAGACCAACAAGTGTCACCTTCCAAAAGATTCTCAAAAGATAGCTAAAAGCAGTAGAGACCACCACATATCCCTTGTTAAAGATGCATGGAAAGTGCCACCTATCCCTGTTCCCTTTTTGAAGTTTCTCAGGTGAGAAGTGTTGTGGGTCCCATTTTCTATAAGTTTTTAAAGTTTTGAAGAAGCAGAATACAACAGATGTCAAGGATGGAACACTCTTGAGCAAAGACACAATAAAGAGTATAGGTTACATAGAAAATGTTGTGTTTCTTCATTAAGTGCTCTGTAACATGCCAAGTGTCATTTTTTGGTGCCTCTTAAATAATAAGAAGGTTTTCAAGTAGAGTAAGGGAATAAACCAAGTGTCCTCTCTTGTTTGAAAGTGGGAAGCATCCTGGGTATCTATTTTGGCTAATGAAATTGCAAGAAGTTAGAATGTTTTGAATCTAAAAAAATATCCTGTGTTAGACACTTCCATTTTAGTTAGGCCATTAGATTGGGAACATGTAGACAATATAGAGCTAATCCAATGCTATAAATAGAGGTATAAAGATCACCAAATGATTAGAAGATAGAAATAATTTTTTGCAAGAGATTATTGTCACAAGTTTTTAGACTTTTTTAGCTATGATCAGGGATATCATTTGCCTTTGTTCTAATTTCTTGAGTTAGAAAGTTTGTATAATTGTGCATGTCTCTATGCCTTTTATGTAACTAAAATTTAATGAGAATACTAAATTTTGTGCCTTTGTTGATATTCTCTGTGTCACTGCAAAAGTAGTCTAAGTTGTGAGCCTTTGTTTCTATTGTTTTCATCTTTTACATTAATCATGCCTTGTTTTCTCTTTAATGTAATTGAATCTTGCATATAGCTTCACTGTGCTTAGAATTAAGGGTCAAATTAATTTAGGCGCATCACCATAGTTAGAGTTTCTTTAGTTTCACTTGTGTTTCTATTTAATTCCTATCCATTTTCCCATTATACACTTGATATAAAGAAGAGCTAGCCTCTTTAAAATATGGAGGTTGTTTCAGGTTACAAGTCCCACATTCCTGAAACTTCCCATTGTTGGTGTTAGAAATAGCAAAATTTTAATCATCAATAGTAACCAATTAACCCTCCCTAAATCTTTTTAAATCTCCCAAAATTTATTAGAGGTAAGTTTTTTTTAACCTACTAAAAATCATTCAATAGCTAGGCTTTGTTTAAAGTAGCCTATATTAAGTTTAACCTCATGAATTAGAGTTTTTTGAATGAACTTATCAAACTTAGATTGGATCAAAACTAGTGACCATCATCGATCTTGTAAGGATCAATGTCAATTTAAACTTAAAACACCCTCAAATAGAAGGATCCTAAATTCATACACTAGAATGATGGAGAAATTACCCTAGAATATCTATGGAAGAATGACATACCTATCTCAGTCCATCTCCACTCATTCAAAGGTTAAGAACATACCTAACAATGTGGTAGTTCTCTAATATATTGGAAGCATATTAGATGTAATTTTATTACTTTCTTAAATATATTATAATTCATATATTAATTTTTTATATTTTGTTTATTGCCTTTAGTCTGGTTAGAAAATCATTAGTTATTCTTAAAACCATTTAAAATCCCTTAAATCCCACATTTAGGCCCCATTCTAAGATTTATATCCCCATTATTAGGATCGATGATTATTCCTAACATGAATCAACAACAATTACATAGTTGATACCAATTCTAAGATAATTAGCATTGATCCCTATGTTTTTTATTTCTATCTACAATCTAAAGCTAGTTTAAAAGTCCAAAGTAATTTCAATCTATTATTTTTGGTCCAAAATTCATGAATCTCTATTTGTATATGACACTACTAGGCATCATAAGTGATTTGGTTTCCTTCTATAATTTACCCATAGTCCCTCACCCACTCTTCAAAAATCAGAGTGATATTTCCTTTAAGCTAGGATTTTATGCAATTATCTTTTCCCCTACTCTAGAAGTAGTTACTAAATAATTAGAAGTAATAAAAGATAAAAGATTCATCTCTAGATTATTAGAATGAATAATTTGATAAAATCTATGCAATAGAATAATCTATTTCATTTTAGTATCACATCTTATCATATATTTTTTTATAATTTCTATTATTGCATTTTCTACTTAACTACTTAAAATAGTGGACTGACATCCTCTTAAGGAAGTGTACCACTTCTTAGAATTGATCTAACATCATGCAGTATACTTATATATCTTATTAATCAATCTTTTTTAAGTTTAAAATTCTATTTAATTAATCTTCTTATCCAAAAAGGAGTTCCCACTTTTTGAACATGGTCCTGAGATGCATTTATTGTCATTGATGTCAAGTTGATCTTAGTACATAATGCATTAATGACAAATTGATAGGTTCCAAGTGTATTTGAGAGTACATATCATGTATTCAGGCCCTTGAGGAGATTGACCATGTTTTAGGGGTCATATGGGGTGTATTAAGTTCTTTTTATACTTGTGTAAGTGAAAATAATTCATCTAAGTAGTCTTGTGAAGGTCTAAGTTATCCTAGTCATCTTGACAGATTTTCCTAAGTAAGTAGATTGTTGACATCAACATTCACATGTGTGAAGTTTTTAGAATCAAGTGGTCATATGGGGTTGTTTATATTTGTGCTTAGATCATGTGTTTTAAATTTTAGATCTTGAAATGATGTCCAGAAAAAGTTATGGTAGTGTAAAGTTAGTCTCCTATGTAGATTTCACTAGTTTCCATAGTCAAATTTGCATTAAAAAGTGACCATTCGATTTCAAATATTTGAATTTACAAAGGAAAACTAGTCTAAAATTTTTTATTAATAACTTTTAATGATGGTGTAAAAATAAAAGTGGTAAATAACTTTAATGAAATTATACTAAAATTGATTAGGAGGTTTGTTTGGTCATATAATTCCATTTATTGCATGTGAAAGTTGATTGTTGGTTGACTATGTTTTTTCTGAATGAACTATAGTGAAAATAAATGATTGTAGAAGTCAAAATATTGATAAAAAATTATTGGTATAAAAATAAAAAATAAGTAGACTCTATGTAGATCATCGTAAAAGTTATTTGGAGTTTTCACTATCTATATAGGTATTTTTAATATAGGTCAAAGTTGACTATTATTGACTATAATTATTGTAGGCTTGAGTAGGCTTCTTGTAGTCATGTTTTTTATCCTTTGGAGGTTGAATGAAGGTGTATAATATATTGGATGATGTTTTTGAGGTCTTGATATTTCCATCCATATGTGCATTATGCCTAGAAAGCTTATATATAGTTAGTTTGAGCTTTGTTTATGAAGATAATATTTTTGGGCTAACTAAGCCTAATAGGTATTTATGACCTAATGGAGGTTTTAGAATATGAGAGAATGATTTGATGTTTATTAAACATGGATAGGGATCATATATGATTCAATTAAATTGTTTAAATTGGTCTAGGTCATTGGTAAGGACCATCTAGGCCACAGTGGCTCAAAGTGTTCCACAAAGGTGAATTAGGTCTCCATAGGACCTATTAAAGGCTTGAGGGCTAAAAGAGGTTTCATAAGGTGAGTTAGTGACTTGGAGTATTATATGACTTGGTAAAAATATATAAGATTGGATGAAGTTGTGGTCATTTTTTTAAAATGTTTCCATCTTTGGTTAAGGGCTATTGGTATTTAAGTGTAACATGTGGCCTAATAAAGGATGTATGCAATCAAAAATGCATCATGTTTATAAATCAATTCTAGCTCAAAGAAGATAGAGTCTACCTACACTTCTGATTGGGAATAATTTTTTTAAGTGGCATCATGACCAATATGGGGATCTACTAAACCTAATTAGTTGATCACTTATCATAATAGAGCATGCCATGAAGGGTTCCAAAGCCTACAATATAACACAATCATGTAACAACCCTAAAAGTGTCATAGGTTTGATTTTCACTCTATTCTAATAAACAAGAAATAAAAACTAATCTATTTCTCACCAAAGATTTTGGCACAAAGTGAGAGTTAGAAATAAATTAAACTAAATTAAACACAGATAGAAGACATATACTCATGTCAATGTATATGGAATTCTAATGCATGGGAGAGAAGCACAACTGCATTATCTATCTACTCTTACAAAGGATAAATAATATTAGGAATACTTACCTTGAAGATGAACCCACTAAGCCTCAATCTCTCCCTTGGCCAAGGGTACTTACATGAGATTTTTGTGGTATGTAAGGATAGCAAAGACAAATCAACTGTAGGATACATAACCTATTTATGCATCCAAAAGGCTTCTCCACAAGATAATATTTGTATCCTTAAATAAATTATGAAAACCTAAGATTTATTCCTCAATTAGAATGGCCAATAAGTATATGTTAATTCACACTTATTATTCTTCACTTATCTCATATAACAAGGTTGGAAATGAACTTGTATATATAGGTGGATCTTGCCCTAAATACTTTCAAACATGTTAGTTGTATAGGGTCAACCTAGTCAACCCTATTTGTTTTTAGGAGGTAAATCACTAGGTCCCAAGCTAGGTAAATCAAAGGGCTAACAAAACTCAAAGTGAAAAATATCCATAAATAGTACAAGGTCAACCCAGTCAACTTTTCATAGTAATTATATGCTAAAAACTATATAAGGTCAACCTAGTACAGTCAATTGGTAAAAGGGGATAAAGGAAAGAACAAGGAGGATAAAGCATGACAAATGTTTGGAATGGGTAAGATTGAGAAGAATATTCTTTGGTTTTATGAGATAAGTATGTAGATGTCAAGTGGAAAAGAGATAAAATTTTTATGAAGCACCAATGGTCTGCCCACCCCTTTCTAAGTGCACACCTTAAGGCATGCACTTAGAGAGATTGAGACTCGATGAGTTCCTTAAATATACAAAGTGTCAACAGTCAATAAAAGTTTGAAAATATTATGTGTATACATATGCCCCATTAAAATCTCATCATGTGTCACATAAGTGCAATAATGGATGGTTCTTCGAGAATTAGAACATGATAACACATAATGTTGATGCTAAGTAAAGTGCAGTAAGTAGTAATTAAGATTAAACAAAGGATAAAATTAAAAAACACATACCTTTACTTACCTTAATGTTGTATATAAATATATATAATTAAAGATATGTTAAGGTTTCTAATGTTAAAAACATTAGGTGAACCTATAGAATTTAATGCAAAAAATAGCCAAAAATTAATTTTTTTGGAAAATAGGCATATAATAGTGGAAAAGGTTTTCTACATCATCAAGAATCCAACACATTTTATGGTTTTAAAAATGGATGAGTATAAATAAATATATAATCAAAATAAGGAATCTAATTGAAAATAATTAAGGAATTTGAGTTTTGAAAAGTGTTTTTAAATAGGGGAAAGAGAAGTCATTTGGTTACTGTAATTTGTGAAGGAAAGAAAAAGAGATTTCAAGACCAAATGAGCTAGGATGACAAGGAGACGACATGCTAGATGAGGAGGAGATCCAAGAGTGGTAGTAGGTGTACTATAGTTATACAACTATGAATCTAATGGAAGTTTTAGAATATGAGAGAATGATTTAAAGTCTTGATATTTCCATCCATATGTGGATTATGCCTAAAAAGCTTATATATAGTTAGTTTGAGCTTTGTTTATGAAGATAATATTTTTGGGCTAACTAAGCCTAATAGGTCTTTATGACCTAATGGAGGTTTCATAATATGAGATAATGATTTGACGTTTATTAAACATGGATAAGGATCATATAGAATTCAATTAAATTATTTAAATTGGGTTGGGTCATTGGTAAAGACCATCTAGACCACAGTGGCTCAAAGTGTTTCATGAAGGTGAATTAGGCCTCCATAGGACCTATTGAAGGCTTGAGGGCTAAAAGAGGTTTCATAAGGTGAGTGAGTGACTTGGAGTATTATATGACTTAATAAAAATGTATAAAGATTGGATGAAGTTGTGGTCAAATTTTTAAAATGTTTCCATCTTTGGTTAAGGGCTATTGGTATTTAAGTGTAACATGTGGCCTAATAAAGGATGTATGCAATCAAAAATGCATCATGTTTATAAATCAATCCTAGCTCAAAGAAGATAGAGTCTACCTACACTTCTAATTGGGAATAATTTTTTTAAGTGGCATCATGACCAATATGGGGATCTACTAAACCTAATTAGGGGATCACTTATCATAATAGAGCATGCCAGGAAGGGTTCCAAAGCCTAAAATCTAACACAATCATGTAACAACCCTAAAAGTGTCATAGGTTTAATTTTCACTCTATTCTAATAAACAAGAAAGAAAAACTAATATATTTCTCACCAAAGATTTTGGCACAAAGTGAGAGTTAGAAATAAATTAAACTAAATTAAACACATATAGAAGACATATACTCATGTCAATGTATATGGAATTCTAATGTGTGGGAGAGAAGCACAACTACATTATTGATCTACTCTTACAAAGGATAAATAATATTAGGAATACTTACCTTGAAGATGAAACCACTGAGCCTCAATCTCTCCCTTGGCCAAGGTTATTTATATGAGATTGTTGTGGTATGTAAGGATAATAAAGACAAATCAACTCTAGGCTACATAACTTATTTATGCATCCAAAAGGCTTCTCCACAAGATAATATTTGTATCCTTAAAGAAATAATGAAAACCTAAGATTTATTCCTCAATTAGAATGGCCAATAAGTATATGTTCATTCACACTTATTATTCTTTGATTATCTTTTATAAAAAGGTTGGAAAAGAACTTGTATATATAGGTGGATCTTGCCCTAAATCCTTTCAAATATGTTAGTTGTATAGGGTCAACCTAGTCAACCCTATTTGTTTTTAGGAGGTAAATCACTAGGTCTGAAGCTAGGTAAATCAAAGGGATAACAAAAATCAAAGTGAAAAATATATGTAAATTGTACAAGGTTAACCCAATCAACCTTGTTTAGTAATTAGAGGCTAAAAACTATAAAAGGTCAACCTGGTATAGTTAACTAGTAAAAGGGGATCAAGGAAAGAACAAGGAGGGTAAAGCATGACAAATGTTTAGAATGGGTAATATTGAGAAGAATAATCTTTGGTTTTATGAGATAAGTGTGTATATGTTAAATGACAAAAGGGATAACAATCTTACGAAGCACCAATGGTCTGCCCACCCTTTTCCAAGTACACCCCTTAAGGCATGCACTTAGAGAGATTGAGACTCTATGAGTTCCTTAAAGATACAAAGTGTCATCAATCAATAAAAGTTTGAAAATATTATGCGTATACATATGCCCCATTAAAATCTCATCACGTGTCACATAAGTGCAACAATGGATGGTTCTTCAAGAATTAGAACATGATAACACACAATGTTGATGCTAAGTAAAGTGTAGTAAGTAGTAATTAAGATTAAAAAAAGGATAAAATTGAAAAACACATACCTTTACATAACTTAATGTTGTAGATAAATATATATACTAAAGGATATGTTAAGGTTTCTAATGATAAGAACATTAGGTGAACCTGTGGAAGTTAATGCAAAAAATAGCCAAAAATTAATTTGTTTTGGAAAATAGGCATATAATAGTGGAAAAGGTTTTCTACATCATCAAGAATCCAACACATTTTATGGTTTTAAAAATGGATGAGCATAAATAAACATATAAGCAAAATAAGGAATCTACTTGAAAATAATTAAAAAATTTGAATTTTGAAAAGTGTCTTTAAATAGGGGGAAAGAGAATTCATTTGGTTATTGTAATTTGTGAAGGAAAGAAAAAGAGCTTTGAAGACCAAATGAGCTAGGATGACAAGGAGACGACATGCTAGATGAGGAGGAGATCCAAGAGTGGTAGTAGGTGTACTATAGTTATACAACTATGAATCTTAAGTTAGTTTTAGGTTATTTTAATGAAGTGTATTTTTAGAAAAAAATAATTTTTAGCATTTCTAGATGTCAAAATGAAGCAAAATTAGATTTTATAGGTAGGAAAAACTAATATGGGAAAGGGGTTAGAAGGAATTAGGGAGAAAATTGTGAAAAGGCACTCTTTAAGGAAAATAAAAGTGGTTAATAGGAAAAACAACTAAGTTGACCCAATCGACCTAGTAGGCTAGAAATAGGCAAAATCCACATTACTGACCCAGTAGGTATGTGTTGATCCTATGTGTTTTGTAGACTATTGACTTAGTACAATTTGTCAACTGATCTAAAAAGTACAAAATGATAATGCAATATTAGGGAGGGGAAATAAGAGGGTTGACTTAGATTTTTAAGTTAACTAGTCAAAAATAGGGAAATTTTGATCAAACTAGGTTGAACAAAGAATGAAAAAGTATAGAAATACATGCAAAAGTCCAAAAGAAGGCTAGAATGGCCCAAAATGACCAAGTAAGGGAAGAAAGGTACAAGTAAGCTAAAAATAGGT